>NC_044213.2:150382433-150566600 GCF_003957565.2 Taeniopygia guttata | reverse complement strand
CCCAATAAATCCCCGATAAATTCCCAATATTTTCCCAATAAATTCCCGATATTTTCCCAATAAATTCCCGATATTTTCCCAATAAATTCCCAATAAACCCCCAATAAATTCCCCTAAAATTCCCAATAAATCCCCAATACAATCCCAATATTTTCCCAATAAATCCCCGATATTTTCCCAATATTTTCTCGATATTTTCCCAATATTTTCTCGATATTTTCCCAATATTTTCCCAATAAATCCCCGATATTTTCCCAATATTTTCTCGATATTTTCGCAATATTTTCCCAATAAATCCCCAATAAATTCCCAGTATTTTCCTAATAAATTCCCCATATTTTCCCAATATTTTCCTACTAAATTCCCAATATTCTCCCAATAAATCCCCGATATTTTCCCAATATTTTCCCAATAAATTCCCAATATTTTCCCAATAAATTCCCGATATTTTCCCAATAAATTCCCAATATTTTCCCAATAAATCCCCAATATTTTCCCAATAAATCCCCAATATTTTCCCAACAAATTCCCGATATTTTCCGGCTGTTTTCCCGATATTTTCCCACCTTTTTCGCGGAGCAGCCGGAGGGTTTCCCGGGCGCTCTGGCGGGTCTCGGCGTCGAGCTCGGGGCCGAAGCTGCGCAGCCACTCCTGCAGCGTCTGCAGCGGCGTCCGGCCCTGGGAACGCAGGAAAAACCCCAAACAGTCAGAGAAAAATCCTAAAAAATATCCTAAAAAACATCTGGAAAAAATCAGGGCAATAGCAGGGAAAACTAAAAAAAAATTCCTGAAAAAAGGGGGAAAATTCCTAAAAAATCCCAAAAAAAATCCTAAAAAATCAGAAAAAAATCGGAAAAAAAATCTGAAAAAAATCCTAAAAAATATCCTAAAACATCAGGGAAATGGCACGGAAAAAATAAAAAAAAAAAATCAGGCAAAAAAGGAGAAAATTCCTAAAAAAATCCTAAAAAACATCAGAAAAAAATGAGAAAAAAATCCGAAAAAAATCCGAAAAAATCCTAAAAAATGTCCAGAAAAAAGAAAAAAAATTCAGGGAAAAATTAAAAAAAAATTATGCAAAAAAAGGGGAAAAATTCCTAAAAAAATCCCAAAAAAATCCTAAAAAAATGTCTTGGAAAAACTAAAAAAAAAAAAAATAATGCAAAAAAAGGGAAAAATTCCAAAAACATCCCAAAAAAATCAGAAAAAAATCAGAAAAAAATCCTAAAAAATATCCTAAAACATCAGGGAAATGGCACGGAAAAAATAAAAAAAAAATCAGGCAAAAAAGGGGAAAATTCCTAAAAAAAATTTAAAAAAAATCGCAAAAAATCAGAAAAAAAAATCGGGAAAAAAATCCCAAAAAAATCCCAAAAAATGGCCTGGAAAATCAGGAAAAAAATCAGGGAAAAATACAAAAAAAAATTCGTGCAAAAAAAGGGGAAAAATTCCTAGAAAAATCAAAAAATTTCTAAAAAAATCGGGAAAAATATCTGAAAAAAATCCCCAAAAATGTCCTGAAAAATCTGGGAAATATCACGGAAAAAGTAAAAAAAAATCATGCAAAAAATTCCTAAAAAATACCCCAAAAAAATACCCAAAAAAATAAGGCAAAAATAATAAAAAAAAATCCTAAAAAATGTCCTGAAATATCAGGGAAATATCACGGAAAAATTAAAAAAAAATCACGCAAAAAAAGGGGAAAAAAATTCCTAAAAAAATCCCCAAAAAATCCTAAAAAATCATTAAAAAATCTGAAAAAAATCCCCAAAAATGTCCTGAAAAATCTGGGACATATCACGGAAAAAATAAAAAAAAAATCATGCAAGAAAGGGGAAAAAATTCCTAAAAAAATTCAAAAAAATCCGAAAAAAATCGAAAAAAAATCAGAAAAAAAATCTAAAAAAATGTCCTGAAAAATCAGGGAAATGTCACGGAAAAATTTTTTTTTAAATCATGCAAAAAAAAGGGAAAAAATTCCTAAAAAAATCCCCAAAAAAATCCTAAAAAAATCGGGAAAAAAATCCAGAAAAAAATCAAAAAAAAAATCCTAAACAATGTCCTGAAAAATCAGGAAAAATTCAGGGAAAAATTAAAAAAAAAAAATCATCGAAGAAAGGGGAAAAAATTCCTTTAAAAATCCCCAAAAAATTCTAAAATATCCTAAAAAAATCAGGAAAAAAAAAATTCTAAAAAATGTCCTGAAAAATCAGGAAAAATTCAGGGAAAAATACAAAAAAAAAATCATGCAAAAAAGGGGAAAAAAAATCCTAATTAAAAAAAAAAAATTCCTAAAAAAAAAGGAAAAAATAATACAAAAAAATCCTAAAAAAAGTCCTGAAATATCAGGGAAATATCACGGAAAAATTAAAAAAAAAATCATGCAAAAAAAGGGAAAAAATTCCTAAGAAATTAAAAAAAAATCCTAAAAAAATCAGGAAAAAAATCCGAAAAAAATCCCAAAAAATGGCCTGGAAAATCAGGGAAAAAATCAGGGAAAAATACAAAAAATAATCGTGCAAAAAAAGGGGAAAAATTCCTAAAAAAATCAAAAAAAAATCCCAAAAAAGTCCCAAAAAAATCCTAAAAAAGTCAGGAAAAAAATCTGAAAATAATCCTAAAAAATGTCCTGAAAAATCAGGAAAAAATCAGAAAAAATCAGGAAAAATCAGAAAAAAATTCAGGAAAAATTCAGAAAAAAATCTGAAAATGTATTAAAAAAAAAGCTAAAAAAAAAATCAGATAATAATACTTTAAAAAATATTAAAAATCTTTAAAAATATGAAAAAATCAGAAAAAAATCGGAAAAAAATCAGAAAAAAATCAGAAAAAAAAAATATAAAAAAAGCTAAAAAATCCGAAAATAATAATTTAAAAATCATTTAAAAATCTGAAAAAATCAGAAAAAAAAATCAGAAAAAAATCAGGAAAAAATCCGAAAAATATCAGAAAAAATCCAAAAAAATACAAAAAAAATCAGAAAAATATATTTAAAAAAGCTAAAAAAATCCGAAAACAATAATTTAAAAATCATTAAAAATCATTAAAAATCAGAAAAAACATCAGAAAAAATCAGAAAAAAATTTAGAAAAAAATCAAAAAAAAATAAGAAAAAATCAGGAAAAAATCCGAAAAAAATCAGAAAACAATCAGAAAAAAATCAGAAAAAAAAATCAGAAAAAAATCAGAAAAAAATCAGGAAAAACTCAGAAAAAAAATCAGGAAAAAATCCGAAGAAAATCAGAAAAAATCAGAAAAATATATTTAAAAAAAGCTAAAAAAAATCCGAACATAATAATGTAAAAATCACAAAAAATCTGAAAAAATCCGAAAAAAATCAGGAAAAAAATCCGAAAAAAATCAGGAAAAAAATCAGAGAAATATAAATTAAAAAAAGCTAAAAAATCAGAAAAGAATAAGTTAAAAATCATTAAAAATGAGAAAAAAAAATCCGAAAAAAATCAGAAAAAAATCCAAAAAAAATCAGTAAAAAATCAGAAAAAATTCAGAAAAAAATCAGAAAAAATCAGGAAAAAATCAAGGAAAAATCAGAAAAATATATTAAAAAAACCCTAAAATATCAGAAAATATTAGTATAAAAATCTGAAAATAATCTAAAAAAACCCAGAAAAAATCAGGAAAAATCAGAAAAAAAAATTAGAAAAAATCAGAAAAAAATCGGAAAAAAATCAAGAAAAAATCCGAAAAAAAATCAGAAAAAAAAATCAGGAAAAATTCAGAAAAAAATCAGGAAAAATTCAGAAAAAATCAGAAAAAAATCAGAAAAAAATCAGAAAAAAATCAGAAAAAAATCAGGAAAAATTCAGAAAAAATTCGGAAAAAAATCCAAACAAAATCAGAAAAAATCTGAAAAAATTCTGAAAAATCTGAAAAAATTTCAGAAAAAAATCCGAAAAAAATTGTAAAAAAATCAGAAAGAATCAGGAAAATTTCAGAAAAATTCAGAAAAAAAATGAGAAAAAAAAAATCAGAAAAAAATCAGAAAAAAATCCGAAAATAATCAGGAAAAAATCAGAAAAATTCAGAAAAAAATCCGGATAAATTTGGAATTTCTCACCTTGGCATCCCTGGCATCTAGCCAGGCATCCGGCGCGGATCAGCAGCTGCGCCATGGGGAACCTCATGGGGCAGAAATTCCCTTCAAAAATCCCCCAAAAATCAAAAAAAATCTGAAAAAAGTCAGAAAAATGTCAGAAAAAATTCTGAAAAATACATTAAAAAAAGCTAAAAAAATCTAAAAATAATAATTTAAAAATCATTAAAAATCAATTAAAATCAGAAAAAAAATCAGAAAAAATCAGAAAATAATCCGAAAAAAAACTGAAAAAACTGAAAAAAATCAGAAAAAAACCAGGAAAAAATCCGAAAAAAAAAAAATTTAGAAAAAAACCTGAAATAATCTGAAAAATATTTGAAAAAAAGCTAAAAAAATCAGAAAATAATAATTTAAAAATCTGAAAAAATCTGAAAAAAATTAGAAAAAAATCCGAAAAAAATTTGAAAAAAACATCCAAAAAAAAAAAATCATTTAAAAATCATTAAAAAATTTTTAAAAAAATCAGAAAAAATCAGAAAAAAAATCAGGAAAAATTCAGAAAAAAATCAGAAAAAAATTTTAAAAAATCAGGAAAAATCAGGAAAAATCAGGAAAAATTCAGGAAAAATTCAGAAAAAATTCGGGAAAAAATCCAAACATATTTAGAAAAAAATCTGAAAAAATCTGAAAAAAATCTGAAAAATCGGCAAAAAAATCCGAAAAAAAATCCAAAAAAAATTGTAAAAAAATCAGAAAGAAACAGGAAAATTTCAGAAAAATTCAGAAAAAAATGAGAAAAAAAAATCTGAAAAAAATCAGAAAAAAATCAGAAAGAATCAGAAAAAAATCCAAAAAAAATCCGAAAAAAATCAGAAAAAATCAGAAAAAATCTGAAAAAATTCAGAAAAAATTCAGAAAAAAATCCCTAAAAATATCCACCGAATTCCCACAGAATCCCCACCAAATTCCGTATAAAATTTGGGAATGTCTCACCTTGGCGTCCCGGGCGTCGAGCCGGGCCCCGGCGCGGATCAGCAGCTGCGCCACGGGGAACCGCCCCGAGGCCAACGCGTCGTGCAGCGGCGTCAGCCCCTCACAGCCCGGCCCGCCCGCGTCGTCCCGCGCCGCGCCCCGCGCCAGCAGCAGCCGGGCGATCTCTGAAATCATTAATTAATTAGTTAATTAGTCCTGGTCCTGATCCTGAATCTGATCCTGATCCTAAATCTGATCCTAAACACAAATCTGAGCCTGATCCTAAATCTGATCCCAAACCTGGTCCTGATCCCAACCCTGACCCCGCGCCAGCAGCAGCCGGGCCACCTCTGAGAATGGTTAATTAGTTCATTAATTAATCCTGGTCCTAAAAATAATCCTGATCCTAAACACAAATCTGATCCTAAATCTGGTCCTAAACACAAATCTGGTCCTAAAAATAAACCTGGTCCTGATCCCGTCCCTGACCCCGCGCCAGCAGCAGCCGGGCCACCTCTGAAATTGTTAATTAATTCGTTAATTAATCCTGGTCCTAAAAATAATCCTGATCCTAAAGCTGATCCTGATCCTAAACCTGATCCCAAACCTGTTCCTAAACCTGATCCTAAATTTCATCCTAAACCTGATCCTAAGCATGATCCTAAACCTGATCCTGATCCTAAACCTGATCCTGATCCTAATCCTGATCCTGATACTAAATCTGATCCTGATCCTAAACCTTATCCTGAACCTAAATGTGATCCTAAACTCAAATCTGATCCTGAACCTGATCCTAAACCTGATCCTGATCCTAAATCTGATCCTGATCCTAAACCTGATCCTAAACCTGGTCCTGATCCTAAATCTGATCCTGATCCTAAATCTGATCCTAAACCTAAATCTGATCCTAAACCTAATCCTAAATTTCTTCCTAAACCTGATCCTGATCCTAAATCTCATCCTAAACCTGATCCTGATCCTAAATCTGATCCTGATCCAAAATCTGATCCTAAACCTGATCCTAAAAATAATTCTGATCCTAAATCTGATCCTAAACCTGGTCCTAAACCTGATCCTGATCCTAAATCTGATCCTAAATCTGATCCTGATCCTAAATCTGATCCTAATCCTAAACCTGATCCTGATCCTAAATCTGATCCTGATCCTAAACCTGATCCTGATCCTAATCCTGATCCTAAACCTGATCCTAAACCTGATCCTGATCCTAATCCTGATCCTGATCCTAATCCTGATTCTGATCCTAAATCTCATCCTAAATCTGATCCTGATCCTAAACCTGATCCTGATCCTAAACCTGATCCTGATCCTAAACCTGATCCTAAACCTAAATCTGATCCTAAACCTGATCCTAAACCTGATCCTGATCCTAAACCTGATCCTAAATCTGACCCCAAACCTGATCCTAAATTTCATCCTAAACCTGATCCTAAATCTCATCCTAAATCTGATCCTGATCCTAATCCTGATCCTGATTCTAAATCTGATCCTGATCCTAAATCTGATCCTGATCCTAAACCTGATCCTGATCCTGATCCTAAACCTGATCCTGATCCTAAATCTGATCCTAAACCAAAATCTGATCCCAAACCTGATCCTAAATTTCATCCTAAACCTGACCCTAAATCTCATCCTAATCTTGATCCTAAATCTGATCCTGATCCTAAATCTGATCCTGATCCTAAACCTGATCCTGATCCTGATCCTAAACCTGATCCTGATCCTAAATCTGATCCTAAACCCAAATCTGATCCTGATCCTAAACCTGGTCCTGATCCTAAACCTGATCCTAAATCTGACCCCAAACCTGATCCTAAATTTGATCGTATATCTGATCCTGATCCTGATCCTGAATCTGATCCTAAACCTGATCCTGATCCTAAACCTGATCCTGATCCTAAACATGATCCTGATCCTAATCCCGATCCTGATCCTGATCCTGAATCTGATCCTAAACCTGATCCTGATCCTAAATTTCATCCTAAACCTGATCCTGATCCTAAACCTGATCCTAAATCTGACCCCAAACCTGATCCTAA
This sequence comes from Taeniopygia guttata, assembly GCF_003957565.2. NCBI lineage: Eukaryota > Metazoa > Chordata > Aves > Passeriformes > Estrildidae > Taeniopygia > Taeniopygia guttata. Next base: position 150,559,514 of record NC_044213.2, on the reverse strand, counting down.
ATTTGGTCGTAAATCTGATCCTGATCCCAAACCTGATCCCAAACCTGATCCTAAATTTCATCCTAAACCTGATCCTAAATCTGATCCTGATCCTAAACCTGATCCTGATCCTAATCCCGATCCTAATCCCGATCCTGATCCTAAACCTGGTCCTGATCCTAAACCTGGTCCTAAAAAAACCCAAAAATCAGCCCTAAAAAACAACAAAAAATCCCCAAAATTATCCCCAAAAAACCCCAAAATTAGCCTTAATAAACCCCAAAATATCCCCAAAAATCAGTCCTAAACAACACCAAAAAAATCCCCAAAATTATCCCCAGAAAACCCCAAAATAGCCCTAAAAACCCCCAAAATATCCCCAAAATTACTCCTAATAAAACCCAAAACATCTCCAAAATCAGCCAAACCCCCCTCCCAAAAATCCCAAAATTTATCCCTAAAAACCCCAAAAATCCCCAAAATCAGCCCTAAAAAAACCCCCCAAAATCCCCAAAATGATCCCCAAAAAACTCCCAAAATGATCCTCAAAAAATCCCCAAAACCACCCAAAAATCCCCAAAATCAGCCCTAAAAATCAACAAAAAACCCCCCAAATCAGCCAAACCCCCCCCAAAATCCCCAAAATTATCCCTAAAAAACCCCCAAAATCCCCAAAATCGGCCCTAAAGAACACCCCAAAAAGATCCCCAAAAATCCTCAAAAAATCTCCAAAACCACCCAAAAAACCCCAAAAATCCCCAAAATCAGCCCCAAAAAACCCCCAAAAAACCCCCAAATTATCCCCAAAAAAACCCAAAAAATCCCAAAAAAACCCCAAAATTATCCCTAAAAAACCCAAAATCAGCCCTAAAAAAACCCCAAAATCCCCAAAAAAACCCAAAATTATCCCCAAAAATCCCCCCAAAAACCCAGAATTATCCCTAAAAAACCCCAAAAAAACCCCAAAATAATCCCCAAATATCCCCACAATGATCCTCAAAAAACCCCCAAAATGATCCTCAAAAAATCCCCCAAAAAACCCCAAAATTATCCCCAAAAAATCCCCAAAAATCCCCAAAATTATCCCCTAAAAACCCCAAAATTATCCCTAAAAACCCCAAAATTATCCCCAAAAAACCCAAAAAAATCCCCCAAAAAATCCCCAAAATTATCCCCAAAAATCCCCAAAATTATCCCCAAAAAACCCCAAAAATCCCCAAAAAAACCCCAAAATTATCCCCAAAAATCCCCAAAATTATCCCCAAAAAACCCCAAAAAATCCCCAAAAATCCCCAAAATCAGCCCCAAAAAACCCCCAAAAAACCCCCAAATTATCCCCAAAAAAACCCAAAAAATCCCAAAAAAACCCAAAAAATCCCCCTAAAAACCCCAAAATTATCCCTAAAAAACCCAAAATCAGCCCTAAAAAAACCCCAAAATCCCCAAATCCCCCAAAAATCCCCCAAAACCCCCAAAATCCCCCAAAATTTTCGGAAACTGCCCTCACCGAGGTGTCCGTGGTTGGCGGCCTCGTGCAGGGGGGTCCACCCGCAATAATCCCGAGGGTTCACCGGGTGACCCTGCAAAAAAACGGGAAGTTTTTGGGAATTTTGGGAATTTTTTGGGTAAAAATTTTTGGGAATTTTTGGGAATTTTTTGGGGAATTTTTTGGGATTTACCTGGTCCAGGTAGAGGCGGACCCGTTTGAGGTCGCCCTCGATGCAGGCGCGGTGCAGGGGGGTCTCGCCGCGCTCGTTCCGACGGTTCCACTGCCGGAATTTCGGGAATTTTGGGGATTTTTGGGAATGTTCCCCAGCGGGAATTTGGGAATTCTCAGCTGGGAGAGGCTCCTCCAAAAATTCCAGATTTTTTGGGGATTTTCCATCCTTTTTTGAGGATTTTTCCATCATTTTTTTTTGGATTTTCCTTCAATTTTTGGGGATTTTCCTGCAAATTTTTTGGGATTTTCCTCAAATTTTTGAGGATTTTTCCTCCATTTTTGGGGATTTTTCCTCAATTTTTTTGGTATTTTACCCCAATTTTTTTGAGGATTTTCCCTTCAAATTTTTTTGGATTTTCCATCTTTTTTTTTGGGATTTTCCTTGAGTTTTTGGGATTTTCCCTCAATTTTTTGGGATTTTCCTCAAATTTTTGAGGATTTTTCCTCAATTTTTCTGGATTGTTCCTTTTGGATTTTCCCTTCATTTTTTTGGGAATTTCCATCCTTTTTTGGGGGTTTTCCTTGAGTTTTTGGGGATTTTCTACTCAATTTTTGGGGATTTTTCACTTTTTTTTATTTTCCCCCAATTTTTTGGATTTTCCCCCAGTTTATTTGGATTTTCCTTCAATTTTTGGGGATTTTCGCTCAATTTTGGGGGATTTTTGGGAATTTTCCCAAGCGGGAATTTGGGAATTCCCAGCTGGGAGAGGCTCCTCCAAAAATTCCAGATTTTTTTTTTTTGATTTTCCCTACTTTTTTTTTGGATTTTCCATCATTTTTTTGGGATTTTTCCTTGAGTTTCCCTTCAATTTTTGGGGATTTTTCCTCATTAATTCTGGATTTTCCCCCAATTTTTTGGGATTTTCCCCCCATTTATTTGGATTTTCCTTCAATTTTTTTGGGATATTTCCACCAATTTTTGGGATTTTTCAGCCCTATTTTTATGGATTTTCCTGCAATTTTTTAAAACTTTCCAAATTTTTTTGGGACTTTCCATCAATTTTTACCTCAAATTTTGAGATTTTAGTCAATTTTTTTAGGATTTTACCCCGATTTTTTTTTCCTCACAATTTTTTGGATTTGCCTCAATTTTTGGGGGATTTTACCCCAATTTTGGGGGGATTTTCCTCCATTTTTTGAAACTTTACCTTAATTTTTTGGTTTTTTCAGACAATTTTTAGGAATTTCCCTCAATTTATCAGGATTTAACCCAAATTTTTGGGATTTTACCCCAATTTTTTTGATTTTCCCCAAATTTTTTGTCTTTTCCCCCAATTTTTTGGGGATTTTCCCTCAATTTTTGTGGCTTTTTGTGCTATTTTTGGAATTTTAGTCAAATTTTTGGGGATTTTCCTACGATTTTTTGAATTTACTCCAATTCTGGGAGATTTTCCCTCAATTTTTGGGATTTTACTCCAATTTTCTGGGATTTATCCCCAACTTTAAGAGTTTATCTCAAATTCTGGGCATTTCCCTCAATTTTTTTTTTATTTTCCCCAATTTTTGCGATTTTCCTCCCTATTCTTGTGATTTCCCCCAATTTTTTGGGGGATTTTACCTCAAATTTTGAGATTTTAGTCCAATTTTGGGGATTTTTCCATCAATTTTTAATTTTACCCCAATTTTTGGGGGATTTCCCCTCAATTTTATGGGATTTTACCTCAAATTTTGAGATTTTAGTCCAATTTTTGGGGTTTTCCATCAATTTTTCGGGATTTTACCCCAATTTTTGAGGCTTCTCCCTCAATTGTTTGAGGATTTTCCCTCAATTTTTGGGGTTTTACCCCAAATTTTTGGGGGAATTTTCCTCCAATTTTGAGAATCTCCTCCAGAATTTCAGGGATTTCTTCCAATTTTTGGGGATTTCCCCTCATTTTTTTGGGATCTTCCTCCTAAATTTTGGGATTTTACTCCATTTGGGGAAGAATTTGGGGGATTTTGGGGGATTTTTGGGAATTTTTGGGGTGCCCCACCTTGTTGCTGCGGCGCCTCCCGGGGACACTTTTGGGGTACCCCTCGAGATCTTCATCTTCATCATCTGCAAAAATCCCAAAATCGCCCCAAAATTGCCTCAGAAATCCCTAAATTCTCTTCAATACCAAATTTTAACAAATTTCCCCCAAATTTCCCCAAAATGTCCCTCAAATTCCCCCCTAAAATTCCCCAAAATCCCCCAAAAACCCCCCTAAAATTCTCAAAAATCCCATTAAATCCTCCTAAAATTCCCAAAAATCCCATTAAATCCCACTAAAATTCCCAAAAATCCCCCAAACATCCCATTAGTCCCCCTAAAATTCCCAAAAAATCCCTAAAATGCACAAAAATTCCCCAACCCCCCCAAACCTCCCAAATCCCATCAAAAATTCCCAAAAATAAATCCCCAAAATTTCCCCAAATCCCCACTAAAATCCCATTAAATCTGCTTAAAATTCCCAAAAATCCCCCAAAATCCCCCTAAAATTCCCAAAAATCCCCCAAAAATCCCCAAAGATTCCCCAAAAAGCCCCCCAAAAAATCCTCTAAAAATCCCAGTAAAATCCCCAAAATAATCCCAATAAAATCTTCCAAAAATCCCTAAAAATCATAATAAAATCCCCAAAAAATCCCCCAAAAATCATAATAAAATCCCTGAAAAATCCCCAAAATAATCCCAATAAGATCCTCCAAAAAAATCCCCAAAAATCCCCCAAATTTCCCCTAAAATCCCATTAAACCCGCTTAAAATTCCCCAAAATCCCCCCAAATCCCCCTAAAATTCCAAAAAATCCCCCAAAAATCCCCAAAGATTCCCCAAAAATCCCCCAAAAAAATTCCCGAAAAATCCCAGTAAAATCCCCAAAATAATCCCAATAAAATCCTCCAAAAAATCGCCAAAATCATAATAAAATCCCCAAAAAATCCCCCAAAAATCCCCCAAAAATCCCTCTAAAATTCCCAAAAATCCCCTGAAACCCGCGTAAAATTCCCCAAAATCCCCTGTAAAATTCTTAAAAATCCCCCAAAATCCCCTTAAAATTCCCAAAAATCCCCCTAAAATCCCCAAGGATCCCCAAAAAATCCCCAAAAATCATAATAAAATCCCTGAAAAATCCCCAAAATAATCCCAATAAAATCCCCAAAAAAAATCCCCCAAAAACCCCCAAAAACCCCCCAAAATCCCCCAAATAATCCCAATAAAACCCCCAAAAAATCCCCCAAAATCCCAATAAATTCCCCACTAAAATCCCATTAAACCCCACTAAAATCCCAAAAAAAAGCCCCAAAAATCCCCCTAAAATTCCCAAAAATCACTCCAATCCCCCTAAAAATAAGAAAAGTCCCCCGAAACCTCCCCAAACCCCCCTAAAATTCCCAAAAATTCCCAAATCCCCTCAAAATGTCCTTAAGATTTCCAAAAAATCCCCCAAAAATCATAACAAAATCCTAAAAAAATCCCCAAAAAATCCCCCAAAAATCAAAAAAAAATCCCCAAAATAATCCCAATAAAATCCTCAAAAAAAATCCCCAAAATCATTATAAAATCCAAAAAAAACCCCCCAAAAAATCCTCAAAATCCCAATAAAAACCAAAAAAATCCCCCAAAAATCCCCCAAAATCCCCCTAAAATCCCATTAAACCCCACTAAAATACCAAAAACAGCCCCAAAATCCCCCTAAAATCCCCAAGGATCCCCCAAAAATCCCCAAAAATCATAAAAAATTCCCAGTAAAATCCCCAAAATAATCCCAATAAAATCCCCCAAAATTACCCCCCAAAATTCCAGTAAAATCCCCAAAAATCCCCAAAAAATCCCCAAAATAATCCCAATAAAACCCCCAAAAAATCCCCAAAAATCATACTAAAATCCCCAAAAAATCCCCAAAAATCATAATAAAATCCCAAAAAAATCCCCAAAATAATCCCAATAAAATCCCCAAAAATCATAATAAAATCCTCCAAAATCCCCCCTAAAATCCCATTAAACCCGACTAAAATCCCCAAAAAAAGCCCCAAAAATCCCCCTAAAATCCCCAAGGATCCCCCAAAAAATCCTCCAAAAGCCCAAAAAAATCCCCAAAATAATCCCAATAAAACCCCCAAAAACTCCCCAAAAATCCTAATAAAATCCAAATAAAATCCCCCAAAATCATATTAAAATCCCCAAAAATCAAAATAAAATCCCCGAAAAATCCCCCAAAAATCATAATAAAATCCCCGGAAATCCCCCCAAAAAATCCCCAAAAATCATATTAAAATCCCCAAAAAACATAATAAAATCCCTGAAAAACCTCCAAAAAATCTCCAAAAATCCCCAAAAAATCATAATAAAATCACCCCAAAATCCCCCCTAAAATCCCATTAAACCCCACTAAAATCCCAAAAAAAGCCCCAAAAATCCCCCAAAATTCCATTGAAATCCCTCAAATTCCCCAAAAATCCCCCCTAAATCCCCAAAAATCATAAAAAAATCCCAGTAAAATCCCCAAAATAATCTCAGTAAAATCCTCCCAAAAATCCCCACAAATCATAACAAAATCAAAAAAAAAACTCCCCAAAAATTCCCCAAAAGTCATAATAAAATCACAAAAAATCCCTCAAAAAACCCAATAAAACCCCCCCTAATATCCCATTAAACCCCACTAAAATCCCAAAAAAAGCCCCAAAATAATCCCAATAAAATCCCGAAAAAATCCCCAAAAATCATAATAAAATCCCAAAAAAATCCCCAAAAATCATAATAAAATCCCCAAAAAATCCCCAAAAATCAAAATAAAATCCCTGAAAAATCCTCCAAAAATCCCAATAAAATCTCCAAAAATCATAATAAAATCCCCAAAAAATCCCCAAACCCCCCCCAAAAATCCCAGTAAAATTCCCCAAATAATCCCAATAAAATCCTGCAAAAACTCCCCAAAAATCATAATAAAATCCCCCAAAAAAATCCCCCAAAAACCCCCAAAAATCCCAATAAAATCGCAAAAAATTCCCCAAATAATCCCAATAAAATCCCCATTAAAATCCCATTAAACCCCACTAAAATCCCAAAAAAAGCCCCAAAAAATCCCCCCAAAAATCCCAATAAAATCCCCAAAAAAACCCCAAAAATCCCAATAAATTCCCAATTTAAATCCCATTAAACCCCACTAAAATCCCCAAAAAAAGCCCCAAAAATCCCCCTAAAATCCCCAAGGATCCCCCAAAAATCCCCAAAAATCATAAAAAAATCCCAGTAAAATCCCCAAAATAATCCAAACAAAATCCTCCAAAAAAATCCCCAAAATCATAATAAAATCTCCAAAAAATCCCCAAAAAAATCCCAAAAAATCAAAATAAAATCCCCGAAAAATCCTCCAAACATCCCAATAAAATCCTGCAAAAAATCTCCAAAAATCATAATAAAATCCCAAAAAAAATCCCCCAGAAACCCCCAAAAACCCTCCAAATATCCCCAAAAATCCCAATAAAACCCCCAAAAAATCCCCCAAAATCCCAATAAATTCCCCACTAAAATCCCATTAAACCCCACTAAAATCCCCAAAAAAAGCCCCAAAAATCCCCCAAAAATCCCCCAATTTTCTCTCACCACTCTCAGACAGCTCCGAATCCGATTCCTCCTCCTCTTCCTCATCTTCATCTTCATCTTCATCTTCATCTTCCTCCTCCTCCTCCCCCCGGGGGTCCCCCCCGAGCTCCTTTTGGGTCTCCTCGGCCCCCTCGGGGTCCCCGGCCCGGAGCTGCTGAGCCCGGAGCCGCCGCAGCACCCGACGCTGGAATTTGGGGAAAAAACGGCCCAAAAATGACAAAATTAAACCCAAAAAATCCCAAAAACAGCGCCAAAAACGGCCCTAAAATATAGCCAAAATAGCCCCAAAAATCGGGAACTTTGGGGGGAAAAACGGCCCAAAAATGACAAAACTAGCCCCAAAAAATCCCCCAAAACAACCCCAAAAACAGCACGAAAATATAGCCAAAGTAGCCCCAAAAATCGGGAATTTCAGGGGGCAAAACGGCCCAAAAATGGCAAAATTAACCCCAAAAAATCCACAAAAATGGCGCTAAAATATAGCTCAAACAGCCCCAAAAATAGCCCAAAAATCGGGAATTTCGGGGGGAAAAACGGTCCAAATATGCAAAAATTAACCCCAAAAAATCCAAAAAACAACCCCAAAAATCCACAAAACAACCCCAAAAATGGCCCTAAAATATAGCCAAAATACCCCCAAAAATAGCCCCAAAAATCAGGAATTTCAGGGGGAAAATGGCCCAAAAATGCCAAAATTAACCCCAGAAAATCCATAAAACAAGCCCAAAAATAGCCCTACAAAAACCCAAAAAATAGCCCAAAAATCGGGAATTTCGGGGGTAAAAGGGCCCAAAAATGCCAAAATTAACCCCAAAAAACACCCAAAGGAGCCCGGAGCCGCCACAGCACCCGACGCTGAAATTTGGGGAAAAAAGGGCCCAAAAATGCCAAAATTAAACCCAAAAAATCCCCAAAATCGGCCCTAAAATATAGCAAAAGGAGCCTAAAAAATTGCCCCAAAAATCGGGAATTTTGGGGAAAAAATGGCCCAAAAATACCAAAATTAGCCCCAGAAAATCCACAAAACAACCCCAAAATGGCCCTAAAATATAGCCAAAACAGCCCCAAAAAATTGCCCCAAAAATCGTGAATTTCGGGAGGAAAAACGTCCAAATATGCAAAAATTAACCCCAAAAAATCCACAAAAGAGCCCCAAAAATAGCCCTACAAAATCTCAAAACAACCCCAAAAAACCCAAAGTAGCCCCAAAAACGGCCCTAAAATATCTCCAAAACAGCCCCAAAAATCAGAAATTTCAGAGGGAAAATGGCCCAAAAGTGTCAAAATTAACCCCAAAAAATCCCCCAAAACGGTCCTAACATATAGCCAAAATAGCCCCAAAAATTGCCCCAAAAATCGGAAATTTCGGGGGGAAAAACGGCCCAAAAATGACAAAATTAGCCCCAAAAAACCCCCAAAAATGGCCCTAAAATGGCCCTAAAATATCCCAAAAGAGCCTCCAAAATAGCCCTAAAAATCCCAAAACAGCCCCAAAATTATCCACAAAAAAAACCCCAAAAGAGCCCCAAAAATTCCAAAATTAGCCCCAAAACATCCCAAAACAACCCCAAAAATGGCCCTAAAATATCTCCAAAACAGCCCCAAGAATCAGAAATTTCAGAGGGAAAATGCCCTAAAAATACCAAATTTAACCCCAAAAAACACCCAAAGGAGCCCGGAGCCGCCGCAGCACCCGACGCTGGAATTTGGGGAAAAAAGGGCCCAAAAATGGCAAAATTAACCCCAAAAAAGTCCCCAAAATCGGCCCTAAAATATAGCCAAAATAGCCCCAAAAATAGCCCCAAAAATCAGGAATTTTGGGGGGAAAATGGCCCAAAAATGCCAAAATTAACCCCAAAAAATCTCAATTTCTGCCCCTAAAATGGCCCTAAAATATCTCAAAAAAAGTCCCAAAAATCTCGAATTTCAAGGGAAAAATGGCCCAAAAATGACAAAATTGGCCCCAAAATTACCCCAAAATTGGGAATTTTGTGGAGAAAAATGGCGCAAAAATGCCAAAATTAACCCCAAAAAAATCCACAAAAATGGCGCTAAAATATAGCCCAAACAGCCCCAAAAATAGCCCAAAAATCGGGAATTTTGGGGGGAAAATGGCCCAAAACCACCAAAATTAACCCCAAAAAATCCACAAAACAACCCCAAAAATAGCCCTACAAAAACCCAAAAAATAGCCCCAAAAATCGGGAATTTCGGGGGGAAAATGGTCCAAAAATGCCAAAATTAACCCCAAAAAACACCCAAAGGAGCCCGGAGCCGCCGCAGCACCCGACGCTGAAATTGGGAATTTTGGGGGAGAAATGGTCCAAAAATGGCAAAATTAACCCCAAAAAACAGCCAAAGGAGCCCGGAGCCGCCGCAGCACCCGACGCTGGAATTTGGGGAAAAAAGGGCCCAAAAATGGCAAAATTAAACCCAAAAAATCCACAAAAAAAACCCCAAAATGGCCCTAAAATATAGCAAAAATAGCCCCAAAAATCGGGAATTTCGGGGGAAAAACGGTCCAAAAATGACAAAATTAACCCCAAAACATCCACAAAACAACCCCAAAAATGGCCCTAAAATATAGCCAAAAAAGCCCCAAAACAACCCCAAAAATCCCCAAAGTAGCCCCAAAAACGGCCCTAAAATATCTCCAAAACAGCCCCAAGAATCAGAAATTTTGGAGGGAAAACGGTCAAAAAATGTCAAAATTAGCCCAAAAAAATCGTCCAAACAACCCCAAAAATAGCCCCAAAAATCGGGAATTTCGGGGGGCAAAATGGCCCAAAAATGGCAAAATTAACCCCAAAAAAATCTCAATTCCTGCCCCCAAAATGACCCTAAAATATCCCAAAAGAGCCCCAAAAAATAGCCCAAAAATCAAGAATTTCGGGGGGAAAAGGGCCCAAAACCAGCAAAATTAACCCCAAAAAAATCTCAATTCCTGCCCCAAAATGGCCCTAAAATATCTCCACAAAAGCCCCAAAAACAGCCCCAAAAATCCCTAAAGTCGCCCCAAAAATATCCCCCAAAAAACCCAAAAGAGCCCCAAAAACGGCCCTAAAATATCTCCAAAACAGCCGCAAAAATCTTGAATTTCAAGGGGAAAATGGCCCAAAAATGCCAAAATTAACCCCAAAAAATCCACAAAAAGAGCCCTAAAATATAGTTCAAACAGCCCCAAAAATAGCCCAAAAATCGGGAATTTCGGGGGGAAAAACGGTCCAAAAATACCAAAATTAACCCCAAAAAATCCACAAAACAACCCCAAAAATCCACAAAACAACCCCAAAAATGGCCCTAAAATATAGCCAAAATACCCCAAAAATTGCCCCAAAAAATCGGACATTTCGGGGGGAGAAATGGCCCAAAAATGCCAAAATTAACCCCAAAAAATCCTCCAAACAACCCCAAAAATAGCCCTAAAATATCCCAAAAGAGCCCCAAAAATAGCCCAAAAATTGGGATTTCCGGGGGGAAAAGGGCCCAAAAACGGCAAAATTAGCCCCAAAAAATCCCCCAAAACAACCCCAAAAACAGCACGAAAATATAGCCAAAATAGCCCCAAAAATCGGGAATTTTGGGGGAAAATGGCCCAAAAATGCCAAAATTAACCCCCAAAAATCCCCCAAAGTGGTACTAAAATATAGCCAAAATAGCCCCAAAAATAGCCCAAAAATCGGGAATTTCAAGGGAAAATGGCCCAAAAATGGCAAAAGTAACCCCAAAAAATCTCAATTCCTGCCCCCAAAATGGCCCTAAAATATCCCAAAAGAGCCCCAAAAATAGCCCTAAAATATCCCAAAAGAGCCCCAAAATTATCCACAAAAAAACCCCAAAAGAGCCCCAAAAACGGCCCTAAAATATCTCCAAAACAGCCCCAAGAATCAGAAATTTCAGAGGGAAAATGGCCCAAAAATGCCAAAATTAACCCCAAGAAATACACAAAACCACCCCAAAAATAGCCCTACAAAAACCCAAAATATAGCCCCAAAAATCGGGAATTTCGGGGGGAGAAATGGCTCAAAAATGCCAAAATTAAACCCCAAAAAGTCCCAAAGGAGCCCGGAGCCGCCGCAGCACCCGGCGCTGGAATTTGGGGAAAAAACGGCCCAAAAATGGCAAAATTAACCCCAAAAAATCCACAAAACAACCCCCAAAAATAGCCCTACAAAAACCCAAAAAACAGCCCCAAAAATCCGGAATTTCGGGGGGGGAGAAATGGCTCAAAAATGCCAAAATTAACCCTAAAAAATCCACAAAACAACCCCAAAAATAGCCCTAAAATATCCCAAAAGAGAGCCCTAAAATTCCCCCAAAAAATCCCCAAAAAAAGCCCCAAACATCCCTAAAAATTCCCAAAAAATCAAAAAATATTCCCAAAAAATTCAAAATATTCCTAAAAAATCAAAAAAATTCAAAAAAATCCCTAAAAAAAACCCCAAAAAATCCCCAAAAAACCCCAAACATCCCACGAAATTCACAAAAACTCCTAAAAATTCCCAAAAATTCCTAAAAATTGTCTAAAAATTTCCAAAAAATCAAAAAAAATACAAAAAAATCCAAAAAAATCCTTCAAAAAAACCCCAGAAATCCTTTAAAAAGCTCCAAAATGCCCTAAAATCCCCCCAAAATGCCCTAAAATCCCCCCAAAATGCCCTAAAATCCCCCCAAAATGCCCTAAAATTCCACAAAAATTCCCCAAAATTCCGTAAATTCCCAAAATTCCGTAAATTCCCAAAATTCCCACCTGTAGCCGTTCATCCCCGGCGCTCCGGGCGCAGCCCAGGGCCCCAAAAAATCCCCGAAACAATCCCAAAATAATAAAAAAAAATCCCAATTAATCCCAAAAATTCATTAAAAAATCCCCAAAATTTCCTAAAAAAATTCCCAAAATTTTCTAAAAATTCCAAAAAATCCCCAAAAAATCACCAAAAATTCCCAAAAATCCAAAACATTCCTAAAAAAATCCCTAAAAAATCCCAAAAAATCCTTAAAAAACCTTCTAAAAGCCCTAAAATCCCCCAAAAAAATCCTAAAAAATTCCAAAAAATTCCCAAAATTCCCAAAATTCCCACCTGTAGCCGTTCATCCCCGGTGCTCCGGGCGCATCCCAGAGCCCCAAAAAATCCCTGAAATATCCCCAAAAAATTAAAAAAGAATCCAAATTAATCCCAAAAATTCCTAAAAAAATCCCCAAAATTTCCTAAAAAAATTCCCAAAATTTTCTAAAAATTCCCAAAAATCCCCAAAAATTCCTAAAAAATCCCAAAAATTCCCAAAATTCCCAAATTCCCATCTGCAGTTGGGGGTTGCTGATGCTCAAACAGTCCATCAAAAATACCTAAAAAAATCCCTAAAAATCCCCCAAAAAAGCCCCAAACAGCCCAAAAAATTCCCAGGAATTCTTAAAAATTCCCCAAAAAATTCCAAAATATCCCAAAAATTCCCAAAAATTACTAAAAAATGTCTAAAAATTCCAAAAAAATCCCAAAAAATCAAAAAAAAAAGAAAACGTAAAAAAACCCCAAAAATCCCAAAAAATTCCCAAAAATCCTTACAATTCCAAAAATATTCCCAAAAAACAAAAAATATTCCCAAAAAATCCAAAACTATTCCCAAAAAATCCCAACAATTCCTGAAAAATCCCTCAAAAAACCTTTAAAAATCCTTTTAAAAGCTCCCAAAATGCCCTAAAATCACCCCAAAAATCCAAAAAAAATCTCAAAAAATTCCCCAAAAATTCCCAAAATTCCGGAAATCCCTAAAATTCCCAAAAATCCCTAAAATTCCCACCTGTAGCTTCAGATCCCCGGCGCTCCGGGCGCACCCCAGGGCCCCCAAAAAATCCCCAAAATTCACCAAAAAAACCCTAAAAAATCCCAAAAAATACCCCCAAAATGCCCCAAAATGCCAAAAAAAATTCCGAAGTTCCCAAAAATTCCCAAAAATTCTGAAAAAATTCTCAAAAAAATCCCAGAAATGCCCAAAAATTCTTAAAATTCCTGAATTCCCACCTGCAGCGGGGGGTCACTAATGCTCCAAAAGTCCCTTAAAAATGCCACCAAAAATCACTAAAAATCCCAAAAAAAAGCCCCAGGCATCCCAAAAATTCCTAAAAATTCCAAAAAAGTTGCCTAAAAAATTCCCAAAAAATCTTAAAAATTCCCAAAAATCCCAAAAAATCCCAAAAATTCTGAAAAAAATCCCAAGAAGTCCCTCAAAAAACCCCAAAAAATCCTTTAAAACCCCCTCAAAATGCCCTAAAATCCCCCCAAAAAATCCTAAAAAATTCCCAAAAATTCCCAAAATTCCGGAAATCCCAAAAATTCCCAAAAATTCCCGAAATTCCCACCTGTAGCCGTTCATCCCCGGCGCTCCGTGCGCAGCCCAGAGCCCCAAAAAATCCCCGAAATATCCCCCAAAAGTTAAAAAAAGAATCTCAAATAATCCCAAAAATTCCTAAAAAAATCCCCAAAAATCCCTAAAAAAATCCCAAAAATTTCCTAAAAATTCCCAAAAATCCCCAAAAGTTCAAAAATATTCCCAAAATCCAAAAATTCCTCCAAAAATCCTCAAAAAACCCCAAAAAATCCTTTAAAAACCTTCCAAAAGCCCTAAAATCCCCCCAAAAAATCCCCCCAAAAAATTCCCCAAAAATGCCGCAAAATGTCCTAAAAATTCCCAAATTTTCCTGAAATTCCCAAAATTCCCGAAATTCCCACCTGTAGCTTCGTGTCCCCGGCGCTCCGGGCACACCCCAGAGCCCCAAAACATCCCTGAAACAGTCCCGAAAAAATCCCGAATAATCCCAAAAATTCCTAAAAAATCCTAAAAATTGTCTAAAAATTCCCAAAAAATCCTAAAAATTCCCAAAAAATCCCCAAAATTCCCAAAAATCCCTAAAAAACCCCCAAAAATCAAAAAACTTCCTAAAAAAACTCAAAAAATGCTTCAAAAATCCCAAAAAATCCTTTAAAAACCTCCCAAAATGCCCTAAAATCCCCCAAAAAATGCCCTAAAATTCCACAAAAATTCCCCAAAAAATTCCGGAAATTCCCGAAAATTCCCGAAAATTCCCAAAATTCCCGAATTTTCACCTGCAGCCAGGTGTCCCCAGCCCTCCGGGCGCATCCCAGAGCTCCAAAAAAAACCTCCCAAAATTCCCTAAAATCCCCCCAAAAAATCCCAAAAATTCCCCAAATTCCAAAAAATTCCAAAAAAATTCTAAGAATTCCCAAAAAATTACCAGAAATCCACAAAAAATTTTTAAAAATTCCCAAAAAAGAAAAAAATTCTTTTAAAATCCCTTTAAAAACCCAAAAAAATCCTTTAAAAACCTCCCAAAATGCCCTAAAATCCCCCAAAAAAATCCCCAAAAAATCCCAAATTTTCCCAAAATTCCCGAAATTCCCAAAATTCCCAACGATTCCCGAAATTCCCACCTGTAGCTTCACATCCCCGGCGTTCCGGGCACACCCCAGAGCCCCAAAAAATCCCTGAAATATCCCCAAAAAATTTTTTTAAAAATCCCAAATAATCCCAAAAATTCCTAAAAAAATCCCCAAAATTTCCTAAAAAAATTCTGAAAATTTTCTAGAAATTCCCAAAAATCCCCAAAAATTCCTAAAAATCCCCAAAATAACCAAAACCCCTCCAAAAATCCCTCACAAAACCCAAAAAAATCCTTTAAAAACCTCCCAAAATGCCCTAAAATTCCCTCAAAAAAATCCTAAAAAAATCCAAAAAATGCACCAAAATTCTCAAAAAATTCCCAAAATTCCCAAAAATTCCCAAAATTCCCACCTGGAGCTGTGCATCCCCGGCCCTCCGGGCACATCCCAGAGCCCCAAAAAATCCCCAAAATTCATTAAAAAACCCCAAAAATCCCCCAAAAATCCCCAAAATCTCTAAAAATTCTGAAAAAAATTCCCAAAAAAATTTCCCAAAAAATTGTTAAATTGTCCCGAAATTAAAAAAAATTCCCAAAAATCCCCAAACTTCCTAAAAAAACCTCAAAAAATCCTTCAAAAAAAGCCAAAAAATCCTTTAAAAAGCTCCCAAAATACCCTAAAATCCCCCAAAAAAATACTAAAAAAATCCCAAAAAATCCCAAATTTTCCCAAAATTCCCAAAATCCCCGGAATTCCCACCTGTAGCCGTTCATCCCCGGCGCTCCGGGCGCAGCCCAGAGCCCCAAAAAATCCCTGAAATTTACCAAAAAAGACCTCAAAAAAATCCTTTTAAAACCACCAAAATGCCCCAAAATTCCCGAAAATTCTCAAAAATTCCAAAAAAATTCCCAAAAAAATTCCAGAAGTTCCCAAAACTTCCCAAAATTCCCGAATTCCCACCTGCAGTCCGGGGTCACTGATGGTCTAAAAGTCCCTCAAAAGTGGCCCAAAAAATCCCTAAAAATCCCCCCAAAAAACCCAATTATCCCAAAAAATTCTCAAAAAATCCTAAAAAATCCTAAAAATTCCCAAAATAATTGTAAAAATTAAAAAAAAAAGCCAAAAATTTCCAAAAAAATTCCAAAAAATCCTAAAAAATCCCAAAAAAAATCCCTAAAAAACCCCAAAAATCCCCAAAAAATCCCAAACATCCCAAAAAATTCCCCAAAAATTCTAAAAATCCAAAAAAATTCCTAAAAAATTGCCAAAAATTCCTAAAAAATGTCTAAAAATCCCAAAAATTCTGAAAAAAACCCAAGAAATTCCAAAAAATCCTGAAAACTCAAGAAAATCCCTAAAAACCCCGAAACATTCCCAAAAATTCCTAAAAATTCCAAAAAAATCCCAAAAATTCCTAAAAATTGTCTAAAAATTCCCAAAAAAATAAAAAAAATTATGAAAAAATCCAAAAGAATCCTTCAAAAAAACCCCAAAAATCCTTTAAAAACCTCCCGAAATGCTCTAAAATCCCCCAAAAAATCCCAAAAAATTCCCCAAAATGCCCTAAAATTCCACAAAAATCCCCCAAAATTCCCAAAATTCCAGGAAATTCCCCAAAATTCCCAAATTCCCACCTGGAGCCGTTCATCCCCGGCGCTCCGTGCACACCCCAGGGCGTTCCGCAGGGGGTTCAGGATCTGCGCCGGCGCCGCCCCCGAATCCTCCAGAGCCGCCGCCACGTTCAGCCACGTCCGGCACGACTGCGGATTTTGGGGGATTTTGGGAATTTTTGGGGGGAATTTTGGGGGGAATTTTGGGGGATTTTTGGGGGATTTTTGGGGGGAATTTGGGAAATTGGGATTTGGGTTCTGGGGGTTTGGGGTTTGGGATCAGGAATTTTGGGGTTTTGGGGATGTGGGATTTGAGGTTTTGGGGATTTTGGGATCAGGAATTTTGGAATTTGGGGATTGTGGGTTTGGGGTTTGGGGAATTTGGGATTTTGGGAAATTTGGCAATTTTGGGAAGTTTGGGGTTTGGGATTTTGGGATCAGGAATTTTGGGGATTTGGGGTTTGGGGATTTGGGATTTGGGGTTTTGGGGTTTGGGGTTTTGGAGTTTGGGGTTTTTGGGATCAGGAATTTTGGGGGTTTGGGATCAGGACTTTTGGGGATTTGGGGATTTGGGATCAGGAATTTTCGGGATTTTTGGGAATTTAGGGATTTGGGATCAGGAATTTAGGGAATTTGGGGACTTGGGATCGGGACTGTTCGGATTCGGGACTTCAGGAATTTTGGGATTCTGGGATCCGGAATTTGGGGATTTGGGAATTTGGGGATTTGGGGATTTTGCGATTTGGGGTTTGGGGATTTGGGATCAGGAATTTTGGGAATTTGGAATTTTGGATTTGGGATTTGGGGTTTGGGATTTGGGGTTTGAGGATTGAGGATCAGGGATTTGGGATTTTGAGGATTTTGGGAATTCAGGAATTTTGGGGTTTGGGGGATTTGGGATCAAGAATTTAGGGATTTGGGATTGGGAAATTTGGCAATTTTGGGAAGTTTGGGGTTTGGGATTTTGGGATCAGGAATTTTGGGAATTTGGGATTTGGGCTTTGGGATTTGGGGTTTGGGAATATGGGATCAGGAATTTAGGGATTTGGGATTGGGAAATTTGGCAATTTTGGGAAGTTTGGGGTTTGGGATTTTGGGATCAGGAATTTTGGGGTTTTGGGGATTTGGGATTTGAGGTTTTGGGAATTTTGGGATCAGGAATTTTGGGAATTTGGGGATTTGGGATCAGGAATTTTCAGGATTTTTGGGGATTTTGGGATTTGGGGATTTGAGGATTTAGGGATTTGGGATCAGGAATTTAGGGAATTTGGGGACTTGGGATCGGGACTGTTCGGATTCGGGACTTCAGGAATTTTGGGATTCTGGGATCGGGAATTTGGGGATTTGGGATTTTGGATGGGATTTTGGTGGTTTGGGATCAGGAGTTTGGAGACGTACGATCAGAAATTTCAGGTTTTTGGGACTTCGGGATTTTGGGAATTTGGGATGGAATTTTGGGAATTTGGGATGGGAAATTTGGGAATTTGGGATGGAATTTTGGGAATTTTGGATCAGGAATTTGGGATTTAGGATCGGGAATTTGGGGATTTAGGACTTTGGGAATTTTGGGATTTTGGTGATTTAGGATCAGAATTTTGAGGATTTGGAATGGGAATTTTGGGATTTTGGGGATTTGGGATCGGGAATGTTTGGATTTTGGGAATTTGGGATCGGGAATTTTGGGAATTTGGGGATTTTGTGATTTAGGATCAGGAATTTGGGATTTAGGATCTGGAATTTCGGGATTTAGGATTGGGAATTTTGGATTTTGGTGATTTAGGATCAGAATTTTGAGGATTTAGGAGCGGGAACTTTGGGATTTTGGGAATTTGGGATGGGAAATTTGGGAATCTTGGATCAGGAATTTGGGGATTTAGGATCGGGAATTTTGGGAATTTCGGATTTTGGATGGAATTTTGGTCGTTTGGGATCGGGAATTTGTGGACGTATGATCAGGAATTTCGGATTTTGGCAATTTTGGGATGGAATTTTGGGAATTTGGGATGGGAATTTCGGGATTTTGGGAATGTTGGGATCGGGAATTTGGGGATTTGAGATCAAGAATTTGGAATGGGAATTTTGGGAATTTTGGATCAGGAATATGGGATTTAGGATCGGGAATTTTGGGGATTGAGGATCAGGAATTTGGGGTCTGGGATGCGATTTTGGGGATTTTGAATGGGGAATTTTGGGATTTGGGGATTTTGGGGTGAGGCTTTTGGGGATTTGGGATCAGGAATTTGGGATTTTCGGTTTGGGGTTTGGGATGAGGATTTTGGGGATTTGGAATCGGGATTTGGGGGATTTGTGGATTTTGGGGATTTGGGATCGGGAATTTTGGTGGGAATTTGGGATCGGGAGTTTGGGGACTTAACAATCAGGAATTTCGGGATTTCAGGATTTTTGGAATTTGGGATGAGGAAATTTGGGAATTTTGGGATAGGAAATTTGGGATCGGGAATTTGGGGATTTGGAATGGGAATTATGGGAATTTGGGGATTTGGGATTTTGGATGGGATTTAGGTGGTTTAGAATCAGGAATTTGGGGATTTAGGAGCGGGAATTTGGGATTTTGGTGATTTAGGATCAGAATTTTGAGGATTTAGGAGCGTGAATTTCGGGATTTTGGCAATTTTGGGATGGAATTTTGGGAATTTGGGATCAGGAATTTGGGATTTAGGAACAGGAATTTTGGGAATTTGGGAATTTCATATTTTGGATGGGATTTTGGTGGTTTGGGATCAGGAGTTTGGAGACGTATGATCAGAAATTTCGGGTTTTTGGGATTTTGGGATTTCGGGTTTTTGGGATTTCAGGATTTTGGGAATTTGGGAATTTCGGGATTTTGGGAATTTCGGGATGGGAATTTCGGGATTTTGGGGTTCCCACCTCCAGGGGCTCCCCGTTCCTGAGCTCCAGCTCCCTCTGGAAGTGCTCCAGGGCCCGGGAATGCGGGAACGGGGATGGATTTGGGATCGGGAATTTCGGGAATTTCGGGATTTTGGGAATTTGGGATCGGGAATTCTGGGGATTTTAGGATTTAGGACTGGGAATTTGGGGTTTAGAATCAGGAATTTGGGGATTTAGGATCGAGAATTTGGGGTTTACAATCAAGAGTTTGGCCCGGGGATTTGGGATCAGGAATTTTGGGGATTTGAGATCAAGAATTTGGAATGGGAATTTTGGGAATTTTGGGAATTTGGGATCAGGAATTTGGATTTAGGATCGGGAATTTGGGATTTAGGATTGGGAATTTTGGGATTTTGGATGGGATTTTGGTGGTTTGGGATCAGGATTTTGGGGACTTAATGATCAGGAATTTCAGGATTTTGGCAATTTTGGGATGGAAATTTTGGGAATTTGGGATGGGAAATTTGGGATTTCGGGTTTGGGGTTTGGGATTTTTGGGAATTTTGGGGATTTGGGCTTGGGAATTTTGGGATTTGGGATCAGGAGTTTGGGACTTACGATAAGGAGTTTCGGGATTTCAGGATTTTGGGAATTTGGGATGTAATTTTGGGAATTTGGGGTGGGAAATTGGGGAATTTGGGATTTGGGATCAGGAATTTGGGGATTTAGGATCAGGAATTTTGGGAATTTGGGGATTTGGGATTTTGGATGGGATTTTGGTGGTTTGGGCTCAGGAGTTTGGAGACGTGTGATCAGGAATTTTGGGAATTTGGGAATTTTGGGATGGAATTTTGGGAATTTGGGGATTTAGGATTGGGAATTTTGGGATTTTAGGATTTAGGACTGGGAATTTGGGGTTTAGAATCAGGAATTTGGGGATTTAGGATCGGGAATTTGGGGATTAGAGATCAAGAATTTGGAATCGGAATTTTGGGAATTTTGGATCAGGAATATGGGATTTCGGATCGGGAATTTTGGGAATTTGGATGAGATTTTGGTGGTTTGAGATCGGGAATTTGGGGATTTTGGTGATTTAGGATCAGAATTTTGAGGATTTGGAATGGGAATTTTGGGATTTTTGGGGATTTGGGATCGGTAATTTTTGGATTTTGGGAATTTGGGATTGGGAATTTTGGGAATTTGGGGATTTGGGATTTCGGAGGTTTGGGATCGGGAATTAGGGGATTTAGGAGCGGGAATTTGGGATTTTGGTGATTTAGCATCAGAATTTTAGGGATTTAGAATGTGAATCTTGGGATTTTGGGAACAGGGATGGATTTGGGATCCCGATTTTGGGATTTTGGGGATTTGGGATTGGGAATTTTGGGATTTTGGGGATTTAGGATCGGGAATTTGGGATTTAGAATGAGGAATTTGGGGATTTAGAATGGGAATTTGGGATTTTGGTGATTTAGGATCAGAATTTTGAGGATTTAGGAGCGTGAATTTCGGGATTTTGGCAATTTTGGGATGGAATTTTGGGAATTTGGGATCAGGAATTTGGGATTTAGGAACAGGAATTTTGGGAATTTGGGAATTTCATATTTTGGATGGGATTTTGGTGGTTTGGGATCAGGAGTTTGGAGATGTATGATCAGAAATTTCGGGTTTTTGGGATTTTGGTGATTTAGTATCAGAATTTTGGGGATTTAGAATGGGAATTTCAGGATTTTGGGAATTTGGGATGGAATTTTGGGATGGGAATTTTGGGATTTTGGGAATTTTGGGACGGTAACTTTGGGATTTCAGGGTTCCCACCTCCAGGGGCTCCAAGGCCCGGGAATGTGGGAATGGGGATGGATTTGGGATCACGATTTTGGGATTTTGGGATGGAATTTTGGATCAGGAATTTGGGGATTTGAGATCAGGAATTTGGGATGGGAATTTTGGGAATTTTGGGATTTGGGATCAGGAATTTGGGGATTTAGGATCGGGAATTTTGGGAATTTGGGGATTTGGGATTTTGGATGGGATTTTGGTGGTTTGGGATCAGGAGTTTGAGGACGGGAATTTCGGGTTTTTGGGATTTCAGTATTTTGGGAATTTAGGATGGAATTTTGGGAATTTAGGATCAGGAATTTTGGGAATTTGGGGATTTTGGTGGTTTGGGATCGGGAATTTGGGGATTTAGGAGCAGGAATTTTGGGATTTTGGTGATTTAGGATCAGAATTTTAGGGATTTAGAATGGGAATTTCGGGATTTTGGGGAATTTAGGATCGGAATTTGGTGAATTTGGGGATTTGGGATTGGGAATTTTGGGAATTTCGAGATTTTGGGGATTTAGGATAGGAATTTTGGGATTTTGGGAATTTTGGGATAGGAATTTCGGGAATTTGGGGTTCCCACCTCCAGGGGCTCCCCGTTCCTGAGCTCCAGCTCCCTCTGGAAGTGCTCCAGGGCCCGGGAATGCGGGAACGGGGATGGATTTGGGATCGGGAATTTCGGGATTTTGGGAATTTGGGATCAGGAATTCCCGGATTTTGGGGATTTAGGATTGGGAATTTTGGGATTTTGGGGATTTGGGGATTTAGGATCAGGAATTTGGGGATTTAGGATCGGGAATTTGGGGATTTAAGATCGGGAATTTGGGGATTTAAGATCGGGAATTTGGGATTTGGGATCAGGAGTTTCGGGATTTCAGGATTTTGGGAATTTGGGATGGAATTTTGGGAATTTGGGGTGGGAAATTTGGGAATTCTGGGATTTAGGATCAGGAATTCAATATTTAGGATCGGGAATTTTGGGGATTTGGGATTTTGGATGGAATTTTGGTGGTTTGGGATCGGAAATTTGGGGACGTATGATCAGGAATTTTGGGATTTTCGGAATTTTAGGATGGAATTTTGGAATTTTGGGACGGGAAATTTGGGAATTTGGGGTTCCCACCTCCAGGGGCTCCCCGTTCCTGAGCTCCAGCTCCCTCTGGAAGTGCTCCAGGGCCCGGGAATGCGGGAACGGGGATGGATTTGGGATCGGGAATTTCGGGATTTTGGGAATTTTGGGATCGGGAATTTTGGGATTTTGGGGATTTGGGATCAGGAATTCCCAAATTTTGGGGATTTAGGATCGGGAATTTTGGGATTTTGGGGATTTGGATGGGATTTTTGTGGCTTGAGATCGGGAATTTGGGGATTTTGGTGATTTAGGATCAGAATTTTGAGGATTTGGAATGGGAATTTTGGGGATTTGGGATCGGGAATTTTTGGATTTTGGGAATTTTGGATTGGGAATTTTGGGATTTTGGGAATTTGGGGATTTAAGATCGGGAATTTCGGGTTTAGAATCAGGAATTTGGGGATTTAGGAGCGGGAATTTTGGATTTTGGTGATTTAGGATCAGAATTTTAAGGATTTGGGATGGGAATTTCAGAATTTTGGGAATTTTGGGATAGGAAATTTGGGAATTTGGGGTTCCCACCTCCAGGGGCTCCCCGTTCCTGAGCTCCAGCTCCCTCTGGAAGTGCTCCAGGGCCCGGGAATGCGGGAACGGGGATGGATTTGGGATCGGGAATTTCGGGAATTTGGGGAATTTTGGGGCGGGAATTTTGGGATTTAGGATCGGGAATTTTGGGAATTCTGAGAATTTGGGGATTTTGGATCTGGAATTTGGGGTTTAGAATCAGGAATTTGGGGATTTTGGATCAGGAATTTGGGGATTTAGGATCAGGAGTTTGGCCCAGGGATTTGGGATTGGGAATTTGGGGGTTTGGGATCAGGAATTTGGGATGGGAATTTTGGGAATTTTGGGAATTTTGGATCAGGAATTTGGGATTTAGGATTGGGAATTTTGGGAATTTGGGGATTTGGGATTTTGGTGGTTTGGGATCTGGAATTTGGGGATTTAGGAGTGGGAATTTTGGGATTTTGGTGATTTAGGATCAGAATTTTGATGATTTGGAATGGGAATTTTGGGATTTTGGGGAATTTAGGATCGGGAATTTGGGGAATTTGGGGATTTGGGATTGGGAATTTTGGGAATTTGGGGATTTGGGATTTTGGTGGTTTCAGATGGGAAATTTTGGGATTTAGGAGCAGGAATTTGGGGATTTTGGTGATTTAGGATCGGATTTTTGGGGATTTAGAATGGGAATTTTGGGATTTTGGGAATTTTGGGATGGGAAATTTGGGAATTTTGGGTTCCCACCTCCAGGGGCTCCCCGTTCCTGAGCTCCAGCTCCCTCTGGAAGTGCTCCAGGGCCCGGGAATGCTGCCCCAGGTCCCGGAAGGTCGTGGCCAGCGAGACGTGGATCACGGCCAGGTCCCGGCCCGGCAGCGCCGCCGCCTCCGCCAGCTCCAGCTGAAAAATTCCGGGAAAAAATCGGGAAAAGGGGAAAAAAATCAGCCACAAAATGAGGAAATAAATAGGGGTGAAATGGGAAAAAAAATGGGTGGGAGAATGAGGGAAAACGGGGGAAAATGGGGGGAAATGGGGGAAAATCGGGAAAAATCGGGAAAAAATCAGAAAAAATCGGGAAAAAAATCAGGGGAAAATCAGGAAAAAATCGGGAAAAAATCAGGAAAAAATCGAGGAAAAAATAAGGAAAAAATCGGGAAAAGGGGAAAAAAATCAGCTTCAAAATTAGGAAATAAATAGGGGTGAAATGGGAAAAAAATTGGGTGGGAGAATGAGGGAAAATGGGGAAAAAATGGGGGAAAAAATCGGGAAAAATCAGAAAAAATGAGGGAAAAAAATCAGGAAAAAATCAGGAAAAAATCAGAAAAAAATCAGGAAAAAAATCAGGGAAAAATCAGAAAAAATCAGGAAAAAATCCTAAAAAATCAGAAAAAAAAAAATTCCCCAAAACTAAGGAAAAAATCCCAAAAAAATCAGAAAAAAAAATCCTCAAAAATCCCCCAAAAATCAGAAAAAAAATCCCCAAAAAATCAGAAAAAAATCATCAACGATCCCCAAAAAAATCAGAAAAATCCCCAAGAAATCAGTACAAAAGCCTGAAAATCAAGGAAAAAATTCAGGACAAAAAATGGGGAAAAAATCCCAAAAAATCAGAAAAAAACCCCCAAAAAATTTAGAAAAAAGAACCAAAAAATCCCCAAAAAATCAGGAAAAATCAAGAAAAAATCAGGAAAAATCCAAAAAAATCAGGAAAAAAATCAGGAACAATAAGGAATAATCAGGATAAAATAAGGAAAAATCAGGAAAAAAATCAGGAATAATCAGGAAAAAATGAGGGAAAAATGAGGAAAAAATCAGGAAAAATCAGGGAAAATCAGGAAAAAATCAGGAAAAATCAGAAACAAATCAGGAAAAAAATCGGGGAAAAATATTGAAAAAATCAGAAAAAAATCAGGGAAAAATGAGGAAAAAATTGGGAAAAAATGAGGAAAAAATCAGGAAAAAATCAGAAAAAATCAGGGAAAAAATCAGTAAAAAAACCCCAAAAAATCAGGAAAAATCAGGAAAAAAAACAGGAAAAAATCAGGAAAAAAATCAAAAAAAAATCAGGGAAAAAATCAGGGAAAAAATCAGGAAAATATCGGGAAAAATCAGGAAAAAATCAGGAAAAAATCAGAAAAAAAATCAGGAAAAATCAGGAAAAAAATCAGGAAAAAATCAGAAAAAAATCAGGAAAAATCAGGAAAAAAAATCAGGAAAAAATCGGGAAAACCGCAGGAAAAATCAGAAAACAAAATTCATGAAAAATCAGAAAAAAATCAGGAAAAAATCCCAAAAAATCAGGGAAAAATTAGAAAAAAATCCCAAAAAATCAGGAAAAAATCAGGAAAAAAATCCCAAAAAATCAGGAAAAAATGAGGAAATAATCCGGAAAAAAAATCAGAAAAAAATCAGGGAAAAATCGTGAAAAAAATCCAAAAAAATCAGAAAAAAATCAGGAAAAAATCCCAAAAAATCAGAAAAAATCCCCAAAAAATCAGGCAAAAATCAGGAAACCTCCCCAAAATTCCCAAATTCCCAAAATCCCATTTTTTTACCTGTTTCTGGTAGAACTCGGCGGCGCGCTGGAAGTGCCCGAGGCGGGCCAGACTGTCCCCGAGGCGCTCGCAGAGGGACATTGGGGACATTGGGGACATTGGGGACACCGAGGGGACATCGGGGTCACAGCGGGACAGCGCGGCCAGAGCACGGCACACCCGGGAGGCTGCGGACACCAAAGGGACATTTTGGGGACATTTGGGGACATTTTGGGGACATTTGGGACATTGGGGACACTGGGGACATTGGGGACATTGGGGACATTGGGGACATTGGGGACATTGGGGACATTGGGGACATTGGGGGGACATTGGGGACATTGGGGACATTGGGGGGACATTGGGGACACTTTGGGGACATTGGGGACATTTGGGACATTGGGGACATTTGGGGACACTTTGGGGACATTGGGGGCATTGGGGACATTGGGGACATTGGGGACATTGGGGACATTTGGGGGCATTGGGGACATTTGGGGGCATTGGGGGCATTGGGGACATTGGGGACAGTGGGGACATTGGGGGGATTGGGGACATTGGGGACATTGGGGACATTGGGGACATTGGGGACATTGGGGGGGCATTGGGGGGACATTGGGGGGGCATTGGGGGGACATTGGGGGGACATTGGGGACATTTGGGACATTGGGGACATTGGGGACATTGGGGGGACATTGGGGACATTGGGGACATTGGGGACATTGGGGACATTGGGGGGACATTGGGGACATTGGGGACATTGGGGACATTGGGGGGACATTGGGGACACTGGGGACATTGGGGGGGCATTGGGGACATTGGGGACATTGGGGGGACACTGGGGACATTGGGGACATTGGGGACATTGGGGACATTGGGGACATTGGGGACATTGGGGACATTGGGGGGATTGGGGACATTGGGGACATTGGGGACATTGGGGGGACATTGGGGACATTGGGGGGACATTGGGGACATTTGGGGACATTGGGGACATTGGGGGGACATTGGGGACACTGGGGACATTGGGGGGACATTGGGGACATTGGGGACATTGGGGACATTGGGGGGACATTGGGGGGACATTGGGGACATTGGGGACATTGGGGGACATTGGGGACATTGGGGGACATTGGGGGGACATTGGGGACATTGGGGACATTGGGGACATTGGGGACATCGGGGGGACATTGGGGACATTGGGGACATTGGGGACATTGGGGACATTGGGGACATTGGGGACATTTGGGGCCATTTTTATGCCATTTTTTGCCATTTTGGTGCCGTTTTTGACCCTTTTTTTTCAATTTTGGCCCAATTTTTTGCCATTTGATGCCCCCAGGGACATTTTAGGGACATTTGGGGACATTTTTTTCCATTTTTAGCCATTTTTGTGCCATTTTTTGGCCTTTTTATGCCATTTTTTGCCATTTTTGTGTCCCCAGGGACATTTTGGGACATTTTAGGGACATTTAGGGACATTTTTTGCCATTTTTTGACCTTTTGGTGTCCCCCAGGGACATCTGGGGACATTTGAGGACATTTTTGTGCCATTTTTGCCATTTTATTTGCCATTTTGGTGCCATTTTTTGCCCTTTTGCCATTTTTTTGCCATTTTTGTGCCATTTTTTACCATTTGATGCCCCCAGTGACATTTTGGGGACATTTGGGGACATTTTAGGGACATTTGGGGACATTTTTTGCCCTTTTTTGCTATTTTTGTGCCCTTTTTCACCATTTTTTGCCATTTCAGTGGCCCTGAGGGACATTTTGGGGACATTTGGGGACATTTGAGGACATTTGGGGACATTCTGGGGCCATTTTTTGCCATTTTGGTGCAATTTTTTGCCGTCTTTTGCCCTTTTGGTGCCACTTTTTGCCATTTTTTGCAATTTTGGTGCCATTTTTTGCCATTTGATGCCCCCAGGGACATTTTTTGGCCATTTTGGTGCCATTTTTGCCATTTTGATGCCATTTTTGGCTTTTTTTTTCCCTTTTGGTGCCATTTTTTTGCCGTTTGGGTGCCCCCAGTGACATTTTGGGGCCATTTTGGGGCCATTTTGGTGCAATTTTTGACCCTTTTTTTTCAATTTTTAGCCATTTTTTACCATTTGATGTCCCCAGGGACATTTGGGGACATTTTGGGGACATTTAGGGCCATTTTTGTGCCATTTTGATGGCATTTTTAGCCATTTTTTGCCACTTTGGTGCCATTTGTTGCCATTTTTTGCCTTTTTGGTGCCATTTTGTGCCATTTTGTGCCATTTTGTGCCATTTTGGTGCCATTTTTGACCTGTTTTTATCAATTTTTAGCCGTTTTTTGCTGTTTGGGTGCCCCCAGGGACATTTTAGGGACATTTTGGTGCCATTTGGGGCCATTTTTTGCCATTTTTGCCACTTTTTACCCTTTTGGGGCCGTTTTTTGCCATTTTGGTGCCACCTGGGCCACTTTTGGTGCCATTTGTTGCCATTTTTTTTCCTTTTGGTGCCATTTTTTGTCTTTTTTTGGCCTTTTGGTGCCATTTTTGCTGTTTTTGCCACTTTGGTGCCATTCTTTTCCATTTGGATGCCCCCAGGGACATTTTGGGGAAATTTTGGGGACATTTAGGGACATTTTAGTGCCATTTTTGCCATTTTGGTGCCATTTTTGGCTTTTTTTTTCCCTTTTGGTGCCATTTTTTTGCCGTTTGGGTGCCCCCAGTGACATTTTGGGGCCATTTTGGTGCCATTTTTTGCCCTTTTTTTGCCATTTTTTGCCATTTTTTTGCCATTTGATGCCCCCAGGGACATTTTGGGGACATTTTGGGGACATTTTTTGCCATTTTGGTGCCATTTTTTGCCCTTTTGGTGCCATTTTTGACCCATTTTTTTTCATTTTTTATCCATTTTTTTGCCATTCTGGTGCCCCCAGTGACATTTTGGGGACATTTTGGTGCCATTTTGGTGCCATTTTGGTGCCATTTTTGACCCTTTTTTTCAATTTTTAGCCATTTTTTGCCACTATGGTTCCATTTTTTTGCCGTTTGGGTGCCCCCAGGGACATTTTGGGGACATTTTGGGGACATTTTTTGGTGCTATTTTTGACCCATTTCTTTCAACTTTTAGCGATTTTTAGCCATTTTTTGCCATTTGATGCCACCAGTGACATTTTGGGGCCATTTTGGGGACATTTTTAGCCATTTTTTGCCCTTTTGGTGCCGTTTTTTGCAGTTTCGGTGCCCCCAGGGACATTTTGGGGAGATTTTGGGGACATTTGGGAACATTCTGGGGCCATTTTTGTGCCATTTTTGCAATTTTTTGGCCTTTTGGTACCCTTTTTTTCAAATTTTAGTGATTTTTTTCCATTCCGGTGCCCCCAGGGACATTTTGGGGACATTTTGGGACATTCTGGGGATAATTGGGGACATTTGGGAACATTCTGGGGCAATTTTTGCCTTTTTTTTCAATTTTTAGCCATTTTTTGCCATTTGATGCCCCCAGGGACATTTGGGGACATTTTGCTGCCATTTTGGGGCCATTTTTGTGCATTTTTGCCATTTGGGGCCATTTTGGTGCCATTTTTGACCCATTTTTTTCAATTTTTATGCCGTTTTTTGCCATTTGGGTGCCCCCAGGGACATTTGGGGCCATTTTTGGGACATTTTGGTGCCATTTTTAGCCATTTTTAGCCATTTTGGTGCCATTTTTGACCCTTTTTATTCAATTTTTAGCCATTTTTTTGCCATTTGATGTCCCCAGGGACATTTGGGGACATTGGGGACATTTGGGGACATTTTGGGGACATTTGGGAACATTCTGGGGCCATTTTAGTGCCATTTCTGCCATTTTAGTGCCATTTTAGTGCCTTTTTTTGCCATTTTTGTGCCATTTTTTACCATTTGATGCCCCCAGTGACATTTTGGGGACATTTGGGGACATTTTAGGGACATTTGGGGACATTTTTTGCCCTTTTTTGCTATTTTTGTGCCCTTTTTCACCATTTTTTGCCATTTCAGTGGCCCTGAGGGACATCTAGGGACATTTGGGGACATTTGAGGACATTTGAGGACATTCTGGGGCCATTTTTTGACATTTTGGTGCAATTTTTTGCCGTCTTTTGCCCTTTTGGTGCCACTTTTTGCCATTTTTTGCAATTTTGGTGCCATTTTTAGCCATTTTTTGCCATTTTGGTGCCATTTTTTTTACCATTTGATGCCCCCAGGGACATTTTGGGGACATTTTGGTGCCATTTGGTGCCATTTTTGCCATTTTTTGGCCTTTTGGTGCCATTTTTAGCCATTTTCGGTGCCGTTTTGGTGCCGTTTTTGACCCATTTTTTTCAATTTTTAGCAGTTTTTTTGCCATTTGGATGCCCCCAGGGACATTTTGAGGACATTTTGGTGCCATTTGGTGCCATTTTTGTGCCATTTTTAGCCATTTTGGTGCCCCTAGGTTCCATTTTTTGCCATTTCGATGTCCCCCAGGGACATTTGGGGCCATTTTTTGCCATTTTGGCCCCATTTTTTGCCACTTCGGTGACATTTTTTTTCCTATTTGGGGCCATTTTTCTGCCATTTTTGCCATTTGGTGCCATTTTTGACCTATTTTTTTTCAATTTTTACCCATTTTTTTTCCCATTTGGGTGCCCCCAGTGACATTTGGGGACATTTTGGGGACATTTGGGAACATTCTGGGGCCATTTTGGTGCCATTTTTTGCCATTTTTGTGCCATTTTGATGCCATTTGATGTCCCCAGGGACATTTGGGGACATTTTGGGACATTCTGGGGATATTTGGGGACATTGGGGACATTCTGGGGCCATTTTGGTGCCGTTTTTTTCCATTTTTTGCCATTTTGATGCCATTTTTTGCCATTTGATGCCCCCAGGGACATTTTGGGGACATTTGGGGACATTTGAGGACATTTGGGGACATTTAGGGCCATTTTTGTTTCATTTTTGTGCCAATTTGGTGCCGTTTTTTGCCATTTTGGTGCCATTTTTATGCCATTTTTGTGCCATTTTGCTGCCCCCAGGGACATTTTAGGGATATTTGGGGAAATTTAGGGACATTTTGGGGACCTTTAGAGCCATTTTTGTGCCATTTTTTGACCTTTTGGTGCCATTTTTTGCCCTTTTGGTGCCATTTTGGTGCCATTTTTGACCCATTTTTTGTCATTTTTTATCCATTTTTTTTCCATTTCGGTGCCCCCAGTGACATTTTGGGGACATTTTTGTGCCATTTTAGTGCCATTTTTTGCCATTCTGGTGCCATTTTTTGCCAGTTGATGCTCCCAGGGACATTTTGGGGACATTTGGGGACATTTGAGGACATTTGGGGCCATTTTTGTTCCATTTTTGTGCCATTTTTGCCATTTGGGGCCATTTTGGTGCCATTTTTAGCCGTTTTTTGCCATTTTGGTGCCATTTTTTGCCATTTGGGTGCGCCCAGGGACATTTTGGGGACATTTAGGGACATCTTAGTGCCATTTTTGCCATTTTTTGCCCTTTTGGTGCCATTTTTTGCCATATTGGTGCCATTTTTGGGCCATTTGTTGCCATTTTTGCCATTTTTTGCCCTTTTGGTGCCATTTTTGGGCCATTTGTTGCCATTTTTGCCATTTTTTGCCATATTGGTGCCATTTTTGGGCCATTTGTTGCCATTTTTGCCATTTTTTTGCCCTTTTGGTGCCATTTTTGGGCCATTTGTTGCCATTTTAGCCATTTTTGTGCCATTTTTTGCCATTTGGTGCCATTTTGGTGCCGTTTTTGTGCCATTTTTTGGCCTTTTGGTGCCATTTTTTGCCATTTGGGTGCCCCCAGGGACATTTGGGGACATTTTGGGGCCATTTTTTGCTGTTTTGGTGCCGGTTTTGACCCTTTTTTTTCAATTTTTAGCCATTTTTAGCCATTTTTTTCCATTCCAGTGCCCCCAGGGACATTTTGGGGACATTTTGGGACATTTCAGGGACATTTTGGGGCCATTTGGTGCCAAACTGACCGTGTCGGAGGCAGGTGCGGACGTGTCTCCCTTGGGCGCCGTGGGCGATGCCGAGAGCCCGAGCGCGGCGCAGCGCCCGACGCCCGGCGCCGAAATCCCCCCGCGCCAGCTGCACCTGCAAAATAGCCAGGGAATTCATGGAATTACCGTGGAAATCACGGAAAAATACACCCAATTCCCGAAATTCACGTGAAATTCCCAAAAAATTCAACACAATTCCCAAAATTCCTGTGGATTCCACGGAAAAATCCCACCAAATTCACGAAAATATCCCACAGAATTCCTGAAAACATCCCACAGAATTCCTGAAAATATCCCACGGAATTCACGGAATTCCCGTGGAATTCACGAAAAAATTCCACCAAATTCCTGAAATTCACGTGGAATTCACGAAAATATCCCACAGAATTCCTGAAATTATCCCACCGAATTCCCAAAATTCCCATGGAATTCACGGAAAATTCAATGAAATTCCCGTGGAATTCCCGAAAATAGCCACAGAATTCCCAAAAATATCCCACAGAATTCCCAAAGTTCCCGTGAAATTCCCAAAAAATTCAACACAATTCCCGAAATTCCCGTGAAATTCCCAAAAAATTCAACACAATTCTCAAAAATATCCCACAGAAGTCCTGAAATTGCCATGGAAATCATGGAAAATATCCACAGAATTCCCAAAAATATCCCACCGAATTCCCGAAATTCACGTGGAACTCACAAAAATATTCCACAAAATTCCCAAAATTTACGTGGTGGAACTCCCGAAAAATTCACCAGAATTCCTGAAATTCCCATGGATCCCACAGAAATATCCCACAGAATTCACGAAAAATTCCACAGAATTCCTGAAAATATCCCACAGAATTCCCGAAAATATCCACAGAATTCCCAAAATTCCCGTGGATTCCACGGAAATATCCACAGAATTCACGAAATTCCCGTGAAATTCCAAAAAAATTCAACAGAATTCCCGAAATTCCCGTGAAAATCACAGAAAAAATAATAAAAAAATTCAGGAAAAAAAAATCAGGGGAAAAAACCAAAAAAAATGGGA
The DNA here is from genome assembly GCF_003957565.2 of Taeniopygia guttata. Taxonomy (NCBI): domain Eukaryota; kingdom Metazoa; phylum Chordata; class Aves; order Passeriformes; family Estrildidae; genus Taeniopygia; species Taeniopygia guttata. Next base: position 150,527,374 of record NC_044213.2, on the reverse strand, counting down.
AAAAATCAGGAAAAATTCAGAAAAAAAATCAGAAAAAATTTTTTATGAAGCAGAATAAAATCCCTTCCAAAAATCAGGAAAAAGTAAGAAAAAGAATCAGGAAAAATCACAAAAAAAACAGGAAAAAAAAAAGGAAAAAAATCATCAAAAATCGCCAAAAAACCCTCCAAAATTCCTGAAAAAATTCCGGAAAATTCCGGAAAATTCCCGAAAATTCCCAAATTTCCTGACCTGTCCGATGGCGGCCTCGGCCAGGAGCCGCGGGGGCCGGAGGCTCCGCAGGAAATCCGGGAATTCCCTCCCAAAATCCCAAAATTCCGGGAAAAATCCCAAGAAAATCCCAAAAAATCCCCAAAGAAATCAAAGCATTCCTAAAATTTTCCAAAAATTCCAAAAAATTCCCAAAAAAATGCCCAAAATTCCAAAAGCGTCTGAACACTCAAAATACACTCGAAAAATCGAAAAAAAATCAGAAAAAAAATCGAAAAAATTCACAAAAAAATCACCAAAAATCACCAAAAATTCCCCAAAAAATTTCAAAAAAATTCCAAAAAATTCCAAAAAAATTCCCAACATTCCAGAAGTGTCTGAACACTCCGAAAACACTCGAAAAATCGAAAAAAAAAATCGAAAGAATTCACAAAAAAATCACCAAAAATCAGCAAAAATTCTGGAAAAAATTCCGGAAAATTCCCAAAAATTCCCAAAATTTTGTGGAAAAATTCCCAAAATTCCAAAAGTGTAAAAACACTCAAAAAACACTTGAAAAATTGAAAAAAAAAATCACAAAAAATTTGAAAAAAATCACAAAAAATCACCAAAAATCACAAAAAAACCCCTAAAAAAACCCCAAAAATTCCCAAAAAAATTCCCGAAAATTCCCAAAATTTTCTGGAAAAATTCCCAAAATTCCAGACGTGTCTGAACATTTAAAAAACACCCCAAACTTGAAAAAAAAATCAGAAAAAAATTGAAAAAAATTACAAAAAATTGCCAAAAAACCCTAAAAAAGCCCCAAAAATTCCCAAAAAATTTCCAAAAATTCCCAAGAATTCCGGAATTTCCTGACCTGTCCGATGGCGGCCTCGGCCTCGGCCAGGAGCCGCGGGGGCCGGAGGCTCCGCAGGAAATCCGGGAATTCCCTCCCAAAATCCTTAAATTATGGGAAAATCCCAAGAAAATCCAAAAAAATCCCCAAAAAATCCTAAAGAATTCCCAAAATTTTCTGGAAAAATTCCCAAAAAGTCCCAAAAAATTCCCAAAATTTCAGAACAATCTGGAGAGTCAAAAAATATCCACAAAATAAAAAAATTCGCTAAATACTTGAAAAAAATTGCTAAAACTCGCAAAAAATCCCTGAAAAATCATAATGAATTCCCAAAATTTTCTGGAAAAATTCCCAAAAATTCCCAAAAAATTCCCAAAATTCTCGAAGTGTAAAAACACTCAAAAAACACTTAAAAAACACTAAAAAAATTGAAAAAAAATCAGAAAAAAATCGAAAAAATCACCAAAAAATCACCAAAAATTCCCAAAAATTCCCCAAAAAATCCCAAAAATTCCCAAAAATTCCCAAAATTTTCTGGAAAAATTCCCAAAATTCCAGAAGCATCTGAACACTCAAAAGACACTCAAAAAATCGAAACAAAATCCAAAAAAAATCGAAAAAAATCACCATAAGATCACCAAAAAATTCCGAAAATTTCCCAAAAATTCCCAAAAAAATTCCCAAAATCCCCAAAAATTCCGGAATGTGCTGACCTGTCCGATGGCGGCCTCGGCCTCGGCCAGGAGCCGCTGGGGCCGGAGGCTCCACAGGAAATCCGGGAATTCCCTCCCAAAATCCTAAAATTCCGGGAAAATCCCACGAAAATCCCAAAAAATCCCCAAAAAATCATAAAGAATTCCTAAAATTTTCTGGAAAAATTCCCAAAAACTTCCCAAAAAATTCCCCAAATTCCAGAAGCATCTGGAGAGTCAAAAAATAGCCACAAAATTTAAAAGTTCACTAAAAATCACAAAAAAATTGCAAAAAATTGCAAAAAAACCACAAAAATAGCCAAAAATTCCCAAAATTTTCTGGAAAAATTCCCAAAAATTCCCAAAAATTCCTCAAAAATTCCCAAAATTTCAGAAGCATCTGAACACTCAAAAAACACTCAAAAAATCAAAAAAAAAATTCAGAAAAAAATCACAAAAAAACCCTAAAAACCCCCAAAATTCCCGAAAAAATTCCAGAAAATCCCCAAAAAAATTCCCAAAAATTCCCAACAAAATTCCAAAATTTCCAAAAATATCTGGATTTAAGAAAATACAGGAAATCTTTTAAAAATTCGCTAAAAACTTGAAAAAAATCGCAAAAAATCGCAAAAAATCCCCAAAAAATCCTAATAAATTTCCAAAAATTCCCAAAAAATTCCCAAAAAATCCCAAAAAATTCCCAAAAATTCACAAAAAATTCCCAAAATTCCAGAAGTGTAAAAACACTCAAAAAACACTCAAAAATTGAAAAAAAATCAGAAAAAAACGAAAAACTCACCAAAAAAATCGCCAAAAATCACAAAAAAACCCTAAAAAAACCCCAAAAATTCCCGAAAAAGTTCCCGAAAATTCCCGAAAATTCCCAAATTTCCTGACCTGTCCGATGGCGGCCTCGGCCTCGGCCAGGAGACGCGGGGGCCGGAGGCTCCGGGCGCATTCCCGGGCGCGCTCGAGGCTCCGAAGGGATTCCGGGAATTGTCGGCGGCGCTGCTGGAGCAGCCCCAGATTGAAATGGGCCCGGAACTGATCCTCCAGGGAATGGCACTGCCTGGAAAAATTCCCAAAATTCCCACTGAAATTCCTGAAATTCCCATCCCAGATCCTCCAGGGAATGGCACTGCCTGGAAACATTCCCAAAATTCCAATCAAAATTCCCGAAATTCCGATCAAAATTCCCAAATTCCCATCCCAGATCCTCCAGGGAATGGCACTGCCTGGAAAATTCCCGAAATTCCCATCAAAATTCCCGAAATTCTGATCCTAAATCCTGAAATTCCCATCCCAGATCCCGAAATTCCCATCCCAGATCCTCCAGGGAATGGCACTGCCTGGAAACATTCCCAAAATTCCCAGTGAAATTCCCAAAATTCTGATCGAAATTCCCCAAATTCCAATCGAAATTCCCAAATTCCCATCCCAGATCCTCCAGGGAATGGCACTGCCTGGAAAAATTCCCAAAATTCCAATCAAAATTCCTGAAATTCCGATCCCAAATCCCCAAAATCCAAATTCCCAAAATTCCCACCTAAACTTCCTGAAATTCCCATTGAAATTCCTGAAATTCCCATCCCAAATCCCAAAATTCCCAAATTTCCCAGTTAAATTCCCAAAATTCTCAGTGAAATTTCCAAAATTCCCATTGAAATTCCCCAAATTCCCGAAATTCCCATCCCAGATCCTCCAGGGAATGGCACTGCCTGGAAAATTCCCAAAATTCCCATCCAAAATTCCCGAAATTCCCATTGAAATTCCCAAAATTTTGATCCCAAATTCCCAAAATCAAAATTCCCAAAATTCCCATCCCAAATTCCCCAAATTTCAGCTAGAAATTCCCAAAATTTCAGTCCCAAACACCCAAAAATCCTCTCCAAAATTCCCATTGAAATTCCCAAAATTCCCATCTAAAATTCCCAAAATTCCCATTGAAATTCCCGAAATTCCCATCCCAGATCCTCCAGGGAATGGCACTGCCTGGAAAAATTCCCAAAAAATCCCTGTGAAATTCCCAAAATTCCCATCCTAAATCCCCAAAATCAAAATTCCCGAAATTCCCACCTAAAATTCCCAAAATTCCCATTGAAATTCCCAAAATTTAAGTCCAAAACACCCAAAAATCCTCTCCAAAATTCCCAGAATTCCCAAAATTCCCATTGAAATTCCCAAAATTCCCATTGAAATTCCCAAAATTCCGATCCTAAATCCCGAAATTCCCATCCCAGATCCTCCAGGGAATGGCACTGCCTGGGAAAATTCCCGAAATTCCCATCGGAATTCCCGAAATTCTGATCCTAAATCCTGAAATTCCCATCCCAGATCCCGAAATTCCCATCCCAGATCCTCCAGGGAATGGCACTGCCTGGAAAACATTCCCAAAAAATCCCTGTGAAATTCCCAAAATTCCCATCCCAGATCCCCAAAATCCAAATTCCCAAAATTCCCATGTAAAATTCCCAATATTCCCACTGAAATTCCCAAAATTCCCATTGAAATTCCCATTGAAATTCCCAAAATTCCCACTGAAATTCCAAAAATTCCCATCGAGATTCCCGAAATTCCCACTGAAATTCCAAAAATTCCCATTGAAATTCCCATTGAAATTCCAAAAATTCCCACTGAAATTCTGATCAAAATTCCCATCGAAATTCCCGAAATTCCCATTGAAATTCGCGAAATTCCAATCAAAATTCCCAAATTCCCATCCCAGATCCTCCAGGGAATGGCACTGCCTGGAAACATTCCCAAAATTCCCAGTGAAATTCCCGAAATTCCCATCCCAAATCCCTAAAGTCAAAATTCCCAAAATTCCCATCCCAAATTCCCAAAATTCCAGCCAGAAATTCCTGAAATTTCAGTCCGAAACACCCAAAAATCCTCTCCAAACTTCCCGTTAAAATTCCCAAAACTCCCATTGAAATTCCCAAAATTCCCATTGAAATTCCCAAAATCCAAATTTCCAAAATTCCCATCTAAAATTCCCGAAACTCCCATTGAAATTCCCAAAATTTCCATCCCAAATTCCCGAAATTCCCATTGAAATTCCCGAAATTCCCACTGAAATTCCTGAAATTCCCATCCCAGATCCTCCAGGGAATGGCACTGCCTGGAAAATTCCCAAAAAATCCCTGTGAAATTCCCAAAGTTCCCACTGAAATTCCCAATATTCCCATTGAAATTCCCAAAATCCAAATTCCCAAAATTCCCACCTAAAATTCCCAAAATTCCCACCTAAAATTCCCAAAATTCCCATTGAAATTCCTGAAATTTCAATCACAAATTCCCATTGAAATTCCCGAAATTCCTGAAATTCCCATTGAAATTCCCATCCCAGATCCTCCAGGGAATGGCACTGCCTGGAAAAATTCCCAAAATTCCAATCAAAATTCCCAAAATTCCCGAAATTCCAATCAAAATTCCCAAAATTCCCATTGAAATTCCCAAAATTCCCATTGAAATTCCCGAATTTTCCATCCCAAATTCCTGAAATTCCGATCGAAATTCCCAAAATTCCCATCCCTGATCCTCCAGGGAGTGGCACTGCCTGGAAAATTCCCAAAATTCCAATCAAAATTCGCACAATTCCAATCAAAATTCCCAAATTCCCATCCCAGATCCTCCAGGGAGTGGCACTGCCTGGAAAATTCCCAAAAAATCCCTGTGAAATTCCCGAAATTCTGATCCTAAATCCTGAAATTCCCATCCCAGATCCTCCAGGGAATGGCACTGCCTGGAAAATCGGGATAAAATTCCCATTGAAATTCCCGAAATTCCTGAAATTCCCATCCCAGATCCTCCAGGGAATGGCACTGCCTGGAAAAATTCCCGAAATTCCAATCAAAATTCCCAAATTCCCATCCCAAATCCCCAAATTCCAGATTCCCGAAATTCCCATTTAAAATTCCCAAAATTTCAGTCCCAAACACCCAAAAATCCTCTCCAAACATCCCAGAATTCCCAAAATTCCCAAATCCCAGATTCCCAAAATACCCATTGAAATTCCCAAAATTCCCATTGAAATTCCCAAAATTCCCATGGAAATTCCCAAAATTCCCATCTAAAATTCCCAAAATTTAAGTCCCAAACACCCAAAAAATCCTCTCCAAAATTCCCATTGAAATTCCCAAAATTCCCATTGAAATTCCCGAAATTTCCATCCCAAATTCCCAAAATTCCCATTGAAATTCCCAAAATTCCAAACCCAAATCCCCAAAATCCAAATTCCCAAAATTCCCCAAATTCCCACTGAAATTCCTGAAATTCTGATCCTAAATCCTGAAATTCCCATCCCAGATCCTCCAGGGAATGGCACTGCCTGGAAAAATTCCCGAAATTCCAATCGAAATTCCCGAAATTCCCGAAATTCCCATCCCAGATCCTCCAGGGAATGGCACTGCCTGGAAACATTCCCAAAATTCCCATCAAAATTCCCGAAATTCCCAATGAAATTTCCGAAATTTCCATCCCAAATTCCCAAAATTCCCATTGAAATTCCCGAAATTTCCATTGAAATGCCCAAAATTTCAGCCACAAATTCCGAAAATTTCAGTCCCAAACACCCAAAATTCCCATCGAAATTCCCAAAATTTCCATCCCAAATTCCCAAAATTCCCAGTGAAATTCCCAAAATTCCCATTGAAATTCCCAAAATTTTGATCCCAAATTCCCAAATTTAAGATTCCCAAAATTCCCATCTAAAATTCCCAAAATTCCAGCCACAAATTCCCAAAATTTCAGTCCCAAACACCCAAAAATCCTCTCCAAACTTCCCGTTAAAATTCCCAAAACTCCCATTGAAATTCCCAAAATTCCCATCGAAATTCCTGAAATTTCAATCACAAATTCCCAAAATTCCCACTGAAATTCCCGAAATTGCCATTGAAATTCCTGAAATTTCCATCCCAAATTCCCAAAATTCCCAGTGAAATTCCTGTAATTCTGATCCTAAATCCTGAAATTCCCATCCCAGATCCTCCAGGGAATGGCACTGCCTGGAAAACATTCCCGAAATTCCCAAAATTCCAATCAAAATTCCCAAATTCCCATCCCAGATCCTCCAGGGAATGGCACTGCCTGGAAAATTCCCAAAATTCCCACTGAAATTCCCGAAATTCTGATCCTAAATCCCCAAAATCCAAATTCCCAAAATTCCCATCTAATATTCCTGAAATTCCCGTTGAAATTCCCAAAATTCCCATTGAAATTCCCAAAATTCCCATCTAAGATTCCCAAAATTCCTGTCAGAAATTCCCAAAATTCCTATCACAAATCCCAAAATTCCCATCCTAAATCCCCAAAATCCAAATTCCCAAAATTCCAGCCACAAATTCCCAAAATTTAAGTCCCAAACACCGAAAAATCCTCTCCAAAATTCCCATTGAAATTCCCAAAATTCCCATTGAAATTCCCGAAATTTCCATCACAAATTCCCGAAATTCCCACTGAAATTCCCAAAATTCCCAACCCAAATCCCCAAAATCCAAATTCCCAAAATTCCCCAAATTCCCATTGAAATTCCTGAAATTCCCATTGAAATTCCCAAAATTCCCATCCTAAATCCCCAAAGTCAAACTTCCCAAAACTCCCACCCCAAATTCCCAAAATTTCAGCCACAAATTCCCAAAATTTCAGTCCCAAACACCCAAAAATCCTCTCCAAAATTCCCATTGAAATTCCCAAAATTCCCATTGAAATTCCCAAAATCCAAATTCCCAAAATTCCCATTGAAATTCCCAAAATTCCCATCCCAGATCCTCCAGGGAATGGCACTGCCTGGAAAAATTCCCAAAATTCCCATCAAAATTCCCAAGATTCCGATCCTAAATCCTTAAAGTCAAAATTCCCAAAATTCCCATCTAATATTCCCAAAATTCCAGCCACAAATTCCCAAAATTTCAATCTCAAATACCCAAAAGTCGTCTCCAAACTTCCCATTGAAATTCCCGAAATTCCCATTGGAATTCCCGAAATTCCCATCCCAAATCCCGAAATTCCCATCCCAGATGCTCCAGGGAGTGGCACTGCCTGGAAAAATTCCCAAAATTCCCACTGAAATTCCCAAAATTCCCATCCCAAATCCCGAAATTCCCATTGAAATTCCTGAAATTTCAATCACAAATTCCCGAAATTCCCATTGAAATTCCCAAAATTCCCATCTAAAATTCCCAAAATTCCCATTGAAATTCCCGAATTCCCATCCCAGATCCCGAAATTCCCATCCCAGATCATCCAGGGAATGGCACTGCCTGGAAAATCGGGATAAAATTCCCAAAATTCCCATTGAAATTCCTGAAATTCCCATTGGAATTCCCAAAATTCCAATCCTAAATCGCCAAAATCCAAATTCCAAAAATTCCAGCCAAAAATTCCCAAAATTCCAGCCACAAATTCCAAAAATTTCAGTCCCAAACACCCAAAAATCCACTCCAAAATTCCCATCTAAAATTCCTGAAATTCCCATCGAAATTCCCAAAATTCCCATTAAAATTCCCAAAATTCCCATTGAAATTTCCATCCCAGATCCTCCAGGGAATGGCACTGCCTGGAAAAATTCCCGAAATTCCCAGTGAAATTCCCGAAATTCCGATCCTAAATCCCCAAAATCCAAATTCCCAAAATTCCCATCTAAAATTCCTGAAATTCCCATTGAAATTCCCAAAATCCAAATTCCCAAAATTCCCATCTAAAAATCCCAAAATTTCCATCCCAAATTCCCGAGATTCCAATCAAAATTCCCGAAATTCCCACTGAAATTCCCGAAATTCCCATCCCAGATCCTCCAGGGAATGGCACTGCCTGGAAAATCGGGATAAAATTCCCAAAAAATCCCTGTGAAATTCCCAAAATTCCCACTGAAATTCCCAAAATTCCGATCGTAAATCCCCAAAATCAAAATTCCCAAAATTCCAGCCACAAATTCCCAAAATTTCAGTCCCAAACACCCAAAAATCCTCTCCAAACATCCCAGAATTCCCAAAATTCCCAAATCCCAGATTCCCAAAATACCCATTGAAATTCCCGAAATTCCCAACCCAAATCCCCAAAATCCAAATTCCCAAAATTCCCCAAATTCCCATTGAAATTCCCGAAATTCCCGAAATTCCCACTGAAATTCCCATCCCAGATCCTCCAGGGAATGGCACTGCCTGGAAAAATTCCCAAAATTCCAATCAAAATTCCCGAAATTCCCATCCCAAATCATCAAAATCCAAATTCCCAAAATTCCAGCCAGAAATTCCCAAAATTCCAGCCACAAATTCCCAAAATTTCAGTCTCAAATACCCAAAAATCCTCTCCAAACTTCCCATTGAAATTCCCAAAATTCCAATCAAAATTCCCGAAATTCCCATCCCAGATCCTCCAGGGAATGGCACTGCCTGGAAACATTCCCAAAAAATCCCTGTGAAATTCCCAAAATTCCCATCCCAAATCTCAGAATTTCATTCCCGAACCCCCAAATTCCTTCTCAAAACCCCCAAAAATCCACCCTTAAACCTCTCCAAAACCCCCAAAACCTCCAAATTCTTTCCCAAAATTCCCCAAAAATCCCAAAAATCCCAAAAAATCCCAAAAATCCTCTCCAAAATCCCCAAAATGTCCAAATCCAATCCCAAAATTCCCAAAAATCCTCTCCAGAATTCCCAAAAGTCTCAGAAATCCTCTGCAATATTCCCAAAAACCTCAAAATTCCTTCCCAAAGCCCTCAAAATCCGCCCTTAAACCTCTCCAAAACCCCCAAATTCCCTCCTTGCATTTCCAAAAATTCCCAAAAATCCCCGGAATTCCCGCAATTCCCGAAATTCCCGGAATTCCCGTCTCTCACGTGGCCATGTGGGGGCTGTGCTGCAGCAGCCGGGCGCTCTCCCCGAAATTCCTGAATTTCCCTCCCAGCATTCCCGAAATTCCCAAAATTCCCATGGAAATTCCCAAAATTCCCATGGAAATTCCCGGAATTCCGGCGTCACGTGGCCATGTGGGCGCTGCCAAATTCCCAAAATTCCCACAAATCCACTCCAAAATCCCCAAACTCAATTCCCAAAGCCCCAAATTCCTTCCTAAAACCCCCAAAAATCCCATTAAAAACCCCCCAAAATCCTCCCTAAAACCCCCAAAATTCCCGAATTTCCCTCCCAGCATTCCCAAAAATTCCCAAAATTCCCAAATCCAATTCCAGAATCCCAAAATTTCCAAATCCAATCCCAAAATTCCCAAAAATCCTCTCCAAAATTCCGAAAATTCCCAAATTCCCAAAATTCCATCCCAAGTCTCTAAATGTCTTCCCGAAATTTCCCAAAATCCCCAAAATGTCACAATTCCATCCCAAAATCCCCAAAACCTCTCCCAAAGTTCCCAAAAAATCCCAAGATTCCCAAAAATCCTCTCCAGAATTCCCAAAAGTCTCAGAAATCCTCTGCAATATTCCCAAAAACCTCCAAATTCCTTCCCAAAATTCCCCAAAATTCCCAAAAATTCTCTCCAAAATCCTAAAATGTCACAATTCCATCCCAAAATCCCCAAAAAAATCCCAAAATTCCCAAAAAATCCCCAAAATCCCAAAAATCCTCTTGGAAATTTCCAAAATTCCTGTAAGTCGTCTGCAAAATTCCCAAAAACCTCCAAATTGCTTCCCAAAATTCCCAAAAAAATCCCATTAAAAACCCCCCAAATCCTCTCAAAATCCCCAAATTTCCCTCCCAGCAATCCCAAAATTCCCGAAATTCCTGGAATTCCCAAAATTCCATCCCAAATCTCTGAATTTCATCCCAAAATTTCCAAATTCTCAGATTCCCAAAATTCCCAATCCCAAATCCCAAAATTCCCAAAAATCCTCTGCAAAAATCCCAAAAATCATCTCCCAAACCCCCAAATCCTCCCCCAAACCCCCAAACTTTCCTCCCATCATTCCCAAAAATTCCCAAAATTCCCGGAATTCCCCAAATTGCCAAATCTCAATCCTGGAATTCCCAAATTTCCATGCCAAACCTCCAAATTCCTTCCTAAAACCCCCAAAAATCCCAATAAAACCCCCCAAATCCTCCCCAAAACCACCAAAATTCTTTCCCAGCATTCCCAAAAATTCCCAAAATTCCCAAATCCAATTCCAAATTTCCCAGAAATCTTCTTCAAAAATCCCAAAATCTACTCTGCAATTCCCAAAATTCTTCCCCAAAAAATCCAGTCCCAAACCCCAAATTTTCCCGCAGAATTCCCAAATTTCCCAAATGTTTCTCCCAAAAAATCAAAAAAATTCCCAAAATCCCAAAAATTCCCAAAAATCTCAAAAATCCACTCCAAACCTCCAAATTCCGTCCTAAAATCCCCCAAAATCCGCCCTTAAACCTCTCCAAAACCCCCAAAATTCCGGAATTTCCCTCCCAGCATTCCCGAATTCCCCTCCCGGCATTCCCGAAATTCCCGAAATTCCCAGAATTCCCATGGAAATTCCCGGAATTCCGGGTCTCTCACGTGGCCACGTGGGCGCTGTGCTGCAGCAGCCGGGAGCTCTCCCCGAGGTTCCCGAATTCCCCTCCCAGCATTCCCAAACCCCCCAGAATTCCCAAAATTCCCGAAATTTTTCCGATTTTCCTTCACCAAATCCCCTCCAAACCCCCTCTAACATTCCCAAAATTCCCAAAACTCCCAAAAATTCCCAAAAATCTCTCAGAATATTCCCAAAAATTCCCAAAATTCCCGTTTTCCTGACCTGCAGGGCCTCGGGGAAGCGCTGCAGCTCAGTGCTGGATGCAGCAAATTTTCCCATTTTTCCGATTTTCCTTCACCAAATCCCCTCCAAACCCCCTCTAACATTCCCAAACCCCCCGGAATTCCCGAAATTCCCAAATTTCCCAAAAAATCCTCTCTAAAATTCCCAAAAACCCCAAAATGTCACAATTCCATCCCAAAATTCCCAAAACGACTCCCAAAATTCCCAAAAATTCCTAAAAATCATCTCCAAAATCCCCAAAATGTCACAATTCCATCCCAAAATCCCCAAAAAAATCCCAAAAATCCTCTCCAAAATTCCCAAAAAATCCCAAAAATCCTCTCCAAAACCCCTAAAATGTCACAATTCCATCCCAAAATTCCCCAAATTCTCAAAATCCCAAAAATCCTCTCCAAAATTCCCAAAAAATCCCAAAAATCCTCTCCAAAATCCCCAAAATGTCACAATTCCATCCCAAAATCCCCAAAAAAATTCCCAAAATTGAGTCCCAAAATCCTCTCCAAAATTCCCAAAATTCCCAAATCCAATTCCAAAATTCCCAGAAATCTTTTCCAAAAATCCCAAAATCGACACCCGAATTCGAAAAAATCTCATCCCAAAGTTCCAGAATTCTTCTCCAAAACCCCGAAAAATCCAATCCCAAACCCCCAAATTTTCCCGCAGAATTCCCAAATTTCCCAAATGTTTCTCCCAAAATAATCAAAAAAATTCCCAAAAATTCCCAAAAATCCCAAAAATTCCTAAAAATCGATTTCCAAACCCCGAAATTCCTTCTCAAAACCCCCAAAAATCCATCCTTAAACCTCTCCAAAACCCCCAAAACCCCCAAATTTCCCTCCCAGCATTCCCAAAATTCCCAAAATTCCTGGAATTCCCAGAATTCCATTCCAAAATCCCTAAAATCGACTCAGAAACCCCCAAATTCCTTCCCAAAACCCCCAAAAATCCCATAAAAAACCCCCCAAATCCTCTGAAAATCCCCAAATTTCCTTCTCAGCATTCCCGAAAATTCCCGGAATTCCCGAAATTCCCATGGAAATTCCCGGAATTCGGGTCTCTTACGTGGCCACGTGGGCGCTGTGCTGCAGCAGCCGGGAGCTCTCCCGATTTTCCCATTTTCTCCTTTCCAAACCCATCCCAAACCCCTCCAAACCCCCTCTAACATTCCCAAAACTCCCCAAAATTCCCAAAAACTTCTCCCAACATTCCAAAAATTCCCAAAAATTCCCAAAATTCCCGTTTTTCTCACCTGCAGGGCCTTGGGGAAGCGCTGCAGCTCAGCCGGGCGCTCCCGATTTTCCCATTTTCCCTTTCCAAACCCATCCCAAACCTCTCCAAACCCCCTGTAACATTCCCAAACCCCCCGGAATTCCCATCATTCCCGAAATTCCCATGGAAATTCCCGTTATTCCGGGTCTCTCACGTGGCCACGTGTGCGCTGTGCCGCAGCAGCCGGGAGCTCTCCTGGAGGTTCCCGAGGGATTCCTGCGCCAGGCCCAGGTTCAGGAACAGCCGCGCCCGCATCCGCTGCAGCTCACGGGAGGGCACCTGGCCTGGGAAAGAGGGAAAATTGGGAATTCCGGGAATTGGGATCGGAATTCTGGGATTTGGGATCGAAATTCCCGGATTTGGGGTCAAAATTTGAGGATTATGGGTCAAAATTTGGGGATTTTGGAGCGAAATTTGAGGATTTAGGGTCAAAGTTCCGAGATTTTGGATCAGAAATCCGGGACTTCAGAGCAAAATTTGGGGATTTGGGATCTGGAATTTGGGGGATTTGGGATGGGAATTCTGGGATTTGGGAATTTGGGATAGGAATTCTGGGATTTGGGAATTTTGGGATTTGGGATCAGAATTTTGGGATTTGGGAATTTTGGGATTTGGGAATTTTGGGATTGGGGAATTTGGGCTCCGCATCCGCTGCAGCTCCCGGGAGGGGACATGACCTGGGAAAGAGGGAATTCCGGAAATTCCGGGAATTGGGATTGGAATTCCCAAATTTCAGAGCAGAATTCGGGGATTTGGGGTCAAAATTCCTGGATTTGGGATCGAAATTTGAGGATTTGGGGTCAAAATTCCCGGATTTGGGAGTGAAATTTTGGAGGTTTTCAATCCAAATTCCAAAATCGGGAATAAAAGTGGGAAAATTGGGAATTCCAGGAATTTTAGCAATATGGGAATTCTTGGGTGGGAATTTGGGGTTTTGGGAGCGAAATTCCCGGATTTGGGATCAGAATTTGGGGATTTGGAATCTGGAATTTTGGAATTTGGGATCTGGAATTTTGGGAATTTGGGATCTGAAATTTGGGGATTTGGGATCTGGAATTTGCGGATTTGGGAGCAAAATTTGGCGATTTGGGATCAAAATTCCCAGATTTCGGGTCAAAATTCCCAGATTTTGGAGCAAAATTTGGGGATTTGGGGTTGAAAATTCTGCGCTTTGGGATTGCGGATTTGGGCTTGAGATTCCCGGATTTGGGAGTGAAATTTGGGGATCTGGGATTGTACTTTTGGGATTTGGGAATTTGGGGATTGGGGAATTTGGGCTCCGCATCCGCTGCAGCTCCCGCACCGGGACATGGCCTGGAAAAACGGGAATTACAGTCGGAATTTTAGGAATATGGGAATTCTGGGGTGGGAATTTGGGGTTTTGGGATTGAAATTCCCGGATTTGGGGTCAAAATTTGGGGATTCAGGAGCAAAATTCCCAAATTTGGGGTTGAAAACTCTGGGATTTGGGATCTGGATTTTGGGATTTGGGATCTGGAATTTTAGGATTTGGGATCTGGAATTTTGGGATTTTTGGATTTAGGAGCAAAATTTGGGGATTTGGGATCGAAATTCCCAGATTTGAGACTGAAATTCCGGGATTTGGGATCGAAATTTTGGGGTTCTCGATCAGAATTCCGGGGTTTGGGATCAGAGATTTGGGATCTGGAATTTTGGGATTTGGGATCTGGAATTTGGGAATTTGGAATCGAAATTCCTGGATTTGGGTGCAAAATTCCCAGATTTGAAATGAGAATTTCCGGATTTGGGGTTGAAAATTCCGGGATTTGGGATTGAAATTCCCAGATTTGGGAGCAAAATTTGGGGATTTGGGATCGAAATTTGGGAATTTTGGGATTTGGGATCAGAATGTTGGGATTTGGGATGGGCAATGCCAGGAAAATCGGGAATTACATCCAGAAAATTGGGAATTCTGGGAATTGGGACCAAAAAATCCCAAATTTTCCCCAAAATTCCCAAAATCCCCCGGATCAGCACCTTCCAGCTGTGTCTCCACGATGTCCGGGCTGCTTTGGGATGCCACCAAAAAAATCCAAAAATTCCCAAAAAACTTCCCCAAAACCCCCAAAAACTTCCCAAAATTCCAAAAAACCTCCTAAAAAATCCTGAAATTTCAAAAAAATTCCCAAATTTTCCCAAAAAATCCCAAAACATCCCCCAAAACTCAAAAAAACTCCCAAAAAATCCTCAAAAATACTGAAAAATACCGAAAAAATTTTTAAAAAATCCCAAAAATCCCCCCCAAAAAATTCCCAAAAATCCCCCCCAAAAAAATCCAAAAAATTCTCCTAAAATCCAAAAAAATGCCCAAAAAACCCCCAAAAAATCCCTAAAAACTCTGAAAAAATCCCAAAAAAGCCCCAAAATTTCCTAAATTTTCTCAAAAATCCCTGAAAAAATCCCCAAAAATTCCCAAAAAATTCCCAAAAATTCCAAAAAAAATTCCCCAAAATTCCAGAAGCGTCTGAACACTCAGAAAACACTCAGAAAATTGGGAAAAAATCAGAAAAAAATTGAAAAAAGCACAAAAAATTGCCAAAAAAGCCCCAAAATTCCCCAAAAACTTCCCCAAAACGCCCAAAAACTTCCTAAAATTCCCAAAAATCCCAAATTTTCCCAAAATTCCCAAAATTCCCCGGCTCGTCACCTTCCAGCTGCGTCTCCACGATGTCCAGGCTGTTCTGGAACGCCACCAAAAAAACCCCCAAAAATTCCCAAAAAACCCCAAAAATTCCCAAAAAACTTCCCAAAATTCCCAAAAAACTTCCTAAAATTCCCAAAAAAAACCAAAAATTCCAAAAAAACTTCCTAAAATTCCCAAAAAACCCTAAAAAATTCCCAAAAATACCAAAAAAATTCCCAAATTTTCCCCAAAAAAATCCCAAAACATCCCCCAAAACACTCCCAAGAAACCAAAAAAATCCGAAAAAATACCGAAAAAAATCAAAAAATTCCCCAAAAATTCTCTTAAAATCCAAAAAAATGCCAAAAAAACCCCCCAAAAAAATCCCTAAAAATTCTGAAAAAATCCCAAAAAAGCCCCAAAATTTCCTACATTTTTCCCAAAATCCCCAAAAATTCCCAAATTTTCCCCAAAATTCCCAAAAATTCCCCAGCTCGTCACCTTCCAGCTGTGTCTCCACGATGTCCAGGCTGCTCTGGAACGCCACCAAAAAAAATCCCAAAAATTGCCAAAAAACTTCCTAAAATTCCCAAAAATCCCTGAAAAATTCCCAAAAATTCCTGGAAAATTCCCAAAAATCCCCAAAATTCCCAAAAATCCCTGGATCGGCACCTTCCAGCTGTGTCTCCACCATGTCCGGGCTGCTCTGGAACACCATCAAAAAATTCCCAAAAAACTTCCCCAAAACCCCCAAAAAATTCCCAAAATTCCAGCAGCGTCTGAACACTCAAAAAACACTCGGAAAATCGGAAAAAAAATCAGAAAAAAATAAAAAAAATCACAAAAAATTGCCAAAAAAAACCCAAAAACTTCCCAAAACCCCCAAAAAATTCCCAAAATTCCAGAAGCGTCTGAACACTCAAAAAACACTCGGAAAATTGGGAAAAAATCAGAAAAAAATCGAAAAAATCACAAAAAATTGCCAAAAAAACCCCCAAAATTCCCCAAAAACTTCCCCAAAACCCTCAAAAACTTCCTAAAATTCCCAAAAATCCCAAATTTTCCCCCAAAATTCCCAAAATTCCCTAAATTGGCACCTTCCAGCTGCGTCTCCATGATGTCCAGGCTGTTCTGGAACGCCACCGAAAAAAACCCAAAAAATCCCAAAAAACTTCCCCAAAACCCCCAAAAACGTCCCAAAATTCCCAAAAACCTCCTAAAAAATCCTGAAATTTCCAAAAAATTCCCAAATTTTCCCAAGAAATCCCAAAACATCCGCAAAAACTCCCATAAAATCCTCAAAAATACTGAAAAATACCGAAAAAATTTTAAAAAAAAATCCCAAAAATCCCCCCCAAAAAATCCCCAAAAATCCCCCCAAAAAAATCCAAAAAATTCTCCTAAAATCCCAAAAAATGCCCCAAAAAAACCCAAAAAAATCCCTAAAAATTCTGGAAAAATCCCAAAAAAGCCCCAAAATTCCATAAATTTTCCCCAAATCAAAAAAAATTCCCAAAAATTCCCAAATTTTCCCCAAAAATTCCCAAAATTCCCCTGGCTCGGCACCTTCCAGCTGCGTCTCCACGATGTCCAGGCTGCTCTGGAACGCCGCCCCAAAAATTTTCCAAAAAACTTCCCCAAAACCCCCATAAACTTCCCAAAATTCCCAAAAACCTCCTAAAAAATCCTGAAATTCCCAAAAACTTCCCAAATTTTCCCAAAAGATCCCAAAACATCCCCCAAAACTCAAAAAACTCCCAAAAAATCCTCAAAAATACTGAAAAATACCGAAAAAAATTTTTAAAAATCCCAAAAATCCCCCCCAAAAATCCCCCCAAAAAATAAAAAAAATTCTCCTAAAATCCCAAAAATTGCCCAAAAAACCCCCAAAAAAAATCCCTAAAAACTGTGAAAAAATCCCAAAAAAGCCCCAAAATTTCCTAAATTTTCCCCAAAATCAAAAAAACTTCCCAAAAATTCCCAAAATTCCCCTGGATCGTCACCTTCCAGCTGCGTCTCCACAATGTCCAGGTGCTCTGGAACACCACCAAAAAATTCCCAAAAAACCCCAAAAATTCCTAAAAACTTCCCCAGAACCCCTGGAATCTTTGCAAAATTCCCAAAAAATTCCTGAAAAATTCCCAAAAATTCCTGAAAAATTCCCAAATTCCATTGGATTGGCACCTTCCGGCGGCATCTCCACGATGTCCACGCTGGTCTGGAACACAGCCCCAAAAAATCCCAAAAATTCCCAAAAAACTTCCCCAGAACCCCCAGAAACTTCCCAAAATTCCCAAAAACCCCAAAGAAATTTCCAAAAATTCCAGAAGTGTCTGAACACTCAAAAAACATTCAGAAAATCAGAAAAAAATCAGAAAAAAATAAAATAAACGCAAAAAAATCGCCAAAAATCCCCAAAAAATAATAAAGAATTTCAAAAAATTCCAAAAAAATTCCCAAAAATTTTCAGAAAATTCCCCAAAAATTCCCAAAATTTCAGAAGCATTTGGAGAGTCAAAAAATATCCACAAAATTAAACAATTCACTAAACACTTGGAAAAATTTGCAAAAAATCGCAAAAAAACCCCCAAAAGTCTCCAAAAATTCCTAAAATTTTCTGGAAAAATTCCCAAAAATTCCCTCAAAAACTTCCCAAAATTCCCAAAAACCTCCTAAAAAATCCTGAAATTCCCAAAAAATCCCAAAACATTCCCCAAAACTCAAAACAACTCCCAAAAACCCCAAAGAATCCTCAAAAATACCAAAAAAAAAAATCAAAAAATTCCCCAAAAATCCCTCCCAAAAAAATCCTCCTAAAATCTCCCCAAAAAAGTTCCCCAAAAATCCCCCCAAAAAATCAAAAAAATTCTCCTAAAATCCCAAAAAATGCCCAAAAGAACCCCAAAAAAATCCCTAAAAACTCTGAAAAAATCCTAAAAAAGCCCTGAAATTTCCTAAGTTTTCCCCAAAATCAAAAAAAATTCCCAAAATTCCCTGAAAAATCCCAAATATTCCTGAAAAATTCCCAAAATCCCAAATTCCCCTGGCTCGGCACCTTCCAGCTGCGTCTCCACCATGTCCAGGTTGCTCTGGAACGCCACCGAAAAAAACCCCAAAAATTCCCAAAAAACTTCCTAAAATTCCAAAAAACCCCAAAAAATTCCCAAAATTCCAGAAGCGTCTGAACACTCAAAAAACACTTGGAAAATCGGAAAAAAATCAGAAAAAAATTGAAAAAAATCACAAAAAATTGCCAAAAAACCCCCAAAATTCTCCAAAAACTTCCCCAAAACGCCCAAAAACTTCCTAAAATTCCCAAAATGCCCTGAAAAATTCCCAAAATTCCCAAAATTCCCTGGATCATCACCTTCCAGCTGTGTCTCCACGATGTCCAGGCTGTTCTGGAACGCCGCCAGCGCCCGGCGCAGCGCCCAATGCCCCAAAATTCCCGAATTTCCTGGGGTTCCCTGGGCTCCCTCGGGGCTTTCCGGGAATTGCGGGAATTCCGGGAATTCCGGGAATTGCGGGAATTCGGGGAATTCCGGGATTTGGGATGAGGGAGGTGCCTCGGCCATGAGCAGGAAGGTGCGGCCGATGGTGGCCCAGGCGCGCTGCTGCTCCACCGCCGAGCCCAGGCGCAGAGCGCCCTGCAGGTGCTGCTGCTGGTGCTGGAAACGGGGAGAAAAAATGAGATTTTGGTAAAAAATAGGAAAATGGGGAAAATTGGGGGAAATGGGGAAAAAAAAGGGAGAAAATTGGGAGAAATTCGGAGAAAATTCAGAGAAAATTTGAAGAAAATTGAGAAAAATTGGGAGGAAATGGGGAGAAAACGGGGAGAGAATTTGGGGAAATTGGGGAAAATTTGGGAAAAAATTGGGAGAAATAGGGGGAAATTTGGGGGGAAATTGGGGAAAAACTGGGAGAACATTGGGAGAAATTGGAAAAAAAACGGGAGAAAATTGGGAGAAATTGGGAAAAATTTGGGTGAGAATTGGGAAAAATGGGAGGAAATGGAAAATGGCCCCGGGGCTGCTGCTGCTCCACCGCCGAGCCCAGGCGGAGAGCGCCCTGCAGGTGCTGCTGCTGGTGCTGGAAATGGGGAGAAAAAACGAGATTTTGGTAAAAATGGGGAAAATCAGGGAAATTGGGAAAAATTGGGAAAAAAAACGGGAGAAAATTGGGCGAAATTTGGAGAAATTTGAGAAAATTCGAGAGGAAATAGAGACAAGATTGGGAGAGAATTCAGGGGAAATTGGGGGAAATTTGGGAGAAATTTGGGAGAAATTGGGGAAAAATTGAAAAAATGGCAAAAATTGGGAGAAATTGGGGAAAAATTGGAAGAAAATGTCAAAAATTGGGAGAAATTGGGGAAAAATTGGAAAAAATGGCAAAAATCAGGAGAAATTGGGGGAAATTTGGGGAAAAATTGGGAGAGAATTGAGGGAAATGTGGAAGAGAATTGGGGGAAAATTGGGAGAAAACTGGGAAAAATTGGGGGGAAATGGGGAGAAATTGGGGAAAAAACGGGAGAAAATTGGGAGAAATTCGGCGAAAATTCGGAGAAAATTCGAAGAAAATTGAGAAAATGGAGAGGAAATAGAGACAAGATTGGGAGAGAATTCGGGGAAATTTGGGGGAAATTTGGGGGAAATTTGGGGGAAAATTGAGAGAAAAGTGGGAGAAATTGAGAGAGAATTGAGGGAAATGTGGGAGAGAATTGGGAGAAAAGTGGGAGAGAATTCAGGGAAAAATGGGAGAAAATTGGGAGAAACTGGGGGAAATTTGGGGGGAAATCGGGGAAAACTTGGGGGAAAATTGGGAGAAATTGGGAAAAGGGGAAAAAATGGGGAGAAATTGGGAAAAATTTGGGTGAGAATTGGGAAAAATGGGAGGAAATGGAAAATGGCCCCGGGGCTGCTGCTGCTCCACCGCCGAGCCCAGGAGCCGAGCGCCCTGAAGGTGCTGCTGCTGGTGCTGGAAAATGGGGAGAAAAAATGAGATTTTGGTAAAAATGGGGATAAATGGGAAAATTAGGAAAAAAACGGGAGAAAAACGGGAGAAAATTGGGAGAAAATTGGAAGAAAATTGAGAAAAATGGGGAGGAAATGGGGAGGAAATGGGGAGAGAATTCGGGGAAATTGGGAAAAATTTGGGAGAAATTTGGGTAAAAAAAAAGGAGAAATTGGTTAAAAATGGGAAACAATAGGAAAAAAGGGGGGAAAATTGGGAGAAATTCAGAGAAAATTTGAAGAAAATTGAGAAAAATCGGGAGGAAATGGGGAGAAAACGGGGAGAGAATGCGGGGAAAATTGGGGAAAATTTGGGGGAAATTTGGGGAAAAATTGGGAAAACATTGGGAAAAAATTGGGAGAAATTCGAGGAAATTTGGGGGGAAATTGGGGGAAATTTGGGGAAAAATTGGGAGAAAATTGGGAGAAATTGGGGGAAAATTGGGAGAAAATTGGGAGAAATTGGGGGAAATTTGGGGGAAAATTGGGAGAAATTGGGGAGAAATTGGGAAAAATTGGGAGAAATTGGGAGAAATTGAGGGAAATTTGGGGGGAAATTGGGGAAAAATTGGGAGAGAATTGGGAGAAATTGGGGAAAATTTGGGGGGAAATTGGGGGAAATGTGGGAGAGAATTGGGTGAAAAATTGGGAGACAATTGGGGAAAAACTGGGGGAAATTTGGGGAAAAAATTGGAAAAAATTGGGGGAATATTGGGAAAAATTGGGGGAAATTTGGGGAAAATTTGGGAGAAAATTTTGGGAAAATTTGGGGAAAATTTGGGAAAAAATGGCAAAAATTGGGAAAAAAATGGCAAAAATTGGGAGAAATTGGGAGAGATTAAGAGAAATTGGGGAAAAATTGGGGAGAAATTGGGAAAAAATGTCAAAATTTAGGAGAAAATTTGGGAAAAAATTGGGAGAGAATTGGGAGAAAAGTGGGAGAGAATTCAGGGAAAAATTGGGAGAAAACTGGGAAAAATTGGGGGAAAATTGGAGAAATTGGGAACATGGGAAAAAATTGGGAGAGCATTGGGGGAAAATTGGGTGAGAACCGGGGGGAAATTGGGAGAGAATTGGGAGAAAAGTGGGAGAGAATTCAGGGAAAAATGGGAAAAAATTGGGGGGAAATTGGGAGAAATTGGGAAAAAAACGGGAGAAAATCCGAGAAAATTTGAAAAAAATTGAGAAACATCCGGAGGAAATGGGGAGGAAACAGGGAGAGAAATTGGGGAAAATTGGGGGAAATTTGGGGAAAAATTTGGGTGTAAAAAAGGAGAAATTGGTTAAAAATGGGAAAATATAGGGAAATTGGGGGGGAAATTGGGAGAAATTCAGAGAAAATTCGAAGAAAATTGAGAAAAATTGGGAGGAAATAGAGACAAGATTGGGAGAGAATTCAGAGGAAATTGGGGAAAATTTGGGGGAAATTTGGGGGAAAATTGGGGAAATTTGGGGGGAAATTCAGGAAAAATTGGGAGAATTTGGAGGGAAATAATTGGGAGAAATTCGGGGAAATTTGGGGAAAAATTGAGAGAAAATTGGGAGAAATTGGGGGAAATTTGGGGGGAAATTGGGGAAAAATTGGGAGAGAATTGGAAGAAATTGGGGGAAATTCGGGGGGAAATTGGGGAAAAATTGGGGAAAATTTGGGGGGAAATTGGAAGAAATTGGGGGAAATTTGGGGGGAAATTCAGGTAAAATTGGGAGAAAATTGGGAGAAATTGGGGGAAATTTGGGGGGAACTTGGGTAAAAATGGGAAAAAATTTGGAGAAATTCGGGGAAATTTGGGAGGAAATTGGGGAAAAATTGGGGGAAATTTGGGGGGAAAATGGGGAAAAATTGGGAGAAAATTGGGAGAAATTGGGGGAAATTTGGGGGGAAATTGGGGAAAAATTGGGAGAAAATTGGAAGATATTGGGGAAATTTGGGGGAAAATTGGGGAAAAATTGGGAGAAAATTGGGGAAAAATTGGGAGAGAATTGGGAAATTGGGAGAGAATTGGGAAAATATGTGGGAGAGAATTCAGGGAAAATTGGGAGAAAACTGGGAAAAATTGGGGGAAAATTGGGAGAAATTGGGAAAATGGGAAAAAATTGGGAGAAATTGGGAAAAAAAAGGGGGGGAAATTAGGAGAAATTCGGAGAAAATGTGAAGAAAATTGAGAAAAATGGGGAGGAAATAGAGACAAGATTGGGAGAGAATTCGGGGAAATTTGGGGAAAATTTGGGAGAAAATTTGGGGAAAATTTGGGAAAAAATGGCAAAAATTGGGATAAAATTTGGGGAAAAATTGAGAGAAATTGGGGGAAATTTGGGGGCAAATTGGGGGAAAATTGGGAGAGAATTGGGTGAAAAATTGGGAAACAATTGGGGAAAAACTGGGGGAAATTTGGGGGGAAATTGGAGAAAAATTGGGGGAAAATTGGAAGAAATTGGGGGAAAAATTAGGAGAAATTGGGGGAAAATTGGGAGAAAATTGGGAAAAATTGGGGGAAATTTGGGGGGAAATTGGGTAAAAATGGGAAAAAATTTGGAGAAATTGGGGGAAATTTGGGAGGAAATTGGGGAAAAATTGGGGGAAAATTGGGAGAAAATGGGGAGAAATTGGGAGAGAATTGGGAGAAAATTGGGAGAGAATTGAGAGAAAAATGGGGAAAAATTGGGGGAAAATTGGGAGAAATTGGAAAGAACGGGAGAAAATCCGAGAAAATTTGAAGAAAATTGAGAAAAATGGGGAGGAAATGGGGAGAGAATTCCAGGAAATTTGGGTAAAAAAATGAGAAATTGGATAAATTGGGGAAAAAGGGAGAAAATTTGGGAAAACATGGGAGAAATCGGGAAAAAAATGGGGGAAATTTGGGAAAAATGAGAAATATTGAGTCCCTAAAGAGGGGATGCTGCTGGTGCTGGAAACAGGGAAAATGGGGGAAATTTCGGAAAATTGGGGAAATATTTGGGAAAATTGGGGGAAAATTGGGAAAAAATTGGGAAAAATTGGGGGAAAAATTGGGAGAGAATTCGGGGAAAATTGGGGAAAATTTAGGGAAAATTCGGGAAAATTTGGGTAAAAAAATGAGAAATCCCTCCAAACCCCCTCTAACATTCCCAAACCCCCCGGAATTCCCGGGAATTCCCGGAATTCCCGTTTTTCTCACCTGCAGGGTCTCAGGGAAGCGCTGCAGCTCAGGACTGGGAGCACCAAATTTTCCCATTTTTCCCATTTTCCTTCACCAAATCCCCTCCAAACCCCCTCTAACATTCCCAAAACTTCTAAAAATTCCCAAAAATCTCTCTCAAGAGTCCCAAAATTCCCAAAAATTCCCAAAATTCCCGTTTTTCTCACCTGCAGAGCCTCGGGGAAGCGCTGCAGCTCAGGACTGGATGCGCCAAATTTTCCCATTTTTCCCATTTTCCTTCACCAAATCCCCTCCAAACCGCCTCTAACATTCCCAAACCCCCCAGAATTCCCGAAATTCCCGGAATTCCCATTTTCCTGACCTGCAGGAAATTTGGGGGGAAATTGGGGAAAAATGGGAAAAAATTGGGAAAAAATGGTAAAAACAGGGAGAAATTGAGAGAGATTGGGGGAAATTGGGGGGGAAATTGGGGAAAAATTGGGAGAGAATTGGGGGAAATTGGGGGAAAAGTGGGAGAGAATTGAGGGAAAAATGGGAAAAAATTGGGGGGAAATTGGGAGAAATTGGAAAACAACCGGGAGAAAATCCGAGAAAATTTGAAGAAAATTGAGAAAAAACAGGAGGAAACGGG
This sequence comes from Taeniopygia guttata, assembly GCF_003957565.2. Taxonomy (NCBI): domain Eukaryota; kingdom Metazoa; phylum Chordata; class Aves; order Passeriformes; family Estrildidae; genus Taeniopygia; species Taeniopygia guttata. The sequence goes on along the minus strand of NC_044213.2, from coordinate 150,503,205 downwards.
GAGAAAACGGGGAGAGAATTTGGGGGAAATTGGGGGAAATTTGGGGGGAAATTGTGAGAAATTGGGAGAAATTTGGGGGGAATTCGGGCAAAATTGGGGAAAATTTGGGGGGAAATTGGAAGAAATTGGGGGAAAATTGGGAGAAATTGGAAAAAAAACGGGAGAAAATCCGTGAAAATTTGAAGAAAATTGAGAAAAATTGGGAGGAAACGGGGAGAGAATTCGGGGGAAATTGGGGAAAATTTGGGTAAAAAAATGAGAAATTGGTTAAAAATGGGAAAAAATAGGAAAAATTGGGGGGAATGGGAAAAAAAAAGGGAGAAAATTGGGAGAAATTCGGAGAAAATTCAAAGAAAATTGAGGAAAATGGGGAGGAAATGGGGAAGAAACGGGGAGAGAATTTGGGGGAAATTGGGGGAAATTTGGGGGAAAATTGGGGGAAAATTTAGAGAAAATTGGGAGAAATTGGGGGAAATTTGGGGGGAAATTCGGAGAAAATTGGGAAAAATTGGGGGAAATTTGGGGGGAAAATTGGGAAAAATTGGGGGAAAATTGGGAGAAATTGGGGGAAAATTGGGAGAAATTGGGAAAATGGGAAAAAATGGGGGAAATGGGGAAAAAGGGGGGGGAAATTGGGAGAAATTCGGAGAAAATTTGAAGAAAATTGAAAAAAATGGGGAGGAAATGGAGACAAGATTGGGAGAGAATTCGGGGAAAATTGGGGAAAATTTGGGTAAAAAAGTGAGAAACCCCTCCAAACCCCCTGTAACACTCCCAAACCCCCCGGAATTCCCGGCAATTCCCGGAATTCCGTGTTTTCCTGACCTGCAGGGCCTCGGGGAAGCGCTGCAGCTCGGCCAGGCGCTCTCCCACCTTGCGGTGCGCCACGGCCGTGCCGAGGGCGTCGCCGGCGCCGCGCAGCAGCCGCAGCTCCTGGCGGTGCTGCTCCAGCGCCTCCGGGAACCGGCCTGGGAGTACGGAGAGGGTGGGATCAGTGAGGAATTCCCACCCTGATCCCGGAATTCCAAACCCTGAGCCCAAAATCCAGCCCTGATTGGAGAAATCCCAACCGTGATCCTGAAATTCCAGCCCTGAGCCCGAAATTCCAACCTTGATCCCAGAATTCAGAACTCTAATCCTGGAATTCTGAACCGACATCCTGAAATTCCAGCCCTGAGCCTGGAATCCCGACCCTCAGCGCGGAATTCCCAACCCTGATCCCAAAATTCCAAACCCTGATACCACAATTCCAGCCCTAATCCTGAAATTCCAAACTCTGGTCCCCAAATTCCAAACCCTGAGCCCAAAATTCCAACCCTGATCCTGAAATTCCCAACCCTGATCCCGGAATTCCCAACCCTGATTGGAGAAATCCCAGCACTGATCCCAAAATTCCAACTCTGAGCCTGGAATTCTGAACCCTGATCCTGAAATTCAGAACCCTGATCCCAAAATACCAACCCTGATCCTGAAATTCCCAACCCCAAGCGCAGAATTCCTAACCCTGAGCCCGGAATTCCAGCCTTGATCCCAAAATTCCAAACTATGATTACAAAAATTCCAACCCTGATCCCGGAATTCTGGTCCTGATACAAAAATCCAAACCATGATCCTGGAATTTCCAGCCCTGATCCCGAATTCCCAACCCTCAGCACGGAATTCCCAACCCTGAGCCCGGAATTCCAAACCCCGATCCTGAAATTCCAACCCTGAGCCCGGAATTCCCAACCCGGAGCCTGAAATTCCAAACCCTGATCCCAAAGTTCCAGCCCTGATCCCCAAATTCCAACCTTGATCCCAGAATTCAGAACCCTGAGCCCGGAATTCCCAACCCTCAGCCCGGAATTCCCAGCCCTGATTGGAGAAATCCCAGTCCTGATACCAAAATTCCAGCCCTGATCCCGGAATTCCCGACCCTCAGCACAGAATTCCCAACCCTGAGCCTGGAATTCCAGCCTTGATCCCAGAATTCAGAACCCTGAGCCCGGAATTCCCAAGCCTGATCCCCAAATTCCAAACTCTGATCACAAAAATTCCAACCCTGATCCCAAAATTCCAGCCCTGATCCCGGAATTCCAGCCCTGATACCAAAATTCCAGCCCTGATCCCAGAATTCAGAACCCTGAGCCCCAAATTCCAGCCCTGATCCCAAAATTCCAGCCCTGATCCCCACAGTTCCAGCCCTGATCCCAAAATCCCAACCCTCAGCACAGAATTCCCAACCCTGAGCACGGAATTCCAACCATAATCCTGAAATTCGATCCCTGATCCTGGAATTCCCAACCCTGATCCCAAAATTCCGACCCTGATCCCAAAATTCCAGCCCTGATTGGAGAAATCACAGTCCTGATCCCAAAATTCCAGCCCTGATCCCAAAATTCAGAACCCTGATCCTGGAATTCTGAACCCTGATCCTGAAATTCCAGCACTGATCCCGGAATTCCCAACCCTGAGCCCGGAATTCCCAACCCTGAGCCCAGAATTCCCAAGCCTGATCACAAAATTCCAAACCCTGATCCCAAAATTCCAGCCCTGATCCCGGAATTCCCAACCCTCAGCACGGAATTCCAACTTTAGGCCCGGAATTCCCAACCCTCAGTCTGAAATTCCAAACCCTGATCCCAGAATTCCAAACCCTGAGCCCAAAATTCCAGTTTCCCAGTTTGAATTCCCAGTTCCCCATTCCCAGTTCCCCATTCCCAGTTCCCCATTCCCAGTTTCCCATTCCCATTCCCAGTAGGAATTCCCGGATTCCCGGCCGGAATTCCCGGATTTTATTCCCAAATTCCGTCTCTCTCACCATCCTCCACCAGGATCTCTCCAGCCCATTCCCATTCCCAGTTCCCCATTCCCATTCCCAGTTCCCCATTCCCATTCCCAGTTCCCATTCCCATTCCCAGTTCCCCATTCCCATTCCCAGTTCCCCATTCCCATTCCCAGTTCCCCATCCCCATTCCCAGTTTCCCATTCCCATTCCCAGTAGGAATTCCCGGATTCCCGGCCGGAATTCCCGGATTTTATTCCCAAATTCCGCCTCTCTCACCGTGCTCCGCCAGGATCCCTCCAGTTCATTCCCAAATTCCCATTCCCAGTTCCCCATTCCCATTCCCATTCCCAATTTCCCATTCCCAGTTTCCCATCCCCATTCCCAGTTGGAATTCCCAGTTAATTCCCAGTTGGAATTCCCGCATTCCCAGTTGGAATTCCCGGATTCCCGTCCGGAATTCCCGGATTTTATTCCCAAATTCCGTCTCTCTCACCGTGCTCCACCAGGATCTCTCCAGTTCATTCCCAAATTCCCATTCCCAGTTTCCCATTCCCAGTTTCCCATTCCCAGTTTCCCATTCCCATTCCCAGTTGGAATTCCCGCATTCCCGGCTGGAATTCCCGGTTTTTATTCCCAAATTCCGGCTCTCTCACCGTGCTCTGCCAGGATCTCTCCAGTTCATTCCCAAATTCCCATTCCCAAATTCCCATTCCCATTCCCAGTTTCCCATTCCCAGTTTCCCATTCCCATTCCCAGTTGGAATTCCCGGATTCCCGGCCGGAATTCCCGGATTTTATTCCCAAATTCCGCCTCTCTCACCGTGCTCCGCCAGGATCTCTCCAGTTCATTCCCATTCCCAATTTCCCATTCCCATTCCCAGTTTCCCATTCCCAGTTCCCCATTCCCATTCCCAGTTAATTCCCAGTTTCCCATTCCCATTCCCAGTTGGAATTCCCAATTCCCGGCTGGAATTCCCAGTTTTTATTCCCAAATTTCCAGCTCCTCTCTCACCGTGCTCTGCCAGGATCTCTCCAGTTCATTCCCAAATTCCCAAATTCCCATTCCCAGTTTCCCATTCCCAGTTTCCCAGCCCCATTCCCAGTAGGAATTCCCGCATTCCCGGCCGGAATTCCCGGATTTTATTCCCAAATTCCGCCTCTCTCACCGTGCTCTGCCAGGATCTCTCCAGTTCATTCCCAAATTCCCATTCCCAGTTCCCCATTCCCATTCCCAGTTTCCCATTCCCAATTCCCCATTCCCATTCCCAGTTTCCCATTCCCAGTTTCCCATCCCCATTCCCAGTTGGAATTCCCGGATTCCCGGCCGGAATTCCCGGTTTTTATTCCCGAATTCCGTCTCTCTCACCGTGCTCCGCCAGGATCTCTCCAGTTCATTCCCAAATTCCCATTCCCAGTTCCCCATTCCCAATTTCCCATTCCCAGTTTCCCATTCCCAGTTTCCCATTCCCAGTTTCCCATTCCCAGTTTCCCAGCCCCATTCCCAGTAGGAATTCCCGCATTCCCGGCCGGAATTCCCGGATTTTATTCCCGAATTCCGTCTCTCCAGTTCATTCCCAAATTCCCAGTTTCCCATTCCCATTCCCAGTTTCCCATTCCCAGTTTCCCATTCCCAGTTAATTCCCAGTTTCCCAGCCCCATTCCCAGTAGGAATTCCCGGATTCCCAGTAGGAATTCCCGGATTCCCGGCCGGAATTCCCGGATTTTATTCCCGAATTTCCGTCTCTCTCACCGTGCTCCGCCAGGATCTCTCCAGCCCATTCCCAAATTCCCATTCCCAGTTTCCCATTCCCAGTTTCCCATTCCCAGTTTCCCATTCCCATTCCCAGTTGGAATTCCCAGTTTCCCAGTTGGAATTCCCGCATTCCCGGCCGGAATTCCCGGTTTTTATTCCCGAATTCCGGTTCTCACCGTGCTCCGCCAGGATCTCCCCGAGCCGGTTGCAGGCTGCCGCTTCCTCGGCCGCGTTCCCGTCCCGCTGCGACTTTTCCTTGGATTTCTCCAGCTCTGACGGACACAATTCCCAAAAAAAAATTAAATTAATGTGGGAAAAATCCATCGGGAATTTGGGAAGGGATGGGTTTTTAAGGGATTTATGGAAATTCCCATTAAAATCTAAGGAATTCCCAAGAAAATCCACAGGGAGTTGTCAAAAAAATCAGGGAATTGTAAAGAAAATCCAGGGAATTCTCAAAAAAAATCCAGAGAATCCTTAAAAAAATCCAAGAAATTTCAAAAAAAAAGTCAGGAAATAAAAAAATATCCAGGGAATTAAAAAAAAAAAAATCCAAGGAATTGCCAAAAAAAAATCCAGGAAATTCCAAAAAAAATCCAGGGAATTGCCAAAAAAATCCAGGAAATTCCCATTAAAATCTAAGAAATCCCTAAAAGGATCCAAGGAATTCCCAAAAAAATCCAAGGAATTGCCAAGAAAATCCAGGAAATTCCATAAAAATTCAAGGAATCCCTAAAAATCCAGGAAATAAAAAAATCCAAGGAATTCCCAAAAAATATAGGGAAATAAAAAAAAAAAAAATCCAAGGAATTCCCAAAAAAAACTCAGGGAATTCCATAAAAATCCAAGGGGATTGAGGGATTAAAATGCCACAAATTAAAAATTTAAATATTCATGAGGGGTTTGAGGGATTAAAAAGCTCCAAATTGAAAATTTAAACATTCGTGAGGGGTTTGAGGGATTGAAAAGCTCCAAATTAAAAAATTTAAACATTCGTGAGGGGATTTGGAGCTCCTGGGAAAAATTTAAGGGATTGAAAAGTCCCGAGGTAAAAATTTAAAATATTTAAAATATTCGTGAGGGGATTTGGAGCTCCTGGATGGGGTTTGAGGGATTGAAAAGCCCCAAATTGAAAATTTAAATATTTGTGAGGAATTTCAGGGATTAAAAAGCCCCAAATTAAAAATTTAAACATTCGTGAGGGGTTTGAGGGATTAAAAAGCCCCAAATTGAAAATTTAAACATTCGTGAGGGGATTTGGAGCTCCTGGGAAAAATCTGAGGGATTGAAAAATCCTGGAGTAAAAATTTAAAATATTTTAAATATTCGTGAGGGGATTTGGAGTTTTTGGGAGGGGTTTGAGGGATTGAAAACCCCCGGAGGTAAAATTTAAATATTCATGAGGGGATTTGAGGGATTAAAAAGCTCCAAATTGAAAATTTAAACATTCGTGAGGGGTTTGAGGGATTAAAATGTCCCAAATTAAAAATTTAAATATTCGTGAGGGGATTTGGAGTTTTTGGGAGGGGTTTGAAGCATTGAAAACCCCCAAATTAAAAATTTAAATATTCGTGAGGGGATTTGAGGGATTAAAAAGCCTCAAATTAAAAATTTAAACATTCCTGAGGGGAATTGGAGCTCCTGGGAAAAATTTGAGGGATTGAAAAGTCCAGAGGTGAAAATTTAAAATATTTAAAATATTCGTGAGGGGATTTGGAGTTGCTGGGAGGGGTTTGAGGGATTGAAAAGCCCTGAGATAAAAATTTAAATATTCGTGAGGGGTTTGAGGGATTAAAAAGCCCCAAATTGAAAATTTAAATATTCGTGAGGGGTTTGAGTGATTAAAAAGCCTCAAATTAAAAATTTAAACATTCCTGAGGGGTTTGAGGGATTAAAATGTCCCAAATTAAAAATTTAAACATTCGTGAGGGGTTTGAGGGATTAAAAAGCTCCAAATTGAAAATTTAAACATTCCTGAGGGGAATTGGAGCTTCAGGGAAAAATTTGAGGGATTGAAAAATCCTGAAGTAAAAATTTAAAATATTTTAAATATTCGTGAGGGGATTTGGAGCTCCTGGGAGTGTTTGAGGAATTGAAAAGTCCTGAGGTGAAAATTTAAACATTTGTGAGGGGTTTGAGGGATTAAAAAACCCCAAATTAAAAAATTTAAACATTCGTGAGGGGATTTGGATTTTTTGGGAGGGGTTTGAGGGATTGAAAAGTCCCGAGGTGAAAATTTAAAATATTCGTGAGGGGTTTGAGGGATTAAAAAGCCCCAAATTGAAAATTTAAACATTCCTGAGGGGATTTGGAGTTTTTGGGAGGGGTTTAAAGGATTGAAAAGCCCCAAATTGAAAATTTAAATATTCATGAGGGGTTTGAGGAATTAAAAAGCCCCAAATTGAAAATTTAAACATTCCTGAGGGGTTTGAGGAATTAAAAAGCCCCAAATTAAAAATTTAAACATTCCTGAGGGGTTTGAGGGATTAAAAACCCAAAATTAAAAATTTAGACATTCCTGAGGGGTTTGAGGGATTAAAAAGCCCCAAATTGAAAATTTAAACATTCCTGAGGGGAATTTGGAGCTCATGGGAGGGGTTTGAGGGATTGAAAAATCCTGGAGTAAAAATTTAAAATATTTTAAATATTCGTGAGGGGATTTGGAGTTTTTGGGAGGGTTTGAGGGATTGAAAACCCCCGGGGGTAAAATTGAAATTTTCGTGAGGGGATTTGAGGGATTAAAATGTCCCAAATTGAAAATTTAAACATTCGTGAGGGGTTTGAGGGATTAAAAAGCCCCAGATTGAAAATTTAAATATTTGTGAGGGGTTTCAGGGATTAAAAAGCTCCAAATTGAAAATTTCAACATTCGTGAGGGGATTTGGAGTTTTTGGGAGGGTTTGAGGGATTGAAAAATTCCCAGGTAAAAAAATTTAAATATTTGTGAGGGATTTGAGGGATTAAAATGTCCCAAATTGAAAATTTAAACATTCCTGAGGGGTTTGAGGGATTGAAAAGCCCCAAATTAATATTTAAATATTCGTGAGGGGATTTGGATTTTTTTGGAGGGGTTTGAGGAATTGAAAATCCCCGGGGGTAAAATTGAAATTTTCATGAGGGGATTTGAGGGATTAAAAAGCCTCAAATTGAAAATTTAAACATTCCTGAGGGGTTTGAGGGATTAAAAAGCCCCAAATTAAAAATTTAAATATTTGTGAGGGGATTTGAGGGATTAAAAAGCTCCAAATTGAAAATTTAAACATTCCTGAGGGGATTTGGAGCTCCTGGAAAAAATTTGAGGGATTGAAAAGTCCCGAGGTGAAAATTTAAAATATTTAAAATATTCGTGAGGGGATTTGGAGTTTTTGGGAGGGGTTTGAGGGATTGAAAAGCCCCAAATTGAAAATTTAAACATTCGTGAGGGGTTTGAGGGATTGAAAAGCTCCAAATTGAAAATTTAAACATTCCTGAGGGGTTTGAGGGATTGAAAAGTCTCAAATTGAAAATTTAAATATTCGTGAGGGGATTTTGAGCTCCAGGGAAAAATTTGAGGGATTGAAAAGCCTTAAATTAAAAATTTAAATATTCGTGAGGGGATTTGAGGGATTAAAAATCTCCAAATTAAAAATTTAAATATTCATGAGGGAATTTGAGGGATCAAAAAGCCCCAAATTAAAAATTTAAATATTTGTGAGGGGATTTGAGGGATTAAAAAGCCCCAAATTAAAAATTTAAACATTCCTGAGGGGTTTGAGGGATTAAAAAGCCCCAAATTGAAAATTTAAACATTCCTGAGGGGGTTTGAGGGATTAAAAAGCCCCAAATTGAAAATTTAAATATTCATGAGGGGTTTTGAGGGATTAAAAAGCTCCAAATTAAAATTTAAACATTCGTGAGGGGATTTGGAGCTCCTGGGAAAAATTTGAGGGATTGAAAAGTCCCGAGGTGAAAATTTAAAATATTTAAAATATTCGTGAGGGGATTTGGAGCTCCTGGGAGGGTTTGAGGGTTTGAAAAATCCTGAGGTAAAAATTTAAAATATTCGTGAGGGGTTTGAGGGATTGAAAAGCCCCAAATTAAAAATTTAAATATTCGTGAGGGGAATTTGAGCTCCTGGGAGGGTTTGAGGGATTGAAAAGCCTCAAATTGAAAATTTAAATATTCGTGAGGGGTTTGAGGGATTAAAAAGCTCCAAATTGAAAATTTAAACATTCGTGAGGGGTTTGAGGGATTAAAAAGCCCCAAATTAAAAATTTAAACATTCGTGAGGGGATTTGGAGTTTTTGGGAGGGGTTTGAGGGATTGAAAAGCCTCAAATTGAAAATTTAAACATTTCTGAGGGGTTTGAGGGATTAAAAAGCCCCAAATTGAAAATTTAAACATTCCTGAGGGGAATTTGGAGCCCCGGGAAAAATTTGAGGGATTGAAAAATCCCCGGGGGTAAAATTTAAATATTCGTGAGGGGATTTGAGGGATTAAAATGTCCCAAATTGAAAATTTAAACATTCGTGAGGGGATATGGAGTTTTTAGGAGGTGTTTAAGTGACTGAAAAGTCCCGAGGTGAAAATTTAAAATATTCGTGAGGGGTTTGAGGGATTAAAAAGCTCCAAATTGAAAATTTAAACATTCCTGAGGGGTTTGAGGGATTAAAATGTCCCAAATTGAAAATTTAAACATTCGTGAGGGGTTTGAGAGATTAAAAAGCCCCGAGGTGAAAATGTAAACGTTTCTGAGGGGATTTGGAGTTTTTGGGAGGGGTTTGAGGGATTGACAAGCCCCGAGATGGAAATTTAAACATTCGTGAGGGGATTTGGAGTTTTTAGGAGGGGTTTGACGGATTGAAAAGCCCCGAGATGGAAATTTAAACATTCGTGAGGGGAATTGGAGCTCCTGGGAAAAATATGAAGGATTGAAAAGCCCCAGGGGTAAAATTTAAATATTCGTGAGGGGATTTGGAGCTCCTGGGAGGGGTTTAAGTGACTGAAAAGCCCCGAGATGGAATTTTAAACATTCATGAGGGAATTTGGAGCTCCTGGGAGGGGTTTGAGGGATTGAAAAGCCCCAAATTGGAAATTTAAACTTTCGTGAGGGGATTTTGAGCTCCTGGGAGGGGTTTAAGTGACAGAAAAACCCCAAATTGAAGATTTAACCCCCCTGAGGGCATTTGCACCTCACGGCTGCCTGAGGGACGCAAACCCCGAGGGCAGCGCGGGGCCGCCTGTGGAGGCTCCGGCTCGGGAGGAACTCCCGGAGCTTTGCGGGTGCCCGTTCCCCGTCCCAGCCCCGTTCCAGCCCCTCTCCCGCCCCTCCGGAGCCGTTTTCCCCCCGCTCAGCGCCATTCCAGCCCCGACTCACGGCGGATCTCCCGCGCCGCCTCCGCGCTCAGCGCCTCCGCCATTGCCGCCGCTCGTCCAGACCACGCCTCCCCCGCGCGCTGATTGGCTGAGAGCCGCCGCGTTAACCAATCAGCGCCCGTAGAGACGAAAGCGCACGCTGCTATTGGTTGATAAAGGTGAAGTCCCGCCCCTTTCGTGAGGCGGGAAAAGATCGCGGCGGATCTTCCGCGCTCAGGGCCTCCGCCCTGACCACGCCTCCCCCGCGCGCTGATTGGCTGAGAGCCGCCGTGTTAACCAATCAGCGCCCGGAGAGGCGGGAGGAGACGTTCCTATTGGTCGGTACGGGTGAAGTCCCGCCCCTTTCGTGAGGCGGGAAAAGATCACGGCGGATCTTCCGCGACCGGAGCCTCCGCCCTGACCACGCCTTCCCCGCGCGCTGATTGGCTGAGCGCCGCCGCGTTAACCAATCAGCGCCCGTAGAGACGAAAGCGACGCTGCTATTGGTTGATAAAGGTGAAGTCCCGCCCTTTTCGTGAGGCGGGAAAAGATCACGGCGGATCTTCCGCGATCAGCCCCTCCGCCCTGACCACGCCTCCCCCGCGTGCTGATTGGCTGAGCGCGGCCGCGTTAACCAATCAGCACCCGGAGAGGCGGAACGGGACGTTCCTATTGGTCGGTATAGATAAAGTCCCGCCCCTTTCGTGAGGCGGGAAAAGGCGCTTCCGCCCGGCCCTGGGGTGGTGCGGGGAGGGGGCGCCCCCTGGCGGCTCCCAGTTCATCCCAGTTCATCCCAGTTCATCCCAGTTCAGTCCCAGTGACTCCCAGTAACTCCCAGTGACTCCCAGTGACTCCCAGTTCAGTCCCAGTCCCTCCCAGTCCATCCCAGTTCACTCCCAGTGAGTCCCAGTTCATCCCAGTTACTCCCAGTTCACTCCCAGTTTGCTCCCAGTTCATCCCAGTAACTCCCAGTTCATCCCAGTAACTCCCAGTTCACTTCCAGTAACTCCCAGTGACTCCCAGTTCACTCCCAGTTCATCCCAGTCCATCCCAGTTCATCCCAGTTCAGCCCCAGTTCATCCCAGTTCATCCCAGTCCATTCCCAGTCCATCCCAGTTCATCCCAGTTCATCCCAGTCCATCCCAGTTCATTCCAGTTCAGTCCCAGTAACTCCCAGTTCATCCCAGTAGCTCCCAGTTCAGTCCCAGTAACTCCCAGTTCACTCCCAGTTCAATTCCAGTCCATCCCAGTTCATTTCCAGTAACTCCCAGTTCAGTCCCAGTCCATCCCAGTCCATCCCAGTTCATCCCAGTTCATCCCAGTTCATCCCAGTGACTCCCGGTTCAATCCCAGTCCATCCCAGTCCATCCCAGTCCATCCCAGTCCATCCCAGTCCATCCCAGTGACTCCCAGTTCATCCCAGTCCATCCCAGTCCATCCCAGTTCACTCCCAGTAACTCCCAGTTCAATTCCAGTTCATCCCAGTGGCTCCCTGTTCAGTCCCAGTTCATCCCAGTTCATCCCAGTTCATCCCAGTCCATCCCAGTTCATCCCAGTTCACTCCCAGTTTACTCCCAGTTTACTCCCAGTAACTCCCAGTTCATCCCAGTCCATCCCAGTTCATCCCAGTTCAATTCCAGTTCATCCCAGTGACTCCCAGTTCATCCCAGTTCCTCCCAGTTCAATTCCAGTTCATCCCAGTTCATCCCAGTAACTGCCAGTAACTCCCAGTTCACTTCCAGTAACTCCCAGTAACTCCCAGTCCATCCCAGTCCATCCCAGTCCATCCCAGTCCATCCCAGTTCATCCCAGTTCAGTCCCAGTTCACTCCCAGTCCATCCCAGTCCATCCCAGTTCATCCCAGACCATCCCAGTCCCTCCCAGTCCATCCCAGTTCATCCCAGTTCATCCCAGTAACTCCCAGTTCATCCCTGTTCAGTCCCAGTCCATCCCAGTCCCTCCCAGTAACTCCCAGTTCCATCCCAGTCCATCCCAGTTCACTCCCAGTGCCTCCCAGTGACTCCCAGTTCATCCCAGTTCACTCCCAGTGACTCCCAGTTCATCCCAGTTCATCCCAGTTCAGTCCCAGTAGCTCTCAGTTCACTCCCAGTTTGCTCCCAGTTCATCCCAGTAACTCCCAGTTCAATCCCAGTTCATCCCAGTTCACTCCCAGTGTACTCCCAGTCCATCCCAGTTCATCCCAGTAACTCCGAATTCATCCCAGTCCATTCCCAGTAACTCCCAGTTCATCCCAGTAACTCCCAGTAGCTCCCAGTTCATAACTCCCAGTGACTCCCAGTCCATCCCAGTTCACTCCCAGTTCATCCCAGTCCATTCCAGTTCATCCCAGTAACTCCCAGTCCATCCCAGTCCATCCCAGTTCATCCCAGTTCATCCCAGTTCATCCCAGTTCATCCCAGTTCAGCCCCAGTTCATCCCAGTTCATCCCAGTTCCCTCCGAGTCCATCCCAGTCCATCCCAGTTCATCCCAGTCCATCCCAGTTCATCCCAGTTCAGCCCCAGTTCATCCCAGTTCAGCCCCAGTTTATCCCAGTCCCTCCCAGTTCATTCCCAGTTCAATTCCAGTTCATCCCAGTTCATCCCAGTTCAGTCCCAGTTCACTCCCAGTCCATCCCAGTCCATCCCAGTTCATCCCAGTTCAGTCCCAGTTCAGCCCCAGTTCATCCCAGTAACTCCCAGTTCATCCCAGTAAATCCCAGTTTGCTCCCAGTTCATCCCAGTTCATCCCAGTTCATCCCAGTTCATCCAGGTTCACTCCCAGCAACTCCCAGTCCACTTCCAGTAACTCCCAGTTTATCCCAGTTCATCCCAGTCCATCCCAGTAACTCCCAGTCCATCCCAGTTTACTCCCAGTAACTCCCAGTTCATAACTCCCAGTAACTCCCAGTAACTCCTAGTCCATCCCAGTCCTTCCCAGTCCATCCCAGTCCATCCCAGTTAATCCCAGTAACTCCCAGTTCATCCCAGTCCATCCCAGTTCATCCCAGTCCATCCCAGTTCATCCCAGTCCATCCCAGTCCATCCCAGTTCACTCCCAGTTTGCTCCCAGTTCATCCCAGTCCATCCCAGTAGCTCCCAGTCCATCCCAGTTCATCCCAGTTCACTCCCAGTTCATCCCAGTCCCTCCCAGTATATCCCAGTCCATTCCCAGTCCATCCCAGTCCATCCCAGTTCAGTCCCAGTAACTCCCAGTTCATCCCAGTTCATCCCAGTCCATCCCAGTTCATTCCCAGTCCATCCCAGTCCATCCCAGTCCCTCCCAGTCCATCCCAGTCCATCCCAGTCCATCCCAGTTCCTCCCTTTGACCCAACCCCACCAAAATTTGGGTTCAAATCCCTCAAATTTTAACCAAAATTCTTCAACTTTTGGTTAAAAAAAACCCAAAAATCTCCAAATTTGGGTTGAAAAAAATTCAAATTTCGGTTCAAAACCCCAAAATCACCAAAATCACCCAAAAACCTCCAAATTTTCTCCAAAATCACCCCAAAACCTCCAACTTTTCACTAAAATTGCCAAAAAAACCCAAATTTTCACCAAAATCACCCGAAAATCCCAAATTTTCACCAAAATCACCCCCAAAAATCCAAATTTTCACGAAAATCCCCCAAAACCTCCAAATTTTCACCAAAACCTACAAATTTTCATCAAAACCACCCCAAAATCCCAAATTTTCACCAAAATCACCCCAAAATCCCCAATTTTCACCCAAACCACCCAAAACCTCCAAATTTTCACCAAAACCACCCCAAAATCCCAAATTTTCACCAAAATCACCCCAAACCCCCAAATTTTCACCAAAATCACCCCAAAACCCCCAAATTTTCACCAAAACCCCAAATTTTAACCAAAACCATCCCAAATCCACAAATTTTCAACAAAATCACCCCAAAACCCCAAATTTTCACCAAAATAACCCCAAAACCTCCAAATTTTCACCAAAATACCCCAAAACCTCCAAATTTTCACCAAAATCACAAAAAAAACCCCAAATTTTTCACCAAGATCACTCCAAAAATCCAAATTTTCACCAAAATCACCCCAAACCCCCAAATTTGCACCAAAACCTCCAAATTTTCACCAAAACCACCCCAAACCCCCAAATTTTCACCAAAATCACCCCAAAACCTCCAAATTTCCACCAAAACCTCCAAATTTTCACCAAAATCACCCCAAAAATCCAAATTTTCACCAAAATCATCCAAAAACCTCCAAATTTTCACCAAAATCCCCCAAAATCCCAAATTTTCACCAAAACCCCCAAATTTTCACCAAAATCACCCCAAACACCCAAATTTTCACCAAAATCACCCCAAAACCTCCAAATTTTCACCAAAACGACCCCAAAAATCCAAATTTTCACCAAAATCACCCCAAACCCCCAAATTTTCACCAAAACCTCCAAATTTTCACCAAAATTACCCCAAAACCCCCAGATTTTCACCAAAATCACCAAAAAAAACCCCAAATTTTAACCAAAATCACCCCAAAACCTCCAAATTTTCACCAAAACCTCAAAATTTTCACCAAAATCACCCCAAACCGCCAAATTTTCACTAAAATCACCAAAAAAACCCCAAATTTTCACCAAAACCACCCCAAAACCTTCAAATTTTCACCAAAATCACCCCAAAAATCCGAATTTCCACCAAAATCACCCCAAAATTTCCAAATTTTCACCAAAATCACCCCAAAATCCAAATTTCCACCAAAACCACCCCAAAAATCCAAATTTTCACCAAAATCACCTCAAAACCTCCAAATTTTCACCAAAATTGCCCCAAAATCCCAAATTTTCACCAAAACCTCCAAATTTTCACCAAAATCACCCCAAAACCTCCAAATTTTCACCAAAACCTCCAAATTTTCACCAAAATCACCCCAAAATTTCCAAATTTTCACCAAAACCTTCAAATTTTCACCAAAACCACCCCAAAAAAATCAAAATTTTCACCAAAATCGCCCAAAACCTCCAAATTTTCACCAGAATCACCCCAAAACCTCCAAATTTTCACCAAAACCTCCAAATTTTCACCAAAACACCCCAAAACCTCAAAAGTTTCACAAAACCTCCAAATTTTCACCAAAACCACCCCAAAACCCCCAAATTTTCACCAAAATCACCCCAAAACCTCCAAATTTTAACCAAAATCACCCCAAAACCTCCAAATTTTCACTAAAATCACCTCAAAACCTCAAATTTTCACCAAAATCACCCCAAAACCACCAAATTTTCACTAAAATCACCTCAAACCCCCAAATTTTCACCAAAATCACCCCAAAACCTTCAAATTTTTACGAAAACAACCCCAAACCCTCAAATTTTCACCAAAACCACCCCAAAATCCCAAATTTTCACCAAAATCACCCCAAAACTCCATTTTTTTCACCAAAACCACCCCAAAACCTCCAAATTTTCACCAAAATAATCCCAAAATCCCAAATTTTCATCCAAAACCATCCCAAACCTCCAAATTTTCACCAAAACCACCCCAAAACCTCAAATTTTCACCAAAATCATCCCAAAAATCCAATTTTTCACGAAAATCACCCCAAAAATCCAAATTTTAACCAAAACCTCCAAATTTTCACCAAAATCACCCCAAAATCCCAAATTTTCACCAAAATCACCCCAAAACCTCCAAAATTTCACCAAAATCACTCCAAAAAAATCCAAATTTTCACCAAAATCACCCCAAAACCTCCAAATTTTCACCAAAATCCCCCAAATTTTCACCAAAACCACCCCAAATCCACCAATTTTCAACAAAACCACCCCAAACTCCCAAATTTTAGCCAAAATTGCCCCAAAACCTCCAAAATTTCACCAAAATCACCCCAAAATCTCCAAATTTTAACCAAAATCACCCCAAAACCCCAAATTTTTCACCAAAACCTACAAATTTTGACCAAAATCACCAAAATGTCCAAATTTTCACCAAAACCACCCCAAAATCCCAAATTTTCACCAAGACCACCCCAAAATTCCAAATTTTCACCCAAATCACCCCAAAACTTCCAAATTTTCACCAAAACCTCCAAATTTTGGGTCAAATCCCCCCAATTTTCACCCAAACCCGTCGTAATTTCGGCAAAATCGCCCCCAAAAAACCAAAAAAAATTGGAAAACTCCCCAAATTTTTGGAAAACTCCCCAAATTTTTATTTTCTAATAAAACGAGCGGCGGCCGACGCTCCTCCCCCCAAAATCCCCCAAAATCCTCCAAAATCCCCCAAAATCCTCCAAAATCCCCCAAAATCCTCCAAAATCCTCCAAAATCCCCCAAAATCCTCCCGGCGACGCCGATTTTGCCGAATTCCGTCGTTTTCGGGCGTTTCCGGGTCGGTTCCGAGGTTTCGCCGTCGGTTTTTCGTCGTTTTTTGGTGATTTTGGGTCGGGTCGAGGCGGTTTTGGGTGGGGTCGGAGAAGTTTTGGGTGGGTTTCGCTCGGTTTTGGTGGATTCAAACCAAATTTTGGTGGGTTTTAACCATTTTTGGTGGGTTTTGGTCAATTTTGGTGGTTTTGAGACGTTTCTGGTGGGTTTGGACCAAATTTTGGTGGTTTCAAGACGTTTCTGGTGGATTTGGACCAAATTTTGGTGATTTCAACCAATTTTTGGTGGGTTTAGGTCCATTTTTGGTGGTTTCAAGACGTTTCTGGTGGGTTTGGACCAAATTTTGGTGATTTTGAGACTGTTCCGTTGAGTTTACGCCAATTTTTGGTGGTTTTGAGACGTTTCTGGTGTGTTTTGACCAATTTTTGGTGGTTTTCAACCATTTTTGGTGGGTTTAGGTCCATTTTTGGTGGTTTCAAGACGTTTCCGTTGAGTTTACACCAAATTTTGGTGGTTTCAAGACGTTTCTGGTGGGTTTGGACCAAATTTTGGTGGTTTTAAACCATTTTTGGTGGGTTTAGGTCAATTTTTGGCGGTTTCAAGACGTTTCCATTGGGTTTGGACCAAATTTTGGTGGTTTCGACCAATTTTTGGTGGTTTCAAGATGTTTCCGTTGGGTTTGGACCAAATTTTGGTGGTTTTCAACCATTTTTGGTGGGTTTAGGTCAATTTTTGGTGGTTTCAAGACGTTTCTGTTGAGTTTACGCCAATTTTTGGTGATTTCAAGACGTTTCTGGTGGGTTTGGACCAAATTTTGGTGGTTTTGAGACGTTTCTGGTGGGTTTAGGTCAATTTTTGGTGGTTTCAAGAGTTTTCCGTTGAGTTTACACCAAATTTTGGTGATTTTGAGAATTTCTGTTGAGTTTACGCCAAATTTTGGTGGTTTCAAGAAGTTTCTGGTGGGTTTGGACCAAATTTTGGTGATTTCAACCAATTTTTGGTGGTTTCAAGACTTTTCCATTGAGTTTACGCCAAATTTTGGTGGTTTTGAGATGTTTCTGGTGGGTTTGGACCAAATTTTGATGGTTTCAACCCATTTTTTCCTGGTTTCAACCCACTTTTACCACTTTCAACCCATTTTTTGATGTTTTCAACCCATTTTTTGACAGTTTCAACCCATTTTTACCATTTTCAACCCATTTTTCATGGTTTCAACCCATTTTTTCCTGGTTTCAACCCATTTTTTGATGGTTTCAACCCATTTTTTCCACTTTTAACTCATTTTTTGGGTGGTTTCATCCCATTTTTACCACTTTTAACCCATTTTTTGGTGGTTTCAACCCATTTTTGCCGGTTTTTGATGGTTCCAATCCGATTCCATCCGCTCACCACCAATTTTTGTCTCTTCTCCACCAACTTTCGTCTCTTCTCCACCAATTTTCGTCTTTTCTCCACCAATTTTTGTCTCTTCTCCACCAATTTTTGCCACTTTAAAGCCAATTTTTTAAAGGAAATATTTTTTTGCTTTCACTTCCTTTTCACTACCCCAAACCCACTTTTCACTCTTCCATTTTTTGATGGTTTCAACCCATTTTTTGATGGTTTCAACCCATTTTTACCACTTTCAACCCATTTTTTGATGGTTTCAACCGATTCCAATCCGCTCACCACCAATTTTCGTCTGTCACCGATATTTCTCATTTTTAACCCATTTTTTTGTGGTTTTAACCCATTTTTACCAATTTCAACCCATTTTTTGGACAGTTTCAAACCATTTTAACGTTTTCAATCCATTTTTACCACTTTCAACCCATTTTTTGATGGTTTCAACCCAATTTTACCACTTTTAACCCATTTTTTGGTAGTTTCAACCCATTTTTTGATGGTTTCAACCCATTTTTTCCAGGTTTCAACCCATTTTTACCACTTTTAACCCATTTTTTGATGGTTTCAACCAATTTTTGTAGGTTTAAAGCCATTTTAACCACTTTTAACCCATTTTTTGATGGTTTCAACCCATTTTTTGATGGTTCCAACCCACTTTTACCACTTTTAACCCATTTTTTGATGGTTTCAACCCATTTTTTGATGGTTTTTTAATGGTTTCAACCCATTTTTTGATGGTTTCAACCCATTTTCTCATGGCCTCAACCCATTTTTACCACTTTAAACCCATTTTTTGATGGCTTCAACCCATTTCTACTACTTTTAACCCATTTTTTCATGGCTCCAACCCACTTCTACCACTTCCAACCCATTTTTTGATGGTTTCAACCCATTTCTACCACTTTTAACCCATTTTTGATGGCTTCAACCCACTTTTACCACTTTCAACCCATTTTTTTGGGTGGTTTCATCCCATTTTTGCGACTTCAAAGCCATTTTTGATGGTTTCAACCCATTTTTACCACTTTAAACCCATTTTTTTGGTGGTTTCAACCCATTTTTGATGGTTCCAATCCGATTCCATCTGCTCAACATCAACTTTCGTCTCTTCATGACCAATTTTTGTCTCTTCCCCACCAACTTTCATCTCTTCCAACCCATTTTTTTGGTGATTTCAACCCATTTTTTCCACTTTTAACCCATTTTTTTGGTGGTTTCAACCCATTTCTGCCACTTTAAACCCATTTTTTGCTGCTTTCAACCCACTTTCAACCCATTTTATGATGGTTTCAACCCACTTTTACCACTTTTAACCTATTTTTATCACTTTCAACCCATTTTTTTCTGGTTTCCACCCATTTTTACCACTTTTAACCCATTTTTTTGGTGATTTCAACCCATTTTTGATGGTTCCAATCCGATTCCATCTGCTCAACATCAACTTTCGTCTCTTCATGACCAATTTTTGTCTCTTCCCCACCAACTTTCATCTCTTCCAACCCATTTTTTTGGTGATTTCAACCCATTTTTTCCACTTTTAACCCATTTTTTTGGTGGTTTCAACCCATTTCTGCCACTTTAAACCCATTTTTTGCTGCTTTCAACCCACTTTCAACCCATTTTATGATGGTTTCAACCCACTTTTACCACTTTTAACCTATTTTTATCACTTTCAACCCATTTTTTTCTGGTTTCCACCCATTTTTACCACTTTTAACCCATTTTTTTGGTGATTTCAACCCATTTTTGCCGTTTTTTGATGGTTCCAATCCAATTCCATCCGCTCACCACCAAATTTTGTCCATTTCCGACACCAACAACAACCCAACTCCACCAACAACAACCCAACACCACCAACAACCCAACACCACCACCAACCACCCAACTCCTCCACCACCGCCGCCTCTTTTCTCCTCCCACCCCACCCCAAAAACCAAACCCCTCAAAAAAAGTCACGTTTTATTTTTGGATCTGGAATATAAAAAGCCGCAGGTTGATGTTTTTGGCCGCCAAGAGTTTGTTGCACTCCACGGAATCGACGATGGGCAGCGCCATGTAATCGGTCTCGTTGCTCTCGTTGCTGAAGACGAAGTGGTAGATGACCGGGTTGATCTTGACGTCGTCGTAGGGACCTTCCAGAAGAAGGAAGGAACATTCCATGGGGGAGTTGACTTTGCTCTTGAGGATCAGTTGGAAGCTCAAGGTGCGTTTGCAGGACAGGTTGGGGTTGCGTTCCGAGTCGTTGACGCGCGCCTTCAGAACCCACGTCTGGTTGAGGACCGTCAGCCGCGGCGTCTCGTAGTAAAGGCGCGTGATGAAGTCGTCGGTGCGGTACGGGCGGAATTGCACCTCTGGGGGGAAAAAATTTGGGATGAGAGGTTGGAAAAAGGTCGGAAAAAGGTTGGGATGGGGTGGGAATTGTCACCGAGTTCCTGCGGATTCGTCGTTGGTGGAGTCGTCTACAGAATCTACGGGGATTTGTCGTTATCTTACAGAATTCCCATAAAACATCATCAAATCCTAAAAGGATTTACCAGGATTTGACAAAATTCCCAAAATTATCACCAGATCCCAAATGGGATTCAACAAGATTCCAAAAAATTCTTGGAATTATTATGGGATCCAAAAGGATTCACCATTATCCTATAGAATTCTTGGAATTATCACCGGATCCCAAAAGGATTCACCAGGATTTTACAAAATCCCTGGAATTATAATGGGATCCAAAAGGACTCATTGTTGTCCTACAGAATTCCCAAAATTATCATCAGATCCTAAAAGGATTCACCAGGATCCTACAAAATTCCCAGAATTATCACCACATCCTAAACTGGATTTTCCATGATGCTCCAAAAATGGGATCCCAACCCATCCCAATCCATCCCAATCCCATCCCAGTCCATCCCAGTCCATCCCAGTCCATCCCAGTCCATCCCAGTCCATCCCAGTCCATCCCAGTCCATCCCAGTCCATCCCAGTCCATCCCAGTCCCATCCCAGTCCATCCCAGTCCATCCCAGTCCATCCCAGTCCCACCCAGAGCCCTCAGCCGCGTGATGAAGTCGTCGGTGCGGTACGGGCGGAATTGCACCTCTGGGGGGAAAAAAAAAAGGGGAAAAAAATTTGGGATGAGAGGTTGGAAAAAACCGTCGAGGAACCCAATGAAAACTCCATAAAACCTCAAAAAACCTTCAAAAAACCCCGAGAAACCTTCAGAAAACCACCAGAATTTTGTGGAATTTTGGGAATTTTGTGGAATTTTGGGACTTTTTCTGGATTCCCGTACCGGTGTAGCCGATCTTCTCGAAGCTGAGCAGGCTGAAGATGCTGTTGTAGAGCTGCATCTCCTTTTTCAGAAAACCTTTGGAAAACCATGGAAAACCCTTGGAAAATCCCAAAAAACCTCCAGAAAACAATGGAAAACCCTCAGAGAACCTCCAGGAGACCCCATAAAACCTTCAGAAAACCTCAAAAATCCTTTGGAGAACCCCAAAAAACCTTCTCAAAACCCTCAGAGAACCCCATAAAACCTTTGGAAAACCATGGAAAACCCTCGGAGAACCTCCAGGAGACCTCATAAAACCTTCATAAAACCTCAAAATTCCTTTGGAAAACCTTCAGAAAACCATGGAAAACCCTTGGGGAACCTCCAGAAGACCTCAAAAAACCTTTGGAAAACCTTTGGAAAACCATGGAAAACCCTTGGAGAACCTCCAGGAGACCCCAAAAAACCTTCAGAAAACCTCGACAAACCTTCGGAAAACCTTCAGAAAACCATGGAAAACCCTTGGAGAACCCAAAAAACCTTCACAAAACCCTCAGAGAACCCCACCAAATTTTTGGAAAACCATGGAAAACCCTTAGAGAACCTCCAGGAGACCTCAA
Source organism: Taeniopygia guttata (assembly GCF_003957565.2). Classification (NCBI taxonomy): domain Eukaryota; kingdom Metazoa; phylum Chordata; class Aves; order Passeriformes; family Estrildidae; genus Taeniopygia; species Taeniopygia guttata. The sequence continues at coordinate 150,481,729 of NC_044213.2, read as the reverse complement.
AAAACCTTCAAAAAACCTCGAAAAACCTTCAGAAAACCATGGAAAACCCTTGGAGAACCTCCAGGAGACCCCATAAAACCTTCAGAAAACCTTCAAAAAACCTTTGGAAAACCTTCAGAAAACCATGGAAAACCCTTGGAGAACCTCCAGGAGACCCTATAAAACCTTCAGAAAACCTCGGAAATCCTTTGGAAAACCTTCAGAAAACCATCAAAAACCCTTGGAGAACCCAATAAAAACTTCATAAAACCTCGAAAAACCTTCGGAAAATTTCAGAAAACCATGGAAAACCTTTGGAGAACCTCCAGGAGACCTCATAAAACCTTCAGAAAACCTCGACAAACCTTCAAAAAACCTCAAAAAACCTTTGGAAAACCTTCAGAAAACCTCGAAAAACCTTCAGAAAACCATGGAAAACCCTTGGAGGACCTTCAGAAGACCCCATAAAACCTTCAGAAAACCTCGAAAAACCTTTGGAAAACCGTCTGAAAACCATGGAAAACCCTTGGAGAACCTCCAGGAGACCTCAAAAAACCTTCAAAAAACCTCAAAAAACCTTCAGAAAACCATGGAAAACCCTTGAGGAACCCAATAAAAACTTCATAAAACCTCAAAAAACCTTCAAAAAACCCCGAAAAACCTCCAGAAAACCACCAGAATTTGGTGGAATTTTGGGAATTTTGTGGAATTTTGGGAAATTTTTGGGATTGCCGTACCGGTGTAGCCGATCTTCTCGAAGCTGAGCAGGCTGAAGATGCTGTTGTAGAGCTGCATCTCCTTTTCCATAAAACCTTTGGAAAACTATGGAAAACCCTCGGAGAACCTTCAGAAGACCCCATAAAACCTTCATAAAACCATGGAAAACCCTTGGAGAACCTCCAGGAGACCCCATAAAACCTTCAGAAAACCTCAAAAATTCTTTGGAAAACCTTCAGAAAACCATGGAAAACCCTTGGAGAACCTCCAGGAGACCCCATAAAACCTTCAGAAAACCTTGGAAAACCTTCGGAAAACAATGGAAAACCCTTGAGGAACCCAATAAAAACTCCATAAAACCTCAAAATTCCTTTGGAAAACCTTCAGAAAACCATGGAAAACCCTTGGAGAACCCAATAAAAACTCCATAAAACCTCAAAAAACCTTCGGAAAACCTTCAGAAAACCATGGAAAACCCTTGGAGAACCTCCAGGAGACCTCATAAAACCTTCAAAAAACCTTTGGAAAACCTTCAGAAAACCATGGAAAACCCTTGGAGAACCTTCAGGAGACCCCAAAAAACCTCCAGAAAACCTTGAAAATCCTTTGGAAAACCTTCAGAAAACCATGGAAAACCCTTGGAGAACCTCCAGGAGACCCCAAAAAACCTTCAGAAAACTCTTGGAGGATCCCATAAAACCTTTGGAAAATCATGGAAAACCCTTGGAGAACCTCCAGGAGACCTCATAAAACCTTCAAAAAAACTCGACAAACCTTCAGAAAACCATGGAAAACCCTCGGAGAACCTCCAGGAGACCCCATAAAACCTTCAGAAAACCTCGAAAATCCTTCGGAAGACCTTCAGAAAACCATGGAAAACCTTTGGAGAACCTTCAGAAGACCCCATAAAACCTTCAGAAAACCATGGAAAACCCTTGGAGAACCTTCAGGAGACCCCATAAAACCTTCAGAAAACCTCAAAAAACCTTCGGAAAACCATGGAAAACCCTTGGAAAACCCCAAAAAACCTTCAGAAAACCATGAAAAACCCTTGGAGAACCCAAAAAACCTTCAAAAAACCTCCAGATTTTTGTGGAATTTCCATGAATTTTGTGGAATTTTGGGAATTTTGGGAATTTTTCAGGATTCTCGTACCGGTGTAGCCGATCTTCTCGAAGCTGAGCAGGCTGAAGATGCTGTTGTAGAGCTGCATCTCCTTCTTGCGCGTTTGGTCCATCTCGTCCAGGATCTCCATCAGCTCGTTGCCCGTCTTGGTGGGGTGGGAACAGGCGGCCTCGTGCACCGAGAGCTCGTGGAACGGGCCCTGCCAGGGACACCCGATCCGCTTGTACTTGCACTGCGTCACCCTAAGGAAAAAAACGGAATTTCGGGAATTTTTGGGAATTTTTGGGAATTTTCGGGGATATTTTGGGAATATTCTTGGGAGATAAACGGGAAATCTGGGAGAAAAATGGGAAATTTGGGGGAAAAATGGAAAATCAGAGCGGGAAATTTGGGATAAAAATGTGGAAAATGAGTGTGGGAAAATTTGGGATAAAAGTGGAAAATCGGAGTTGGAAATTTGGGAGAGAAATGGAAAATCAAAGTGGGAAATTTGGGATGAAATGGAAAATCGGAGTTGGAAATTTGGGAGAGAAATGGGAAAATCTGGGAGAAAAATGGAAAATCAAGAGTGGGAAATTTGGGATAAAAATGGAAAATCAGGCTGGGAAATTTGGGATAAAAATGGAAAATCTGGGAGAAAAATGGAAAAGCACGACTGGGAAATTTGGGATGAAATGGAAAATCAAGAGTGGGAAATTTGGGATAAAAATGTGGAAAATCAGATTGGAAAATTTGGGATGAATGTGGAAAATCAGAATGGAAATTCAGGAGATAAATAGAAAATTTGGGATGAAAATGGAAAATCAAGAGTGGGAAATTTGGGATGAAATGGAAAATCTAGAGTGGGAAATTTGGGAGAGAAATGGAAAAACCACATTGGAAAATTTGGGATGAAAATGGAAAATCAGAGGGGGAAATTTGGGAGAGAAATGGGAAAATTTGGGAGAAAAATGGAAAATCTGGGATAAAATGGGAAATCAAGACTGGGAAATTTGGGATAAAAATGGAAAATCAAGAGGGAAAATTTAGGATAAATGTGGAAAATCGGCGTCGGAAATTTGGGAGAAAAATGGGAAATCGAAGTGGGAAATTTGGAATAAAAAAGGAAAATCAGAGCAGGAAATTTGGGAGAGAAATGGAAAAATCCGGGAGAGAGAAACCCGGAAAAGCTGAGCGGGAAATTGGGGAGAAAAGTGGAAAATTTGGGGAAATTTGGGGAAATTTGGGGAAATTTGGGAGCTCGGCCTCGTGCACCGAGAGCTCGTGGAACGGGCCCTGCCAGGGACAGCCGAGCCGCTTGTACTGGCACTGCGGCACCCTGAGGAAAACACGGAATTTCCGGAATTTTCGGGGATATTTTGGGAGAGAAACGGAAAATCTGGGAGAAAAATGGGAAATTTGGGGGAAAAATGGAAAATCAGAGGGGGAAATTTGGGATGAAATGGAAAATCTGGAGGAGGAAATGTCGGATAAAAATGGGAAATCGGAGTTGGAAATTTGGGATAAAACTGGAAAATCTAGAGGGGGAAATGTCGGATAAAAATGGAAAAACCAGATTGGAAAATTTGGGATGAATGTGGAAAATCAGAGTGGGAAATTTGGGATAAAAATGGAAAATCAGAGTTGGAAATTTGGGATAAAATGGAAAATCAAAGTGGGAAATTTGGGAGAAAAGGGGAAAATCAGAGCGGGAAATTTGGGAAAGAAATGGGAAAATTTGGGAGAAAAACAGAAAAACCAAGTTGGGAAATTTGGGAGAGAAATGGAAAATCAAGATGGAAAATTTGGGATAAATGTGGAATATCGGCATGGGAAATTTGGGAGAGAAATGGAAAATCAGGAGTGAGAAATTTGGGAGAAAACGGGAAAATCAGGGTGGGAAATTTGGGATAAAAATGGAAAATCTAGAGTGGGAAATTTGGGATGAAACAGAAAATCAAGAGTGGGAAATTTGGGATAAATGTGGAAAATTAGAGTGGGAAATCCAAGAGAGAAAAGGAAAATTTGGGATGAAAAATGGAAAATTGGAAGGGAAAATTTGGGAGAGAAATGGAAAATCAAAGTGGGAAATTTGGGAGAAAAATGGGAAAATTTGGGAGAGAAATGGAAAATCTGGGAGAAAAATGGAAAATCAGAGTGGGAAATTTGGGATAAAAATGGAAAATCAGAGTGGGAAATTTGGGATAAAAATGGAAAATCAGAGGGGGAAATTTGCGAGAGAAAGGGAAAATTTGGGAGAGAGAAACACGGAAAAGCTGAGCGGGAAATTGGGGAGAAAAGTGGGAAATTTGGGGAAATTTGGGAGAAATTTGGGGAAATTTGGGGAAATTTGGGGAAATTTGGGAGCTCGGCCTCGTGCACCGAGAGCTCGTGGAACGGGCCCTGCCAGGGACAGCCGAGCCGCTTGTACTGGCACTGCGGCACCCTAAGGAAAAACACGGAATTTCGGGAATTTTCGGGGATATTTTGGGAATATTCATGGTGTTCTTGGGAGATAAAAATGGAAAATTTGGGAGAAAAATGGGAAATTTGGGAGAAAAATGGAAAATCAGAGTGGGAAATTTGGGATAAAAATGGAAAATCAGGGTGGAAAATTTGGGATGAAATGGAAAAACCAGATTGAAAAATTTGGGATAAAAATGGAAAACCAAAGTCGGAAATTTGGGATAAAAGTGGAAAATCAGAGCGGGAAATTTGGGATAAAAAGGGAAAATCAGGGTGGGAAAATTTGGGATAAAAATGGAAAATCAGGGTGGGAAAATTTGGGATAAAAATGGAAAATCGGAGCGGGAAATTTGGGAGAGAAATGAGAAAATTTGGGAGAAAAATGGAAAATCAGAGTGGGAAATTTGGGATGAAATGAAAAATCGGAATTGGAAATTTGGGAGAGAAATGGAAAATCAAAGTGGGAAATTTGGGATAAAAACGGGAAAATCAGAGTGGGAATTCAGGAGAGAAAGGGAAAAATTGGGATGAAATGGAAAATCAAGACTGGGAAATTTGGGATAAAAATGGAAAATCAAAGTGGGAATTTAGGAGAGAAATGGAAAATCAGGGTGGGAAATTTGGGAAAAACATGGAAAATCAAGAGTGGGAAATTTGGGAGAAAAAGGGAAAATCTGGGATGAATACGGAAAATTGGCGTGGGAAATTTGGGAGAGAAATGGAAAACCAAAGTTGGAAATTTGGGATAAAAGTAGAAAATCGGAGTTGGAAATTTGGGAGAGAAAAGGAAAATCTGGGAGAAAAATGGAAAATCCAGACTGGGAAATTTGGGATAAAAATGGAAAACCAAAGTCGGAAATTTGGGATGAATGTGGAAAATCGGAGTGGGAAATTTGGGAGAAAAATGGAAAATCAGGAACAGAGAAACACAGAAAAGCTGAGCGGGAAATTGGGGAGAAAAGTGGAAAATTTGGGGAAATTTGGGGAAATTTGGGGAAATTTGGGGAAATTTGGGAGCTCGGCCTCGTGCACCGAGAGCTCGTGGAACGGGCCCTGCCAGGGGCAGCCGAGCCGCTTGTACTGGCACTGCGGCACCCTAAGGAAACACGGAATTTCCGGAATTTTCGGGAATTTTCGGGAATTTTCGGGGATATTTTGGGGATATTCACGGTGTTCTTGGGAGAGAAATGGAAAATCTGGGAGAAAAATGGGAAATTTGGGAGAAAAATGGAAAATCAAGAGTGGGAAATTTGGGATAAAAATGGAAAATCGGAGTGGGAAATTTGGGATAAAAATGGAAAATCAGAGTGGGAAATTTGGGATAAAAATGGAAAATCGGAGTTGGAAATTTGGGAGATAAATAGAAAAATTGGGATGAAATGGAAAATCAGAGGGGAAATTTGGGATGAATGTGGAAAATCAGAGTGGAAAATTTGGGATGAAAGTGGAAAATCAGAGTGGGAAATTTGGGATGAAATGGAAAAACCAGATTGGAAAATTTGGGATGAATGTGGAAAATCAAGAGTGGAAAATTCGGGAGAGAAATGGAAAATCAGAGTGGGAAATTTGGGATAAAAATGGAAAATCAGAGTGGGAAAATTTAGGATAAAAATGGAAAATCAGAGTGGGAAATTTGGGAGAGAAATGGAAAATCTAGAGTGGGAAATTTGGGATAAATATGGAAAATCAGAGTGGAAATTCAGGAGAGAAAGGGAAAATCTGGGAGAAAAATGGAAAATCTGGGAGAAAAATGGAAAATCGAAGTAGGAAATTTGGGATAAAAATGGAAAAACCAGATTGGAAAATTTGGGATGAATGTGGAAAATCGGAGGGGGAAATTTGGGAGAGAAATGGGAAAATTTGGGAGAAAAATGGGAAATATGGGAGAAAAATGGAAAATATCGGAGAAAATTGGGAAATTTGGGAGAAAAATGGAAAATCTGGGAGAAAAGTGGGAAATTTGGGACAAAAATGGGAAATATGGGAGAAAAATGGAAAATCGAAGTGGGACATTTGGGATAAAAATGGAAAATCGGAGTTGGAAATTTGGGAGAGAAATGGGAAAATTTGGGAGAGAAATGGGAAATTTGGGAGAAAAATGGAAAATCGAAGTGGGAAATTTGGGAGAAAATGGGAAAATCAGAGTGGTAAATTTGGGATAAAAATGGAAAATCCAGAGGGGGAAATTTGGGATAAAAACGGAAAATCAGGGTGGGAAATTTGGGAGAGAAATGGGAAAATTTGGGAGAAAAACAGAAAAACCAAGTTGGGAAATTTGGGAGAGAAATGGAAAATCAGAGTGGAAAATTTGGGATGAAATGGAAAATCGGAGGGGGAAATTTGGGAAAGAAATGGAAAAGTTGGGACAAAAATGGAAAATCAGAGTGGGAAATTTGGGAAAAAATGGAAAATTTGGAGTGGGAAATTTGGGATAAAAATGGAAAATCAGAGTGGGAAATTTGGGATAAAAATGGAAATGGAGTTGGAAATTTGGGAGAGAAATGGGAAAATTTGGGAGAAAAATGGAAAATTTGGGATAAAAATGGAAAATCAGGGTGGGAAATTTGGGATAAAAATGGAAAAAACAGATTGGAAAATTTGGGATGAATGTGGAAAATCAGAATGGAAAATTTGGGATGAAATGGAAAATCAGAGTGGAAAATTCGGGAGAGAAATGGAAAATCAAGAGGGAAAATTTGGGATAAATGTGGAAAATCAGAGTGGGAATTCAGGAGAGAAATGGAACAATTTGGGAGAAAATGGAAAATCGGAGGAGAAAATTTGGGAGAGAAATGGAAAATTGAAATGGAAAATTTGGGGAAAGAATTGGAAAATCAGATTGGGAAATTTGGGATAAAAATGGAAAATAGGAGTTGGAAATTTGGAGAGAAATGGGAAAATTTGGGAGAAAAACAGAAAAACCAGGCTGGGAAATTTGGGAGAGAAATGAGAAAATCTGGGAGAAAAATGGAAAATCAAGAGTGGGAAATTTGGGATGAAATGGAAAATCAGAGCGGGAAATTTGGGATAAAAATGGAAAATCAGAGTTGGAAATTTGGGATGAATGTGGAAAATCAGAATGGAAATTCGGGAGATAAATAGAAAAATTGGGATGAAAATGGAAAATCAAGACTGGGAAATTTGGGATAAAAATGGAAAATCAGAGCGGGAAATTTGGGATAAAAATGGAAAATCAAGAGAGAAAATTTGGGATAAAAGTGGAAAATCAGAGGGGGAAATTTGGGATAAAAATGGAAAATCGGAGTTGGAAATTTGGGAGAGAAATGGGAAAATTTGGGAGAGAAATGGAAAATCAGAGTTGGAAATTTGGGAGAGAAATGGAAAATCAGAGTTGGAAATTTGGGATAAAAATGGAAAATCAGAGTGGGAAATTTGGGATGAAATGGAAAATCAGAGTGGGAAATTTGGGATAAAAATGGAAAATCAGAGCGGGAAATTTGGGAGAGAAATGGAAAATCGGAGTTGGAAATTTGGGAGAGAAATGTGAAAATTTGGGAGAGAAATGGAAAATCTGGGAGAAAAATGGAAAATCAAAGTGGGAAATTCAGGATAAAAACGGAAAACCAGAGTACAAAATCCAAAAAAATCCCCCAAAAATTCCTGAAATTCCTGACCTGTCCTGGCACTCCTCCTTCTGGTGCTGCTCCAAGGAACATCTCAAGAACTTTTAGGTGGGAAACCATCCCAAAACCCCCAAAATCCACCCTAAAAATCCCTAAAAAATACTAAAAAAAAATCCCCAAAAAAAATCCCAAAAAATCCCAAAAAAATCCCCAAAAAATCCCAAAAACCCATTCTCCATGTCTCATCTATCCTCAAACTCTCTTTGGTGGCGCTCCAAGGAACATCTCAAGAACTTTAAGGTGGGAAACCATCAAGAAACCACCAAAAACCTCCCCAAAACTACCAAAAAAACCCCAAAAATCACCAAAAATCCCCAAAAAATTCCCGAAATTCCCGACCTCTCCTGGCACTCCTCCTTCTGGTGGCGCTCGAGCAGGGAGCGGGGAACTGGTGATGCTCCAAGGAACATCTCAAGAACTTTTAGGTGAGGAACCATCCCAAAACCACCAAAAATCCCTAAAAAATACCGAAAAATCCCAAAAAAAACCCAAAAAATTCCAAAAAAGTCCCTTGTCAATCCCTCACCATCCTCACGCTCCTTCTGGTGGCGCTCCAAGGAACATCTCAAGAACTTTAAGGTGGGAAACCATCAAGAAACCGCCAAAATCAACCCCAAAACCACCAAAAAACCACCAAAAATCACAAAAAAACTCCAAAATTTCCCCAAAAATCCCCAAAAAATCCCCAAAAAATTCCCGAAATTCCCGACCTGTCCTGGCACTCCTCCTTCTGGTGGCACTCGAGCAGGGAGCGGGGAACTGGTGCTGCTCTAAGGAACATCTCAAGAACTTTTAGGTGGGAAACCATCAAGAAACCACCAAAAATCTCCCCAAAACCACAAAAAATCCCAAAAAATCCCAAAAAAATTCCCAAAAAATTCCCGGCGTGTCCTAACACTTTCTCTGGTGCTGCTCCAAGGAACATCTCAAGAACTTTAAGGTGGGAAACCATCAAGAAACCACCAAAAACCTCCCCAAAAACACCAAAAAATCACCAAAAATCACCACAAAACTCCAAAATTTCCCTGAAAATCCCCAAAAATCCCCAAAAAATTCCCAAAAAATTCCCGAAATTCCCGACCTGTCCTGGCACTCCTCCTTCTGGTGGCGCTCGAGCAGGGAGCGGGGGAACTTGTGATGCTCCAAGGAACATCTCAAGAACTTTTAGGTGGGAAACCATCCCGAAACCACCTAAAACCACCCCAAAACCACCAAAAAACCACCAAAAATCACCACAAATCCCCAAAAATTCCCCAAAAAATTCCCGAAATTTCCCGACCTGTCCTGGCACTCCTCCTTCGGGTGGCGCTCGAGCAGGGAGTGGGGAACTGGTGATGCTCCAAGGAACATCTCAAGAACTTTTAGGTGAGGAACCATCAAGAAACCACCAAAAACCCCTAAAAAACACCAAAAAATCCCCAAAAAACTCCAAAAAATTCCCTTGTCTATCCCTCACCATCCTCATGCTCCTTCTGGTGGCGCTCCAAGGAACATCTCAAGAACTTTTAGGTGAGGAACCATCAAGAAACTGCCAAAAACAGCCCCAAAACCACCAAAAAAACCCCAAAAATCACCACAAATCCCCAAAAAATCCCCAAAAAATTCCCAAAATTCCCGACCTGTCCTGGCACTCCTCCTTCTGGTGGCGCTCGAGCAGGGAGCGGGGGAACTGATGATGCTCCAAGGAACATCTCAAGAACTTTTAGATGGGAAACCATCAAGAAACCGCCAAAAACCTCCCCAAAACCACCAAAAATCCCAAAAAATCCCAAAAAAATCCCCAAAAAAATCCCCAAAAAATCGCAAAAATCATTCTCCATGTCTCATCGATCCTCAAACCCTCTTTGCTGGTGCTCCAAGGAACATCTCAAGAACTTTAAGGTGGGAAACCATCCAAAAACCACCAAAAACCACCAAAAATCAGCACAAAACTCCAAAATTTCCCTGAAAATCCCCAAAAAATTCCCAAAAAATTCCCGAAATTCCCGACCTGTCCTGGCACTCCTCCTTCTGGTGGCGCTCGAGCAGGGAGTGGGGGAACTGGTGCTGCTCCAAGGAACATCTCAAGAACTTTTAGGTGGGAAACCACCCAAAACCACCAAAAATCCCTAAAAAATACCAAAAAATCCCCAAAAAACTCCAAAAAATTCCCTTGTCAATCCCTGACCATCCTCACGCTCCTTCTGGTGGCGCTCCAAGGAACATCTCAAGAACTTTTAGGTGGGAAACCATCAAGAAACCACCAAAAACCTCCCCAAAACCACCAAAAAAACACAGAAAAATCCCCAAAAATCCCAAAAAATCCCTAAAAAATTCCCGACCTAACACTTTCTCTGGTGCTGCTCCAAGGAACATCTCAAGAACTTTAAGGTAGGAAACCATCTAAAAACCACCAAAAATCCCTAAAAAATACCGAAAAATCCCAAAAAAACCCCAAAAAATTCCCAAAAAGTCCCTTGTCAATCCCTCACCATCCTCACGCTCCTTCTGGTGGCACTCCAAGGAACATCTCAAGAACTTTAAGGTAGGAAACCATCCCGAAACCACCAAAAACCTCCCCAAAACTACCAAAAAAACCCAGAAAAATCCCTAAAAATCACCAAAAATCACCACAAATCCCCAAAAATTCCCAAAAATATTCCCAAAAATTCCCGACCTGTCCTGGCACTCCTCCTTCTGGTGGCGCTCGAGCAGGGAGCGGGGAACTGGTGATGCTCCAAGGAACATCTCAAGAACTTTAAGGTGGGAAACCATCAAGAAACCACCAAAATCAACCCCAAAACCACCAAAAAAACCCCAAAAATCGCCACAAAACTTCAAAATTTTCTCGAAAATCCACAAAAATTACCAAAAAATTCCCAACCTGTCCTGGCACTCCTCCTTCTGGTGTCGCTCGAGCAGGGAGCGGGGAACTGGTGATGCTCCAAGGAACATCTCAAGAACTTTAAGGTGGGAAACCATCCCAAAACCACCTAAAACCTCCCCAAAACCACCAAAAAACCACCAAAAATCACCAAAAATCCCCAAAAATTCCCAAAAAAATTCCCGAAATTCCCGACCTGTCCTGGCACTCCTCCTTCTGGTGCCGCTCGAGCAGGGAGCGGGGGAACTGGCGGGCGCAGAAGCCGCACTCGGCCGGCAGCTCGCTGACCGCCTTCTCCACGGCCAGGTTGCGGCAGCAGAGGCTCTTGGAGATCTCGCAGCGGCAGTTGGGGCAGGTGGCCTGCTCCTCCTTCAGCCGCGAGTCGGCCAGCAGGTGGATGAAGCAGCCCGCGCACATCAGGTGCCCGTTGGTGCACTGGGAATTCCAAAAAAAATTGGAAATTTTTGAAGATTTTTAGGAATTTTTAAGAATTTTTCGCAATGTGATCTTGATGGACTGTGTTGTTGCAGTAGGAGAAGGGAAACTGAGGCACGGGGCGGTCACTTGATTCCCCATTGGTTCCGCATCTCCCATTGTAATTCCCCACTCATTCCCAATTTCCCATTGGAATTTCCCATTGATTCCCCATTGATTCCCAATTTCCCATTGATTCCCCATTGGATTCCCCATTGATTCCCAATTTCCCATTGGAATTCCCCATTGATTCCCAATTTCCCATTGGAATTCCCCATTGGAATTTCCCATTGATTCCCAATTTCCCATTGATTCCCTATTGGAATTTCCCATTGGAGTCTCCCATTGGAATTTCCCATTGATTCCTAATTCCCATTGGAATTTCCCATTGATTCATAATTCTCCATTGGAATTTCCCATTGGAATTTCCCATTGATTCCCAATCTCCCATTGGAATTTCCCATTGATTCCCAATTTCCCATTGATTCCCCATTGGAATTTCCCATTGATTCCCAATTTCCCATTGGAATTTCCCATTGATTCCCAATTTCCCATTGGAATTTCCCATTGATTCCCCATTGATTCCCCATTGCAATTCCCCATTGGAATTTCCCATTAATTCCCAATTCCCCACTGACATTCCCCATTGATCCCCGTTGATTCCCATGGATCCCCATCCATTCCCATTTCCAGCAGGTGGATGAAGCAGCCCGCGCACATCAGGTGCCCGTTGGTGCACTGGCAATTCCAAAAAAAACCGGGAATTTTTAGGGATTTTTGGGAATTTTTACCAATTTTTAGCGATGATGGAATGTGTTGTTGGGGTACGAGAAGGGAAACTGAGGCACGGGGCGGTCATTTGATTCCCATTGGTTCCGCATCTCCCACTGGAATTCCCCATTGATTCCCCATTGGAATTTCCCATTGATTCCCAATTCTCCATCGGAATTTCCCATTGATTCCCCATTGATTCCCAATTTCCCATTGGAATTCCCCATTGATTCCCAATTTCCCATTGGAATTTCCCATTGGAATTCCCCATTGACTCCAAATTTCCCATTTGAATTCCCCATTGATTCCCCATTGGAATTTCCCATTGATTCCCCATTGATTCCCAATTCCCCATTGGAATTTCCCATTGATTCTCCATTGATTCCCAATTTCCCATTGGAATTCCTTATTGATTCCAAATTCCCCATTGGAATTTCCCATTGGAATTTCCTATTGATTCCCCATTGGTAATTCCCCATTGATTCCCAATTTCCCATTGGAATTCCCCATTGATTCCCTATTGATTCCCAATTTCCCATTGGAATTTCCCATTGATTCCCAATTTCCCATTGATTCCCCATTGATTCCCAATTTCCCATTGGAATTCCCCATTGATTCCCAATTTCCCATTGGAATTCCCCATCGATTCCCCATTTCCCATTGATTCCCCATTGGAATTTCCCATTAATTCCTAATTCTCCATTGGAATTCCCCATTGATTCCCAATTTCCCATTGGAATTCCCCGTTAATTCCCAATTCCCCACTGATATTCCCCATTGATCCCCATTGATCCCCATGGATCCCCATCCATTCCCATTTCCCAGCAGGTGGATGAAGCAGCCCGCGCACATCAGGTGCCCGTTGGTGCACTGGGAATTCCAAAAAAAATCCGGAATTTTTAGGGATTTTTAGGGATTTTTCGCAATTTAATGCTAAAGGAATGGGTTGTTGCAGTAGGAGAAGGGAAACTGAGGCACGGGGCGGTCATTTAATTCCCCATTGGTTCCACATCTCCCACTGGACCTCACTACTCATTCCCAATTTCCCATTGGAATTTCCCATTGATTCCCAATTTCCCATTGGAATTCCCCATTGGAATTCCCCATTGATTCCCAATTTCCCATTGGAATTTCCCATTGATTCCCCATTGATTCCAAATTTCCCATTGGAATTCCCCCTTGGAATTCCTTATTGGAATTTCCCATTGATTCCTAATTCTCCATTGGAATTTCCCATAGATTCCCCATTGATTCCCAATTTCCCATTGGAATTTCCCATTGGAATTCCCCATTGATTCCCAGTTTCCCATTGGAATTCCCCATTGATTCTCCATTGATTCCCAATTTCCCATTGGAATTCCCCATTGATTCTCCATTGATTCCCAATTTCCCATTGGAATTTCCCATTGGAATTCCCCATTGATTTCCCATTTCCCATTGATCCCCATTGATTCCACATTGGAATTCCCCATTGATTCTCCATTGATTCCCAATTTCCCATTGGAATTCCCCATTGATTCTCCATTGATTCCCAATTTCCCATTGGAATTTCCCATTGGAATTTCCCATTGATTCCAAATTTCCCATTTGAATTCCCCATTGATTCCCCACTGGAATTACCCATTTATTCCTAATTCTCCATCGGAATTTCCCATTGATTCCCAATTTCCCATTGGAATTTCCCATTGATTCTAAATTTCCCATTGGAATTCCCCATTCATTCCCCATTGATTCCCAATTCCCCATTGGAATTCCCCATTGCAATTCCCCATTAGAATTTCCCATTGATTCCTAATTCTCCATTGGAATTTCCCACTGATTCCTAATTCTCCATTGGAATTCCCCATCGATTCCTCATTTCCCATTGATCCCCATTGACTCCACATTGGAATTCCCCATTGATTCTCCATTGATTCCCAATTTCCCATTGGAATTCCCCATTGATTCCCAATTTCCCATTGGAATTCCCCATTGGAAATTCCCATTGGCATTTCCCATTGATTTCCAATTTTCCACAGGAATTTCTCATTGGAATTCCCCATTGAATCCCCATTTCCCTTTGATCCCCATTGATTCCCCATTGATTCCCAATTTCCCATTGGAATTTCCCATTGCAATTCCCCATTGCAATTCCCCATTGGAATTTCCCATTGATTCCCAATTCCCCATTGATTCTCCATGGATTTCCAATTCCCCAGTGATTCCCCATTGATTCCAAATTCCCCATTGGAATTCCCCATCGAAATTCCCCATTGATTCCCAATTTCCCATTGGAATTTCCCATTGGAATTCCCCATTGGAATTCCCCATTGATTCCCAATTTCCCATTGATTCCCCATTGGAATTTCCCATTGATTCCTATTTCTCCATTGGAATTTTCCATTGATTCCCCATTGATTCCCAATTTCCCATTGATTCCCCATTGGAATTTGGCACTGATTCCCAATTTCCCATTGGAATTCCCCATTGATTCCAAATTTCCCATTGGAATTCCCCAGTGATTCCCCATTGATTCCAAATTCCCCATTGGAATTTCCCAGTGGTATTTCCCATTGATTTCCAATTTCCCACTGGAATTTCCCATTGGAATTTCCCATTGGCATTTCCCATTGATTTCCAATTTCCCGTTGGAATTTCCCATTGATTCCCCATTGATTCCCAATTTCCCATTGGAATTTCCCATTGATTCCCCATTGATTCCCAATTTCCCATTGATCCCCATTGAACCCCCTTTATTCCCCACTGATTCCCCATTTCCCACTGGAATTTCCCATTGGAATTCCCCATTGATTCCCAATTTCCCATTGGAATTCCCCATTGATTCGCCATTGGAATTTCCCATTGGAATTTCCCATTGATTCCAAATTTCCCATTGGAATTTCCCATTGGAATTTCCCATTGGAATTTCCCATTGATTCCCAATTGGAATTCCCCATTGATTCCCCATTGATCCCTACTGGCATTTCCCATTGGAATTCCCCATTAATTTCCGATTTCCCATTGATCTCCATTAATTCCCAATTCCACATTGATCTCCATTGGAATTCCTCATTAATTCCCCATTGATTCCAAATTTCCCAATGATCGCCATTGCTTCCCAATTTCCCATTGATCCCCATTGATTCCGAATTTCCCATTGATCCCCAATTCCTCTCTGATCCCCAATTTCCCATTGATCCCCTTTGATGCCCAATTCCCATTGATCTCCACTAATTCCCAATTCCACATTGATCTCCATTGGAATTCCTCATCAATTCCCCATTGATTCCAAATTTCCCATTGATTTCCCATTGATCCCCATTGATCCCCAATTCCTGTTTGATGCCAAATTTCCCATTGATCCCCACTGATCCCCAATTTCCCATTGATCCCCATTGATTCCCAATTCCCATTGATCCCCATTGATTCCAAATTTCCCATTGATCCCCAATTCCTCTCTGATCCCCAATTTCCCATTGATCCCCACTAATTCCCAATTCCACATTGATCTCCATTGGAATTCCTCATCAATTCCCCATTGATTCCAAATTTCCCATTGATCCCCATTGATTCCCAATTCCCATTGATCCCCAATTCCCATCGATCCCCATTGATTCCCAATTCCCATTGATCCCAAATTCCCCATTGATCCCAAATTCCCTATTGATTCCCATTGATCCCCAATTTCCCATTGATCCCCATTTCCCATTGATCCCCATTGATCCCCATTGATCCCCAATTTCCCATTGATCCCCATTTCCCATTGATCCCCACTGATCCCCATTGATCCCAAATTTCCCATTGATCCCCATTGATCCCAATTGATTCCAAATTTCCCATTGATCCCCACTGATCCCAAATTTCCCATTGATCCCAAATTTCCCATTGATTCCCATTGATTCCCAATTATCATCGATCCCCATTGATCCCCATTGATTCCTAATTTCCCATTGGAATTTCCCATTGATTCCCAATTTCCCAATGGAATTGCCATTGATTCCCCATTGGAATTTCCCATTGGAATTTCCCATTGATTCCCAATTTCCCATTGGAATTTCCCATTGATTCCCAATTTCCCATTGGAATTTCCCATTGATTCCCCATTGATTCCCAATTTCCCATTGGAATTCCCATTGATTCCCCATTGGAATTTCCCATTGGAATTTCCCATTGGAATTTCCCATTGATTCCAAAATCCCCATTGGATTTTCCCATTGATTCCTAATTCTTCCATTGGAATTCCCCATTGATTCCCAATTCCCCATTGGAATTCCCCATTAGAATTCCCCATTGATTCCCAATTTCCCATTTGAATTCCCCCCTGGAACTTCCCATTGGAATTTCCCATTGATTCCTAATTCTCCCATTGGAATTTCCCATTGGAATTCCCCATTGATTCCCAATTTCCCATTGGAATTCCCCATTGATTCCCAATTCCCATTGATCCCCATTAATTCCCCATTGATTCCCCTTTGATGCCCAATTCCCATTGATCCCCATTAATTCCCAATTCCACATTGATCCCCAATTCCCCATTGATCCCAAATTTCCCATTGATCCCCACTGATGCCCAATTCCCATTGATCCCAAATAATTCCCAATTCCACATTGATCTCCATTGGAATTCCTCATTAATTCCCCATTGATTCCAAATTTCCCAATGATCGCCATTGCTTCCCAATTTCCCATTGATCCCCATTGATTCCCAATTCCCATTGATCCCCAATTCCCCATTGATCCCCTCTGATCCCCAATTCCCTATTGATTTTCCATTGATCCCCCTTGATTCCAAATTTCCCATTGATTCCCAATTTCCCATTGATCCCCAATTCCTCTCTGATCCCAAATTTCCCATTGATCCCCATTGATCCCCAATTGCCATTGATCCCCATTGATTCCAAATTTCCCATTGATCCCCATTGATCCCCAAATTTCCCATTGATCCCCATTGATTCCCAATTCCCATTGATCCCCATTGATTTCCATTGATCCCAGGCTGGCATCAGATCTGGGATTGAATTAATCCCAGGATTTAATTAAAATCTGCTTTTAATTAAGTCTGTGTTTAATTAAAATCAGGATTTAATTAAGTCTGTGTTAATTATTTACAGGATTTAAATAAAATCAGGATTTAATTAAGTCTGTCTTTAACTAATCCCAGGATTTAGTTAAAATTGAGATTTAATTAAATCTGGGTTTAATTAATCCCAGGATTTAATTAATCCTGGGATTTAATTCAATCTAGCTTTAATTAATGTCATGGTGGGATTAAATCCATTAATTAATCCAGGGATTAATTAATTCTGGAATCTCATTAATCCCAGGTTAAATGATCTCCTGGATTTAATTTAATCCTGGCATTAATTAACCCCAGAATTAATTAAATCCCATGTTTAATTAATCCCAGAATTAATTAAATCCCTGGTTTAATTAATCCCTGGATTTAATTCCATCCTAGGATTAATTAACCTCAGAATTAATTAAATCCTGTCTTTAACAAGTTCCAGAATAAATTAATCAATGCCTAGATTAATCAGTCAATTAATCAAATAATTGGTTCCCATCCTGGAATTAATTAATGCTCGTTTAAATTAATGTCAGAATTAATTAATCCCGATTTGAATAAATCCTAAAATTAATTATCAAATCCCAGAACTAATCAATCAATTCTTGAGTTAATTCATTAATCCCTGAATTGATTAATCTCAGAATTCATTAATAAACCCCATAGCTCATTAATCAATCCCAGGATTAATTAATCCACGCATAATTAATCAATTAATCAATTAATTAGTATCTAAATTAACCAAACAATTTGATCCCATCCTAGGATTAATTAATCCCATTAAAAATAAATTGTGGAATTAATTAATCAATGCCTGGAATAATTAATCACTCAATTAATCAATTAATTGGCTCCAGTCCTGCACTTAATTGCAGTTTTAATTAATCCCAGAATTAATCAATAAATTACAGAACTAATAATCCATCCCTGAAATAATAAACTGATTAATTAATCAATCAATTAATCAGTTAATTTGATCCCATTTTGGGATTATTAATTAATTAATTAATTAAATCCCAACTTTAATTAACTGCAGAATTAACAAATCCCAGTTTTAATTAAATTAAATTAATTAATTAACAACTCCCAGAGCTAACTAATCAATCCCTGAACCAATCAATCAATTAATTGGATCTTGATTTGGGATTAATTAATCTCATATTTAATTAACCCAGGATTAATCAACAAACCCCAGCTTTAATTAATTTAATTAATTTAATTAATTTAATTAATTAATGAACACCCCAGACCTAACTAATCAATCCCTGAATCAACCAACCAATTAATTAATTAATTAACTGGATCCCAATTTGGGATTAATTAACACCAGCTGTAATTAATCCCAGCATTAATTAAGAAATCCCAGTTTTATTTTAATTAATTTAATTAATTAATTAACAAACCCCAGAGCTAACTAATCAATCCCTGAACCAATCATTTAATCAATTAATCACTTAACCAGATCCCAATTTGAGATTCGTTAATCCAAACCTTAATTAATCCCAGGATTAATTAACAAATCCCAGTTTTAATTAATTTAATTTCCTTAATTACTTTATTTAATTAAATTAATTAATTAACGAATCCCAGAGCTAACTAATCAATCCTTGAACTAATCATTTAATCAATTAATCAATTAATTGGATCCCAATTTGGAATTAATTATTCCCATCTTTAATTAAACCCAGGATTAATTAACAAATCCCAGCTTTAATTTAATTACACTAACTAATTTAACTAATTAACAAACCCCAGAGCTAACTAATCAATCCCTAAACCAATCAATCAATTAATCAGATCCCAATTCGCGATTAATTAATCCCAGCATTAACTAACAGATCCCAGCTTTAATTTAATTAATTCAATTAATTCAATTAATTCAATTAATTTAATTAATTTAATTTAATGAATTAGTTTAATTAATTTAATTAAATTAATTAAATTAATAAAATTAATTAAATTAATTAATTAAATTAATTAAATTTCTTGACTAACACACCCCAGACCCAACTAATCAATCCCCGAACCAACCAACCAACCAACCAATCAATTGATTAATTGGCTCCGTTATTAATTAATCCCCAATTAACTCCTCCAGCCTCGTCTTGGTGGCCCCTGGGACAATTTGGTGGCCCTGAGGGGACTTTGGTGGCCCCTGGGGGGACTTTGGTGGCCCCTGAGGGGACTTTGGTGGCCCTGAGGGGACTTTGGTGGCCCCTGAGGGGACTTTGGTGGCCCTGAGGGGACTTTGGTGGCCCCAAAAGGGACTTTGGTGGCCCCTGAGGGGACTTTGGTGGCCCCAAAAGGGACTTTGGTGGCCCCTGAGGGGACTTTGGTGGCCCCTGAGGGGACTTTGGTGGCCCTGAGGGGACTTTGGTGGCCCCTGAGGGGACTTTGGTGGCCCTGAGGGGACTTTGGTGGCCCTGAAGGGACAATTTGGTGGCCCTGAGGGGACTTTGGTGGCCCTGAAGGACTTTGGTGGCCCCAAAAGGGACTTTGGTGGCCCAGGAGGGTGACAGGGCCACCAAAGGGTGACAGGGCCACCAAAGGGTGACATGGCCACCAGGGGGGTGTGGCAGTGCCACCTCAGCCCTGTCCCCATGTCCCCAAGGGGTATCTGAATGCCACCACCACTGTCCCCATGTCCCCAAGGGGTATCTGAATGCCACCACCACTGTCCCCATGTCCCCAAGGGGGGTGTCCCTGTCCCTTGAAGATGTCCTGGTGCCACCACTGCTGTCCCCATGTCCCCAAATCCCTGTCCCATGTCCCCAAGGGGTGTGTCCTGGTGCCACCACCACCTGTCCCCATGTCCCCACACCCCCAAATCCCTGTCCCCATGTCCCCAAATCCCTGTCCCCATGTCCCCAGTCCCTGTCCCCATGTCCCAGTGCCACCTCAGGCCTGTCCCCATGTCCCCAAATCCCTGTCTCCATGTCCCCATGTCCCCAAATCCCTGTCCCCATGTCCCCAGTCCCTGTCCCCATGTCCCAGTGCCACCTCAGGCCTGTCCCCATGTCCCCAAATCCCTGTCCCCATGTCCCAGTGCCACCTCAGGCCTGTCCCCATGTCCCCAAGGGGGGTGTCCCTGTCCCCTGAAGATGTCCTGGTGCCACCTGAGGATGTCCCTGTGCCACCACTGCTGTCCCCATGTCCCCAAATCCCTGTCCCCATGTCCCCACAGGGGTGTCCCAGTGCCACCACCACTGTCCCCATGTCCCCAAATCACTGTCCCCATGTCCAAATGCCACCACCACTGTCCCCATGTCCCCAAATCCTGTCCCCATGTCCCTACAGACGTGTCCCGGTGCCACCACCACCTGTCCCCATGTCCCCAAATCCCTGTCCCCATGTCCCCAAACCCCCAAATCTCTGTCCCCAAATCCCTGTCCCATGTCCTGGTGCCACCACAGCACTGTCCCCGTGTCACCAAACCCCTGTCCCATGTCCCCAATCCCTGTCCCATGTCCCCAAATCCCTGTCCCATGTCCTGGTGCCACCACCGCTGTCCCCGTGTCACCAAACCCCTGTCCCATGTCCCCAATCCCTGTCCCATGTCCCCAAATCCCTGTCCCATGTCCCCAAATCCCCATCACATGTCCCCAAATCCCTGTCCCCATGTCCCCAAATCCCTGTCCCATGTCCCCATGTCCCCAAATCCCTGTCCCCATGTCCCCAAATCCCTGTCCCATGTCCCCATGTCCCCAATCCCTGTCCCCATGTCCCCAAATCCCTGTCCCCATGTCCCAGTGCCACCACCGCCTGTCCCCATGTCCCCAAGGGGGGTGCCCCTGTCCCCTGAAGATGTCCTGGTGCCACCTGAGGATGTCCCTGTGCCACCACTGCTGTCCCCATGTCCCCATGTCCTCATGTCCCCATGTCCCCAATCCCTGTCCCCATGTCCCCACAGGCGTGTCCTGGTGCCACCACCACTGTCCCCATGTCCCCAAATCCCCAAACCCCCGTCCCCATGTCCCCAAGGGGGGTGTCCCAGTGCCACCACCACTGTCCCCCTGTCCCCATGTCCCCAAATCTCTGTCCCCATGTCCCCAAGGGGGATGTCCCAGTGCCACCACCCCCTGTCCCCCTGTCCCCATGTCCCCACCCCCCCATACCTGGTAGACGGAGGCCTTGGGCAGATCGAGGCACACGGTGCAGCAAAGCACCGAGTGCAGCCGCTCCTCCAACTTCACGTTCCCCGCCGCCCCCTCAGCGCCGCCGCCGCCGCCGCCGCCGCCGCCGCCGCTCCCCGCCGCCCTCAGCCGCTTCTTGGGCGGCGCGTCGGGATCTCCGCCCGCCTCCATCAGCAGCGCCGCCGCTTCTTCCCCGCTTTCCCCTCCTCCTCCTCCTCCGCTGATGGCGGATGAGGCCGCGGGAACGGGCGCGGAAGGAGCGGAGGGAGCGGCGGGGCCGCCGCCGCCATCGCGCTCCTCCGGCCCCGACATCGCCGCCGCCATCGCCGCCTCACCCCGCCGCCATCTTGGGCGCCCTCACGGCTTTCCCCCTCAGCGGTGTAGCCAATGGGAAGCGGCGAGGGGCGGGGCGAGGGAGGGAAGAACCAATAGGATTGGGAGGATGGTGGAGTGATGGGTGAGGCGGCCAATGGGAAGGGGAGGTGAGGGGGGGTGATGGAGGGGGCGTGGTTTGGTGATGTCATGGAAGGGGTGGGCCAATGGGAGGGTGAGGAGGGGATGGGGGCGGGGCTAAGGGAAGGAGTGGGGGGGGAGCGCGGGGGGGTCACCAGTATAAACCAGTATGGACCAGTATAAACCAGTATGGACCAGTATGGACCAGTATAGACCAGTATGGACCGGTATAGACCAGTATGGACCAGTATGGACCAGTATGGACCAGTATAGACCAGTATGGACCAGTATAGACCAGTATGGACCGGTATAAACCAGTATAGATCACTATGGGACCAGTATAGACCAGTATAGACCAGTATAGACCAGTATGGACCAGTATGGACCAGTATGGACCGGTATGGACCAGTATGGACCAGTATGGACCAGTATGGACCGGTATGGACCAGTATGGACCAGTATGGACCAGTATGGACCAGTATGGACCAGTATGGGACCAGTATGGACCAGTATGGACCAGTATAAACCAGTATAAACCAGTATGGACCAGTATAGACCAGTATAGACCGGTATGGACCAGTATGGACCAGTATGGACCAGTATGGACCAGTATGGACCAGTATGGACCAGTATGGACCGGTATAGACCAGTATAAACCAGTATGGACCGGTATGGACCAATATAGACCAGTATGGACCGGTATAGACCAGTATGGACCAGTATGGACCTGTATAGACCAGTATGGACCAGTATGGACCAGTATGGACCAGTATGGACCAGTATAAACTGGTATAAACCGGTATAGACCAGTATGGACTTGTATAAACCAGTATAGGTCGCTATGGGAACAGTATGGACCAGTATAAACCAGTATAAACCAGTATAGACCATTATAGACCGGTATAGACCGGTATAAACCGGTATAGACCGGTATAGACCAGTATGGACCAGTATAGACCAGTATAGACTGGTATAAACCAGTATAAACCAGTATGGACCAGTATAAACCAGTATAGACCACTATGGGACTGGTATAAACCAGTACGGACCAGTATGGATCAGACTAGTATGGGACCAGTATTGACCAGTATAAACCAGTATAAACCAGTATGGACCAGTTTGGCCCAGTATGGACCAGTGTCACACCAGTGCCACCATCAGTGCCACCACCAATGTCATCCAAGTGCCACCGTGCCTTTATTGGTGTCCCCACAGTGCCACCACCCCAGTGCCACCAGGACCATCCCAGTACCACCATCAGTGCCACCATCAGTGCCACCAGTGCCACCTTGGTGTCACCATCAGTGTCACACCAGTGCCACCATCAAAGCCACCACTTGGATGCCACCGTGCCTTTATTGGTGTCCCCATAGTGTCACACCAGTGCCACCCCGGTGCCACCATCGATGCCACCCCAATGCCACCCTGGTGTCACCATCAGTGTCACCCCAAGGGCACCGGGACCACCCCAGTGTCACCCCAGTGTCACCACCCAAGTGCCACCATCAATGCCACCCCAATGCCACCACCCAAGTGCCTCTGTGCCTTTATTGATGTCCCCACAGTGCCACCACCCCAATGTCACCAGTGCCACCATCAGTGTCACCATCAGTGCCACCACCAATGTCATCCAAGTGCCACCGTGCCTTTATTGGTGTCCCCACAGTGCCACCACCCCAATGTCACCATCAGTGTCACACCAGTGCCACCACTTGGATGCCACCATCAGTGCCACCATCAATGTCAGCCAAGTGCCACCGTGCCTTTATTGGTGTCCCCACAGTGCCACCACCCCAGTGCCACCAGTGTCATTCCAGTGCCACCCTCAGTGTCCCCTCAGTGCCACCACCCCAGTGCCATCAGTGCCACCATCAGTGTCACCCCAGTGCCACCACCCCAATGCCACCATGACCACACCAGTGCCACCCCAGTGCCACCAGTGCCACCATCAGTGTCACACCAGTGCCACCACTTGGATGCCACCATCAGTGCCACCATCAATGTCAGCCAAGTGCCACCGTGCCTTTATAGGTGTCCCCACAGTGCCACCACCCCAATGTCACCATCAGTGTCACCATCAGTGTCACCCCAGTGTCACCACCCCAGTGCCACCCCAGTGCCACCATCAATGTCACACCAGTGTCACACCAGTGCCACCATCAGTGTCACCATCAGTGTCACCATCAGTGTCACCATCAGTGTCACCCCAGTGTCACCATCAGTGTCACCATCAGTGCCACCATCAGTGTCACATCAGTGCCACCATCAGTGTCACATCAGTGTCACCATCAGTGTCACCATCAGTGCCACCATCAGTGTCACATCAGTGCCACCATCAGTGTCACCCCAGTGTCACCATCAGTGTCACCATCAGTGTCACATCAGTGTCACATCAGTGCCACCATCAGTGTCACATCAGTGTCACATCAGTGTCACATCAGTGTCACCATCAGTGTCACATCAGTGCCACCATCAGTGTCACCCCAGTGTCACCATCAGTGTCACCATCAGTGTCACATCAGTGTCACATCAGTGCCACCATCAGTGTCACCATCAGTGTCACATCAGTGTCACCATCAGTGCCACCATCAGTGTCACATCAGTGTCACCATCAGTGTCACCATCAGTGTCACATCAGTGTCACATCAGTGTCACACCAATGCCACCATCAGTGCCACCCCAGTGTCACCATCAGTGCCACCATCAGTGTCACCCCAGTGCCACCATCAGTGCCACCCCAGTGTCACCATCAGTGTCACATCAGTGTCACATCAGTGTCACATCAGTGCCACCATCAGTGTCACCCCAGTGCCACCATCAGTGTCACATCAGTGCCACCATCAGTGTCACATCATTGTCACATCAGTGTCACCATCAGTGTCACCATCAGTGCCACCATCAGTGCCACCATCAGTGTCACATCAGTGTCACCATCAGTGTCACCATCAGTGCCACCATCAGTGTCACCCCAGTGCCACCCCAGTGCCACCATCAATGCCACCCCAATGCCACCATGCCTTTATTGGTGTCACCCCAGTGCCACCACCCCAGTGCCACCAGTGCCACCATCAGTGTCACCATCAGTGTCACCACCCATGTGTCACCGTGCCTTTATTGGTGTCCCCACAGTGCCACCCCAGTGCCACCCCAGTGCCACCATCAGTGCCACCATCAGTGCCACCATCAGTGTCACCATCAGTGTCACCATCAGTGCCACCAGTGCCACCATCAGTGCCACCCCAGTGCCACCATCAATGTCACCGTGCCTCTATTGATGTCCCCACAGTGCCACCCCAGTGCCACCAGTGCCACCATCAGTGCCACCATCAGTGCCACCATCAGTGTCACCATCAGTGTCACCATCAGTGTCACACCAGTGCCACCATTCCTTTATTGGTGTCCCCTCAGTGCCACCACCCCAGTGTTACCAGGACCACCCCAGTGCCACCATCAGTGTCACCCCAGTGCCACCATCAGTGTCACACCAATGTCACCACCCCAGTGCCACCGTGCCTTTATTGGTGTCCCCGCAGTGCCACCACCAATGCCACCCCCGTGCCACCATCAGTGTCACAGCAGTGCCACCACGTGATGCCACCGTGCCTTTATTGATGTCCCCACAGTGCCACCACCCCAGTGCCATCAGTGCCACCATCAGTGTCACAGCTGTGCCACCAACCCAAGTATCACTGTGCCTTTATTAGTGTCCCCACAGTGCCACCACCCCAATGCCACCCCCAATGCCACCCCAGTGCCACCATCAGTGTCACACCAATGCCACCATGCCTTTATTTGTGTCCCCTCAGTGCCACCTTGGTGCCACCATCAGTGTCCCCTCACCGCCGCATGTCCCTCATTGTCCCCAGCAGTGCCACACTGGCCGCCACCCTGACCCAGGGGACACCCGCGGGTGCCACCGCGTCCCCAAGTGCCACCAACGCCGCCGCCACCGCCGCGGTGCCACCGCCGGTCAGCGCCGCCAGCGCCAGCAGCGAGGTGACCGTCAGCGCGGTGACAAAGTGACACGGTGGCACTCGGCCGGGCCACCACAGTGCCACCGATGCCACCGCCGCGCTCGTCACCAACAGGACGTTGGCGGTGGCATTGTCACCGCTCAGGCGGTGGCACCCGAAGGCCACCAAGGGTTGGGCCACCACTGAGCAGATCCAGGAGCTGGATGGGGCCTCGGGGACGTTGGGGACAGCGGTGGGTGGCCTTGGGGACAGCGATGGGGACATCAATGGGGACAAAGCGTCGGTGGCGGCCACCAGGGCCTGGAGAAGGAAGCCGGCGGCCGGGCCACCCGTCAGCTGTGGGACACAGAGGGGACACGGTGGGGACATCTTTGGGGACATCGTGGGGACATTGTGGGGACATCTTGGGGACATTGTGGGGACATTGTTGGGACATGGTGGGGACACCTGGGGGACATCAAGGGGACATCAAGGGGACATCTTGGGGATGTGATGGGGACACCTTGGGGACACCTTGGGGACATCTTTGGGGACATTGGGACATTGTGGGGATGTGATGGGGACACCTTGGGGACATCTTTGGGGACATCTCAGGGACATCTTGGGGACGTTTTAAGGACAGGGGTGGGGACATCTTGGGGACATCTTTGGGGACATCTCAGGGACATCTCAAGGACATCTTGGGGACATTGTGGGGACATTGCAGGGACGTTGTGGGGACACCTTGGGGACATCTTTGGGGGCATCTTTGGGGACATCGTGGGGACATCTTGGGGACATTGTGGGGACATTGTGGGGACATGGTGGGGACATGGTGACATCATGGGGACATCTTTGGGGACATCTCAAGGACATTGTGGGGACGCCTTGGGGACACGGGGACATCGTGGGGACATTGCGGGGACGTCATGGGACAGGACTGGGGACATTATGGGGACATTGTAGGGACATCTCAGGGACACGGGGACATCTCAGGGACATCTTGGAGACAGCGCGGGGACATTGGGACGTCATGGGGATGTGATGGGGACACCTTGGGGACATCTTTGGGGACATCTCAGGGACATCGTGGGGACATCTTGGGGACATTGTGGGGACATCTTTGGGGACATTGTGGGGACGTTTTAGGGACATTGTGGGATGTGATGGGGACATTTTGGGGACATCTCAGGGACATCTTGGGGACATGGTGGGGACATTTTAGGGACAGGGGTGGGGACATCTTGGGGACATTATGGGGACATCGTGGGGACATTGGGACATTGTGGGGATGTGATGAGGACACCTTGGGGACATGGTGGGGACATCTTGGGGACATGGGGACAGCGCGGGGACATTGGGATGTCATGGGGATGTGATGGGGACATCTTGGGGACATTGTTGGGACATCATGGGGACGTTTTAGGGACATGGTGGGGACATTGTTGGGACATGGAGGGGATATTTTGGGGACATCGTGGGGATGTCACAGGGACATCTTGGGGACATGGTGGGGACATCACAGGGACATTTTGGGGACATCTTGGGGACATTGTGGGGATGTTTTAGGGACACCTTGGGGACATGGAGGGGACATTGTCAGGACATCTTTGGGGACATCATGGGGACATTGTGGGGACATTGTGGGAACATCTTTGGGGACATTGTGGGGACATTGTGGGGACATTGTTGGGACATGGAGGGGATGTCTTTGGGGACATTGTGGGGACATTGTGGGGATGTCATGGGGACATCTTAGGGACATCTCGGGGACACCTTGGGGACATCTTTGGGGGCATCTTTGGGGACATATCAGAGACCTCAAGGGGGACATCATGGGGACATCTTTGGGGACATGGTGGGGACATCTTTGGGGATATGGTGGGGACACCTTGGGGACATCTTGGGGACATTTCAGGGACCTTTTAGGGACAGGGGTGGGGACATCTTGGGGACATTGTGGGGATATCTTGGGGACATCACGGGGACACTGTGGAGACATGGTGGGGACATTGGGACATCTTTGGGGACATTATAGGGACATGGTGGGGACATTGTTGGGGACATCGTGGGGACGTTTTAGGGACATGGTGGGGACATTTTGGGGACATCATGGGGACATCTTGGGGGGCATCTTTGGTGGCATTGTGGGGACGTTTTAGGGACACGGTGAGGACATCTTTGGGGACATGGTGGGGACATTGTGGGACATGGTGGGGACATCTTTGGGGACATCTCAGGGACATCATGGGGACATTGTTGGGACATGGTGGGGACATGGTGGGGACAGGGGTGGGGGACATCATGGGGACATTGGGACGTCATGGGGATGTTTTAGGGACAGGGGTGGGGACATCTTGGGGACATTGTGGGGACATTGTGGGGACATGGAGGGGACACTGTGGGGACATGGTGGGGACATGGTGGGGACATGGAGGGGACATCTTTGGGGACATCTCAGGGACATCTTGGGGACATTGTTGGGACATTATGGGGACATGGTGAGGACATTGGGACGTTGTGGAGATGTGATGGAGACACCTTGGGGACATCTTTGGGGACATCTTTGGGGACATTGTGGGGACGTGGTGGGGACATTGGGACATCGTGGGGATGTGATCGGGACATCATGGGGACATGGAGGGGACATCAAGGGGATATTGGGGGGACATCTTGGGGACATTGTGGGGACATTTTAGGGACATCTTGGGGACATCTCAGGGACATCATGGGGACATTGTGGGGACATTGTGGGGACATCTTGGGGATGTGATGGAGACACCTTGGGGACATCTTTGGGGACATCTTGGGGACATTGCAGGGACAACATGGGGACATGGTGGGGACATCTTCGGGACATTGTGGGGACATCTTCGGGACATTGTGGGGACATTGTTGGGACATGGAGGGGACATCTTTGGGGACATGGGGACAGTGTGGGGACATCGTGGGGACATTGTGGGGACAGGTTGGGGACATCTTTGGGGACACAGTGGGGACACTGTGGGGTCATCTTGGGGACATTGTGGGGACATCACAACATCATGGGGATGTGATGGGGACATCTTGGGGACACCTTGGGGACACCACAGGGACACCATGGGGACATTGGGACATCGTGGGGACGTTTTAGGGACATGGTGGGGACATCTTGGGGACATCGCGGGGACATTGGGACGTCGTAGGCATGTGATGGGGACATCGTGGGGACATGGTGGGGACATCTCAGGGACATCTTGGGGACATTGGGACATCATGGGGAGGTTTAGGGACATGGTGGGGACATCTTTGGGGACATGGGGACAGCATGGGGACATTGTGGGGACATCAAAGGGATATCATGGGGACATTTTAGGGACATGGTGGGGACATTGTGGGGACACCTTGGGGACATGGAGGGGACACCTTGGGGACACCTGGGGACATCATGGGGACATTGTTGGGACATCATGGGGACATCTTGGGGACATCATGGGGACATTGGGCATTGTGGGGATGTGATGAGGACACCTTGGGGACATCTCAGGGACAACATGGGGACATGGTGGGGACATCTTCGGGACATTGTGGGGACATCTTTGGGGACATTGTGGGGACATTGCAGGGACAGGGGTGGGGACAGTGTGGGGACATCTTTGGGGACATCATGGGGACAGAGCAGGGACATTGGGATGTTGTGGGGACATTTTAGGGACATGGTGGGGATGTGGTGGGGACATCTTGAGTACATGGTGGGGACATCATGGGGACATGGGGACATCAAGGGACATGGTGGGGACATCACAGGGATGTTGTGGGGACATCGTGGAGACATTGTGGGGACATCTTTGGGGACATTGTGGGGACATCTCAGGGACATTGTGGGGACATCTTTGGGGACATCATGGGGACGTTTTAGGGACATTGTGTGGACATTGCAGGGACATTGTCAGGACATCATGGGGACATTGTGGGGACATTATTGGTACATGGAGGGGACATTGTGGGGACACCTTGGGGACATCTTGGGGGGCATCTTTGGGGGCATGGTGGGGACATTGCAGGGACATCAAGGGGATGTGATGAGGACATCTTGGGGACATCGCGGGGACATTGTGGGGACATGGTGGGGACATTGTTGGGACATGGAGGGGATGTCTTTGGGGACATCGTGGGGACATTGGGAAATCTTGGGGATGTGATGAGGACACCTTGGGGACATGGTGGGGACATCTTGGGGACATTGTGGGGCTGTCATGGAGCCACCTTGGGGACATCATCAGGACATCACAGGGACATTTTGGGGACATGGTGGGGACATCACAGGGACATTTTGGGGACATCTTGGGGACATTGTGGGGACATTGTTGGGACATGGAGGGGACATCTTGGGGACATTGTGGGACAGGAATGGGGACACCAAAGGGACGTCTTGGGGACATCTTTGGGGGCATCTTTGGGGACATCTTGGGGACATTGGGACATCTTGGGGACATTGTTGGGACATGGAAGGGACATCTTTGGGGACATCAAGGGGACATCATGGGGATGTTTTGGGGACATCATGGGGACATTGTGGGGATGTGATGGGGACATCTTGGGGACATTGCAGGGACATGGAGGGGACATCTTGGGGACATCAAGGGGACGTCAAGGGGACATCTCAGGGACATCAAGGGGACATGGGGACATCTTGGGGACATCTTTGAGGACATGGTGGGGACATTGTGGGGACATTGTGGGGACATCAAGGGGACATCTCAGGGACATGGTGGGGACATCACAGGGACACCTTGGGGACATCTTTGGGGACATGGTGGGGCATTTTAGGGACATGGAGGGGACATCTTGGGGACATTGTTGGGACATCTTTGGGGACATCTTTGGGGACATTGAAGGGACATCACAGGGACATTGTGGGGACATCATGGGGACATCTTGGGGACATTGTTGGGATATTGTGGGGACAGTGCAGGGACATTGTGGGGACACCTTGGGGACATGGAGGGGACAGGTGTCCCGCCTGTCCCCTCCATGTCCCCAAGGTGTCCCTAAAGTGTCCCCAATGTCCCCGATGTCCCCAATGTCCCCAATGTCCCCCCAATATCCCCAATGTCCCCAATGTCCCCAATGTCCCCAATCCCCCCAATGTCCCCAATGTCCCCCCAATATCCCCAATGTCCCCAATGTCCCCAATGTCCCCAATGTCCCCCCAATGTCCCCAATGTCCCCCCAATATCCCCAATGTCCCCAATGTCCCCAATGTCCCCAATATCCCCAATGTCCCCAATGTCCCCAATATCCCCAATGTCCCCAATGTCCCCAATGTCCCCAATGTCTCCCCAATGTCCCCAATGTCCCCAATGTCCCCAATGTCCCCAAATGTCCCCAATGTCCCCCCAATGTCCCCAATGTCCCCAATGTCCCCAATGTCCCCAATGTCCCCAATGTCCCCCAATGTCCCCAATGTCCCCAATGTCCCCAATGTCCCCCATGTCCCCAATGTCCCCCAATGTCCCCCCAATGTCCCCAATGTCCCCAATGTCCCCAAATGTCCCCCAATGTCCCCAATGTCCCCCCAATGTCCCCAATGTCCCCAATGCCCCCAATGTCCCCAATGTCCCCAATGTCCCCAATGTCCCCAATGTCCCCCCAATCCCCCCAATGTCCCCAATGTCCCCAATGCCCCCAATGTCCCCGATGTCCCCAATGCCCCCATGCCCCCAATGTCCCCAATGTCCCCAATGCCCCCATGCCCCCAATGTCCCCCAATGTCCCCAATGTCCCCAATCCCCCCCATGCCCCCAATGTCCCCAATGTCCCCATTATCCCAAATGTCCCCAATGTCCCCAATCCCCCCAATGTCCCCAATGTCCCCAATGTCCCCGATGTCCCCAATGTCCCTGACCTGTCTGGCTCTCAGGGCGCAGCCCAGGCTGGTGACACAGAGCACGGCGTGTGACAGGGCCACCCCGATGTCCCCAAGTGTCCCCAAGGCCACCCCGCTGTCCCCCATGGCTTGGGGACACCTGTGGGGACATCCAGAGGTCACAGTGTCCCCTCCCCCCCTCCCCTCCCCCCACAGCGTGTCCCCAAGGCCACCCCAATGTCCCCAATGTCCCCAAAACCCCCCCAATGTCCCAAATGTCCCCAAAACCCCCCCAATGCCCCCCCAATGTCCCCAATGTCCCCAATGTCCCCAATGTCCCCAATGTCCCCAAGGCCACCAGATGTCCCCAAACCCCCCCAAAATGTCCCCCCAGTGTCCCCAATGTCCCCCCAATGTCCCCCCAATGTCACCCCGATGTCCCCAATGTCCCAAATGTCCCCAAGGCCACCCCAATGTCCCCCCAATATCCCCCCGATGTCCCCCCAATGTCCCCCCCAATGTCCTCCCGATGTCCCCCCGATGTCCCCAAAGCCACTCCGATGTCCCCAAATGTCCCCAACACCCCCAATGTCCCCTCCAATGTCCCCAATGTCCCCCCAATGTCCCCAAGGCCACCCCAATGTACCCAAACCCCCCCCAAATGTCCCCAAATACCCCCGATGTCCCCAATGTCCCCCCGGTGTCCCCGATGTCCACAATGTCCCCCCGATGTCCCCAAATCCCCCCCAAATGTCCCCAAATGTCCCCCCGGTACCGGCACTTCCGGGTGCGGCCGAAACCCGGGAAGGGGCGTGGCCAAGGGCGGGGCCGAGCGCTCTGATTGGCTGCGGGAGTTGTGGGCGGGGCTAAGGGGCCGTAGGTGGGCGGGGCCGCGCGGTGGGCGGGGCTAAGGCGCGGTGGGCGTGGCTTGGTGCGGGTGGGGGAATTATGGTAATTAGAGCGCGAGGATTGGCTGCTTAATGGTGGGCGGGGCTAAATATGGTAATTAGGACTGGGAATCCCGAATCCCCCAAAATCCCAAACCCCAAACTGGGAGGAACTGGTTCAAACTGGTTCCAACTGGTTTCAAAATGCTTTAAACTGGTTCAAACTGGTTCAAACTGGTTTCAAAATGCTTTAATCCAGTTCCAAGCTGGTTTCAAACTGGTTCCAAACTGGTTTAAACTGGTTTCAAATTGGTTCAAACTGGTTTCAATATGTTTTAATCTGGTTCCAAACTGGTCCAAACTGGTTTCATTTCATTCCAAACTGGTTCAAACTGGTTCAAACTGGTTTCAAAATGCTTTAATATGGTTCCAAACTGGTTCAAACTGGTTCAAACTGGTTTAAACTGGTTTCAAATTGCTTTAATCTGGTTCCAACTGGTTCAAACTGGTTCAAACTGGTTTCAAAACGCTTTAATCTGGTTCCAAACTGGTTCAAACTGGTTCAAACTGGTTTAAACTGGTCCAAACTGGTTTAATCTGGTCCAAACTGGTTCCAAACTGGTTCAAATTGATTTCAACCGGATTAAACTGGTCCAAACTGGTTTCATTTGGTTCCAAACTGGTTTAAACTGGTCTAAACTGGTTTCAATATGCTTTAATCTGGTTCCAAACTGGTTCAAAGTGGCCCAAACTGGTTCAAACTGGTTTCACACTGGTTTAATCTGTCCCAAACTGGTCCAAATTGATTTAAACTGATTTAAACTGGTTTCAAATCTGCACCAAACTGGTTCAAACTGGTTCTGAAGCGGTTTAAAGTGGTTTAAAGTGGTTCCAAACCGGTTACAAACGGCTTTAATTTGGTTCCAAACTGGTTCAAACCGGTTTTAAACCGGTTCCAAACTGCTTTAATTTGGTTCCAAACTGGTTCAAACTGGTTTCAAAATGCTTTAATCCAGTTCCAAACTAGCCCAAACTGGTTTAAACTGGGTTCAAACTGGTCCAAACCGGTTTCACACACTGGTTCAAACTGGTCCTAATTGATTTCAGCTGGTTTAAACTGGTTCCAAACTGGTTCCAAACTGGTTTAAACTGGTTTCAAATTGGTTTAAACTGGTTCCAAATGGTTTAAACTGGTTTCAAACCGGTTCCAAACTGGTTTAAACTGGTTTAAACCGGCTCCAAAAATTTGGGGGTGCCCCTATGACGTCATCACTCCCAAATTTTGTGGGTTTTAATGCAAATTTTAGGGTGTTCAGCCTTAATTTTGGGCCAAAAATCCCCAAAATTTTGGCATTTTTGAGGGTGGCACCCCCAAATTTTGGTCATCGGGGTTTGGGGTGACCCCAAAAATTTGGGGGTGCCCCTATGACGTCATCACCCCAAATTTTGTGGGTTTTGATGCAAATTTTGGGGTGTCCAGACTCAATTTTGGGCCAAAAATTCCAAAATTTGGCCATTTTTAAGGTGACACCCCCAAATTTTGGTCACCGGGGTTGGGGGTGACCCCAAAAATTTGGGGGTGCCCCTATGACGTCATCACCCCAAATTTTGTGGGTTTTGATGCAAATTTTGGGGTGTCCAGACTCAATTTTGAGTCAAAAAACCCGAAAATTTGGCCATTTTGGGAGGGTGACACCCCCAAATTTTGGTCATTGGGATTTGGGGTGGCCCCAAAAATTTGGGGGTTCCTCTGTGACGTCATCACCCCAAATTTTGGGGGTTTTGATGCAAATTTTGGGGTGTTCAGCCTCAATTTTGGGCCAAAAACTCCCCAAATTTTGGCCATTTTTGAAGGTGACACCCCAAAATTTTGGTCACCGGGGTTTGGGGTGACCCCAAAAATTTGGGGGTGTCCCTATGACGTCATCAACCTAAATTTTGGGGGTTTTGATGCAAATTTTGGGGTGTTCAGACTCAATTTTGGGCCAAAAATTCCAAAATTTGGCCATTTTTAAGGTGACACCCCCAAATTTTGGTTACCGAGATTTGGGGTGACCCCAAAAATTTGGGGGGGTGTCCCTATGACGTCATCACCCCAAATTTGGGGCGGTTAAACACAAATTTTGGGGTTTTTGGACTCAATTTTGAGTCCAAACCCCCAAATTTTGGAACTTTTGGGAGGTGGCACCCCCAAATTTTGGTCACCGGGGTTTGGGGTGACCCCAAAAATTTGGGGGTGCCCCTATGACGTCATCAACCCAAATTTGGGGCGGTTAAACACAAATTTTGGGGTTTTTGGCCTCAATTTGGTGCCAAAAATCCCCAAATTTTGGCACTTTTGGAGGTGACACCCCCAAATTTTGGTCATTGGGGTTTGGGGTGACCCCAAAAATTTGGGGGTGTCCCTATGACGTCATCAACCCAAATTTTGTGGGTTTTGATGCAAATTTTGGGGTGTTTAGACTCAATTTTGGGCCAAAAATCCCCAAATTTTGGCACTTTTGGGAGGTGACACCCCCAAATTTTGGTCATTGGGGTTTGGGGTGACCCCAAAAATTTGGGGGTGTCCCTATGACGTCATCAACCCAAATTTGGGGCGGTTAAACACAAATTTTGGGGGTTTTGGACTCGATTTTGTGTCAAAAATCCCCAAATTTTGGCATTTTTGAAGGTGACACCCCCAAATTTTGGTCACCGGGGTTTGGGGTGACCCCAAAAATTTGGGGGTGCCCCAATGACGTCATCACCCCCTGATGACGATGTCCCCGGGGTGGCTCAGCCAAACGTCGAAAATGCTTTTATTGGGGGGGGGGAGGAGGAACCCCCCGAAATCCACCCGGGAACCCCCAAAATCCACCCGGGAACCCCCAAAATCCACCCGGGAACCCCCAAAATCCACCCGGGAACCCCCAAAATCCACCCGGGAACCCCCAAAATCCACCTGAGACCCCTTCAAATCCTTCTGGGATCCCCCCAAACCCTTCGAGGACCCCCCAAAATCCACTCGGGACCCCCCAAAATCCACTTGGGACCCCTTCAAATCTTTCTGGGACCCCCCAAAATCCACTTGGGACCCCCCCAAATCCTTCTGGGATCCCCCCAAACCCTTCGGGGACCCCCCAAAATCCACCCGAGACTCCCCCAAATCCACTCGAGACCCCCCGAAATCCTTTTGGGAACCCCCCAAATCCACTCGGGACCCCCCCAAATCCTTCTGGGATCCCCCCAAACCCTTTGGAGACCCCCCAAAATCCACTTGGGACTCCCCCAAATCCACTCGAGACCCCCCAAAATCCAACCAGGACCCCCCCAAACCCTTCGAGGACCCCCCCAAATCCCCCAGAGATCCACCCCCACCCCCCCAAACCCCCCCCAAAATTCGGGGCGCCCCCCCCACCGCCGGCGCCACCGCGTTGGGGGCCGGCCCGGCGCTGTAGGACGTCGGCAGTTGACCCCAAATTTGGGGGCGGTTTGGGGGCGCCCCGAATTTCGGCCCCTCCCAATTCGGGGGCGGCCGGAGGAGGGAATCGATGGAGAAGTTGGAATTTTGGGGGGCAGGAGGGGACGGGGGGAAGGGGCACCCCGAGAGGATGAAGGGGGAGAGGTCGGGGACGAAGGGGATGGCGGCGTTGACGTTGTTGGCGTTGTTGGCGTTGACGTTGACGTTGTTGTTGGCGTTGACGTTGACGTTGACGTTGTTGACGTTGACGTTGGCGTTGTTGGCGCGCGCCACCGCCGTGTTCTGCAGCCGCAGCGCCGCCGGAGGGATCCGAGCCACGTCCACCGTCCAAAAGTTGCCTTTGGAGTGAGGCTTGGAGGGGTCCTTCAGCACCTGGGGGGGAAAAAAGGGGAAAAAACGGTGGGGAAGGGGAGAAATGGTGGAAAAATTGGGGGAAAAACACAAAAAATGCAAAAAAATCCTCAAAAAAATCGGGTGAGAAACGCAAAAAATGCAAAAAAATGGGTGAGAAATGCGAAAAATTAAAAAAAAAAAGGTGAGAAAAGTGAAAAATGCAAAAAACCCCCAATAAATCGGGTGAGAAAGGCGAAAAATGTAAAAAAACCCCAATAAATTGGGTGAGGAACGCCAAAAATGCAAAAAAAACATGAAAAATGGGGTGAGAAACGTGCGAAATGCAAAAAACCCACGAAAAATCATGTGAGAAATGCGAAAAATTCAAAGAAATTGGGTGAGAAATGCAAAAAATGCAAAAAAACACATGAAAAATCGGGTAAGAAAGGTGAGAAATGCAAAAAACTCCAAAAACTTGGGTGAGAAATGCAAAAAATGCAAAAAAATGGGTGAGAAATGCAAAAAATGCAAAAAAATGGGTGAGAAACGCAAAAAATGCAAAAAAACCCCCACGAAAATTGGGTGAGAAACCCGAAAAATGCAAAAATATTGGGTGAGAAATGCGAAAAATGCAAAAAAATCCCGAAAATCAGGTGAGAAATGAAAAAAAATGCAAAAAAATCTTGAAAATTGGCTCTGAAATGCCAAAAATGCAAAAAACCCCCCAAAAATGGGGTGAGAAACGCAAAAAATGCAAAAAAATTGGGTGAGAAAGGTGAAAAATGCAAAAAAACCTACAAAAATGGGGTGAGAAACCCGAAAAATGCAAAAATATTGGGTGAGAAATGCAAAAAATGCAAAAAAACCACAAAAATTGGGTGAGAAATGCCAAAAATGAAAAAAAAACCACGAAAATTGGGTGAGGAAGGTGAAAAATGTAAAAAAATCATGAAAAATGGGGTGAGAAATGCGAAAAATGAAAAAAAAATTGGGTGAGAAAGGCAAAAAATGCAAAAAAACCCATGAAAAATCGGGTAAGAAAGGTGAGAAATGCAAAAAACTCCAAAAAATCGGGTGAGAAATGCCAAAAATGAAAAAAAACCACGAAAATTGGGTGAGGAAGGTGAAAAATGTAAAAAAATCACTAAAAATTGGGTGAGAAAGGCAAAAAATGAAAAAAAAACATGAAAAATTGGGTGAGGAACATGACAAATGCAACAAAATCCCGAAAATCAGGTAAGAAAGGCGAAAAATGCAAAAAACCCCAAAAAAATCGGGTGAGAAACGTGAAAAATGCAAAAAACCCCACGAAAAATGGGGTGAGAAATGCAAAAAATGGAAAAACACCCTGAAAAATCGTGTGAGAAACGCGAAAAATGAAAAAAAACAAGAAAAAAGGGGTGAGAAATGCAAAAAATGCAAAAAACCCACCAAAAATCGGGTGAGAAATGCAAAAAATGCAAAAAAATTGGGTGAGAAAGGCAAAAAATGAAAAAAACCCACGAAAATCAGCTGAGAAATGCAAAAAATGCAAAAAAACCCAAAAATTGGGTGAGAAACGTGAAAAATGCAAAAAAACCCACAAAAAATGGGGTGAGAAACACGAAAAATACCAAAAAAATGGGTGAGAAAGGCGAAAAATGCAAAAATCCCATGAAAATCGGGTGAGAAAGGCCAAAAATGAAAAAAAAATCCCAAAAATCGGGTGAGGAACACAAAAAATACCAAAAAAATTGGGTAAGGAACGCAAAAAATGCAAAAAAACCAAAAAAAATTGGGTGAGAAATGCGAAAAATGCAAAAAAAGTGGGTGAGAAACGCAAAAAATGCAAGAAAAACCACAAAAATCATGTGAGGAACACGAAAAATGCAAAAAAATCCAGTGTGGAAGGCAAAAAATGCAAAAAAAACCAAAAAATTGGGTGAGAAACCCGAAAAATGCAAAAAAACCACGAAAAATGGGGTGAGAAATGCGACAAATGCAAAAAAACCACAAAAAATGGGGTGAGAGATGCAAAAAACCCAAAAAAATCCTTTGGGACATGCAAAAAATGCAAAAAACCCACGAAATTTGGGTGAGGAGGGTAAAAAATGAAAAAGAAACACGAGCAATTGGGTGAGAAATGCGAAAAATGCAAAAAAATTGGGTGAGAAATGCGAAAAATGCAAAAAAAAAAGGTGAGAAAGGTGAAAAATGCAAAAAAAACATGAAAATTGAGTAAGAATGGCGAAAAATGCAAAAAAACCCCGAAAAATTGGCTGAGAAATGCGAAAAATGCAAAAAAACCCCGAAAATTGGGTGAGAAATGAAAAAAAATGCAAAAAAATGGGTGAGAAATGCGAAAAATGCAAAGAAATTGGGTGAGAAAGGCAAAAAATAAAAAAACCCATGAAAAATCGGGTGAGGAACATGACAAATGCAAAAAAATCCTGAAAATCGGGTGAGAAACATCAAAATGCAAAAAAAACCATGAAAAATGGGGTGAGAAATGCCAAAAATGCAAAAAAACCACGAAAAATCGGGTGAGAAATGCCAAAAATGCAAAAAAATCGGGTGAGAAATGCGAAAAATGCAAAAAACCCCAAAAAAATCCTGTGAGAGATGCACAAAATGCAAAAAAACCCCAAAAAAATACTTTGAGAGACCCAAAAAATGCAAAAAACCCATGAAATTTGGGTGAGGAAGGTAAAAAATGAAAAAAAAACACGAAAAATGGGGTGAGGAAGGCGAAAAATTAAAAAAAAACATGAAAAATTGTGTGAGAAAGGCGAAAAATGCAAAAAACTCAAAAAAATCGGGTGAGAAATGTGAAAAATGCAAAAAAAATCCCAAAAATCGGGTGAGAAACGTGAAAAATGCAAAAAAAACCACGAAAAATGGGGTGAGAAACGTGAAAAATGAAAAAAAACCCCGAAAATTTGGGTGAGAAACGTGAAAAATGAAAAAAACCCCGAAAAATTGGATGAGAAACGCAAAAAATGCAAAAAATTGGGTGAGAAAGGTGAAAAATGCAAAAAAAACCCCAAAAAATGGGGTGAGAAACGCAAAAAATGCAAAAAATCGGGTGAGAAATGCAAAAAATGCAAAAAATCAGGTGAGAAATGCAAAAAGTGCAAAAAAAACCCCGAAAAATTGGGTGAGAAACACAAAAAATGCAAAAAAAACCATGAAAAATCGGGTGAGAAACGTGAAAAATGAAAAAAAAATCCCAAAAATCGGGTGAGAAATGCAAAAAATGCAAAAAAATGGGTGAGAAAGGTGAAAAATGCAGAAACCCATGAAAATTGGGTGAGAAACACAAAAAATGCAAAAAACCCACGAAAAATCGGGTGAGAAACGCGAAAAATGCAAAAAAACCACGAAAAATGGGGTGAGAAATGCCAAAAATGCAAAAAAAATCCCAAAAATCGGGTGAGGAACACAAAAAATACCAAAAAAATTGGGTGAGAAACGCAAAAAATGCAAAAAAATACCAAAAATTGGGCGAGAAAGGCGAAAAATGCAAAAAAACCACGAAAATCAGGTGAGGAAGGTGAAAAATGCAAAAAAAACCACAAAAAAATCCTGTGAGGAACACAAAAAATACAAAAAACCCCCCAAAAAAATCCCCAAAAACTCCCCCCAAAAAATCCCAAAAATTCCCCCGAAAAATCCCCCAAAAATCCCAATAAAATCCCAAAAAAATCAGAATAAAATCCACCAAAAAATCCAAAAAAATCCCCAAAAAAATCTCCAAAGAAATCAGAATAAAATCCCCCAAAAATCCCCAAAAAAATCCCCCCAAAATCCCCAAAAATCCCAATGAAATTAAAAAAAATCCCCCCAAAATCCCAATAAAATAAAAAAAAATCCCAAGAAAGGCCAAAAATCTGAATAAATTCCCCAAGAATCCCAATAAAATGCCCCCAAAAAATCCCCCAAAAATCAGAATTAATTTCCCAAAAAATCCCAATAAAATCCCAATAAAATTAAAAAAAAAAATCCCCCCAAAATCCTAAAAAAACCAAAATAAAATCCAAAAAAAATCCCCAAAAAATCTTAAAAAAAATCAAAATAAAATCCAAAAAAAATCAGAATAAAATCCCAAAAAAGCCCCAAAACCCTCCAGAACCCCCCTAAAAAAATCCCAATTTTCCCCCAAACCCCAAAATTCCCCAAAATTCCCCAAAAATTCCCAAAATTCTGGAAAAATTCCCATATTTCCGACCTTGGCGAAGCAGGGGTTGGAGGAGAGGTTGTGGCGCACTCCCAATAAAAACCAAAAAATCCCAATAAAATAAAAAAAAATCCCCAAAAAATCCCAAAAAATCAGAATAAAATCCACAAAAAAATTCCAATAAAATAAAATACAAATTCCCAAAAAATCCTCCAAAAAATCCCCAAATGATCCCCAAAAGATCCCCAAAAATCCCTGAAAAATACCCCAAACATCCCAATAAAATCCCAAAAAAATCCCAATAAAATAAAAAAAAAATCCCCAAAAAAAGGCAAAAAAATCTTAATAAAATCCCCAAAAAATTCCCCGAAAAAATCCCAAAAAAAATCCCCAAAAATCAGAATAAAATTCCCAAAACTCAGAATAAAATCCCAAAAAAATCCCCAAAAAAATCCCCCAAAAATCCCCAAAAACTCCTAAAAAAAATCAAAATAAAATCCCAAAAAATTCAAAATAAAATCCAAAAAAATCAATATAAAATCCCCAAAAAATCAAAATAAAATCCCAAAAAAAGCCCCAAAACCCCCACAAACCCCCCTAAAAAAATCCCCAAATTTTCCCCAAACCCAAAAATTCCCAAATTTTCCCAAAAATCCCCAAATTTCCCACCTTGGCGAAGCAGGGGTTGGAGGAGAGGTTGTGGCGCACTCCCAATAAAATCCCAAAAAATCAAAAAAAAAGCAAAAAAATCTGAATAAAATCCCAATAAAATCACCCAAAAAATCAGAATAAAATCCCCAAAAAATCCCAACAAAATCCAAAAAAAAACCCAAAAAAGCAAAAAAATCCCAATGAAATCCCCAAATAATCTCCAAAGAAATCAGAATAAAATCCAAAAAAATCCCCCAAAAAATCCCCAAAAAAATCCCCCAAAAATCCCAATAAAATAAAAAAAAAATCCCCAAAAAACTCCAAAAAATCAGAATAAATTCCGAAAAAAATCCCCAAAAATTCAGAATAAAATTCCCCAAAAAATCCCCCAAAAATCACAATAAAATCCAAAAAATCCCCAAAAAAATCCCCAAAAAATACAAAAAAATCAGAATAAAATCCTGAAAAAATAAAAAAAAATCCCTAAAAAAATCAAAATAAAATCCCCCAAAATCCCAATAAAATCTGAATAAAATCCAGAAAAATCCCTAAAAAAATCCCAAAAAAATCCTGAAGTTTCCCCCAAACCCCAAAACCCCAAAATTCCCCAAAAATTCCCAAAAATTCCCGAAAAATCCCCAAATTTCCCCACCTTGGCGAAGCAGGGGTTGGAGGAGAGGTTGTGGCGCACGGAATCCTTCCAGCCCTGGTAGCGCCCCCCGAAGAACGGGAAGAGGCTCCGCAGCTGCTGAATGATCTGAAAAATAAAAAAAAATACAAATTTTGGGGGGTTTGGGGTAATTTTGGGGTGGGAAAATAAAAAAATAATTTAGGGAAAAATTCATGGGGAAAAACGCCAAATTTCTAAAAAAAAATCGGAAAAAATGAAAAAATGTTGAAAAAATGAATGAAAAGTTGTTACAGATAAAAATCCCAAAAATCAAAAAAACCCACAAAAATCCTGAAAAATGAATAAAAAATCGCTACAAATAAAAATCCCAAAAATCCCCCAAAAAAACCAAAAAATCCCCCCAAATGCCCCCAAAATTATTCCAAAAAAACCGCCAAAAATAAAAACACCCAAAAAATCCCCCAAAAAACCCCAAAAAAACCTAAAAATGCCCCCGAAATCCCAACCATCCCCCTAAAGTACCAAAATCACTCAAAAACTCCCAAAGCACCAAAAAATCCCCCCCAAAAAACCCAAATCCTCAAAAAAACACCCCAAAATTTCGGGGGGTTGGTAAATTTTGGGGTGGGGAAATAATAAAAAAAATTCGCTAAAAATTCACCCAAAAAACCCCAAAATTCTGACAAAAAAACCCACAAAAAAATCCCCCAAAATCTCCAAAGAAATCCCCAAAAAAATCCCCCAAAATAAAAAAAAACAAAAACGAAAACAGCCCCAAAAATCTCAATAAAATATCCCCAGAAAAATAAACGCAAAAATCCCCAAAACCCTGCCAAAAATCCCCCCAAAAATCCCCAAAAATCCCAAAATCCCAAAAATCCCTCAAAGTCCCCAAAAAACCGCCAAAATCCAAAAATCCAAAAATACCCCCCAAAAAACTTCCTCAAAAATCCCAAAAAACCCAAAAAAAAACCCCTGAAAATCCCAAAAATACGAAAAAATCCCCCAAAATCCCAAAAACCCCCAAAAAATCCCCAAAATAAAAAAAAAAATCCCCCAAGATTCCCAACCCCCCCTAAAAACCCAAAAACGCCCAAAAAAATCCCACTAAAATACCCCTAAAATCCCCCAAAATCCCAAGAGATCCCTGGAAAAAAAAACCCACCAAAAATCCCCAAAAGTCCCCCCAAATCCCAAAAACCCCCATAAGATCCCAAAAATCCCCAAAAAATCCCCAAAAAATCCCCAAAAATCTCCCCAAAAAACTCGCAAAATCCCCCCCAAAAAAAATCCCCAAAAAATCCCCAAAAAATCCTCCAGGAAATCCCCCAAAAAATCCTCAAAGAACTCCCCAAAATCCCAAAAAAACCCAAAAAATCTCCCTAAAAAACCCCCAAAATCCCCCCAAAAATCTCTAAAATCCCCCGAAAAAAATCCCCCCAAATCCAAAAAAATCCCCCAAAAATCCCGATAAAATCCCCGCTAAAAATTCCAGTAAAATCACAATAAAATCCAAAAAAATCCCCCAAAAAATCCCCCAAAAATCCCAAAAAATCCCTAAAAACCCCAAAAAATCCCCAAAAAAAACCCCAAAAACCCCCAAAAAACCCCAAAATCCAAAAAAATCCACCAAAAAATCCTCAAAGAACTCCCCAAAATCCCAAAAAAGCCCAAAAATATCTCCCTAAAAATCCCCTAAAAATTCCCTAAAACTCCCCCAAAAAAACCCCAAAAAGTCCCTCCCCAAAAATCCCAATAAAATCCCAATAAAATCCCCCCAAAATCCCAATAAAATCCCCCAAAAATCCAAAAAAAATTCCCCCCAAAAAATCCCCCAAAAATCCAAATAAAATCCCCCCAAAAATCCCCCAAATCCCGAAAAAAAATCCCCAAAAACTTCCAAAAAAAAATCCCCCCAAATCACCAAAAAATCCCCCCAAAAAATCCCCCAAAAAATCCCAATAAAATCCCCCAAAAAATCCCAATAAAATCCCCAAAAAATCCCAAAAAAATCCCCCAAAATCCCCAAAAAATCCCCCCAAAAAATCCCCCAAAAAATCCCAATAAAATCCCCCAAAATCTCAAAAAAACTCCCAAATCCCGGAAAAAAACCCCAAAAACTCCCAAAAATCCTCAAAAAAATCCCCCAAAAAATCCCAATAAAATCCCAAAAAAAATCCCCCAAAATCCCCAAGAAAATCCAAAAAAAATCCCCCAAAATCCCAAAAAAAATCCCCCCAAAAATCTCAAAAAAATCTCAAAAAATCCCTTAAAAATCTGCCAAAAAAAACCCCAAAACTTTCCCCCCCCCCAAAAAAAAACCTACCAAAAAATTCCCCAAAATCAATACGCCCCCCAAATCCAAAAAAATCCCTCCAAAAATACCCCCAAAAATCCCCCAAAATCCCTCAAAAATCCCTAAAAAAAACCCCAAAAATTCCAAAAATCCCCCCAAAAAAATCCCCCAAAAAATCTCAAAAAATCCCCCCAAAAAATCCCCCAAAATCCAAAAAATCCCGAAAAGATTCCCAAAAAATGTCCCCTAAAATCCCCAAAAAATCCCCAAAAAATCTCCCAAAGAATCCCCAAAAAACTCGCAAAATCCCCCCCAAAAAAAAAAATCCCCCAAAAATCCCCAAAAAACTCCTCCAGGAAATCCCCCAAAAAATCCTCAAAGAACTCCCCAGAATCCCCAAAATCCCCAAAAAAATCTCCCTTAAAAACCCCCAAAATCCCCCAAAAATCCCCCAAATCCCGAAAAAAAAAATCCCAAAAACCCTCAAAAAAATCCCCCAAAAAATCTCAAAAAATCCCCCCAAAAATCCCAAAAAATCCCCCCAAAAATCCCCCCCAAAATCCCCCAAATCCCGAAAAAAAACCCCAAAAACTCCCAAAAATCCTCAAAAAAATCCCCCAAAAAATCTCAAAAAATCCCCCCAAAAATCCCCCAAATCCCGAAGAAAACCCCCCAAAAA
Source organism: Taeniopygia guttata (assembly GCF_003957565.2). Lineage (NCBI taxonomy): Eukaryota > Metazoa > Chordata > Aves > Passeriformes > Estrildidae > Taeniopygia > Taeniopygia guttata. The sequence goes on along the minus strand of NC_044213.2, from coordinate 150,437,187 downwards.
TCCAGAAAAAATCCCCCAAAAAATCCCAATAAAATCCCCAAAAATCCCCCCAAAATCCCTCAAAAATCCCTAAAAAAACCCCCAAAAAATCCCCCAAAAATCCCAATAAAATCCCAATAAAATCCCCAAAAATCCCGCAAATCCCGAAAAAAAATCCCCAAAAACTTCCAAAAAATCCCCCAAATCCCGAAAAAAAATCCCCAAAAACTTCCAAAAAAATCCCCCCAAAAAATCCCCCCAAAAATCTCCAAAAATCCCTCCAAAAATCCCAAAAAAACCCCCAAAATCCCCCAAAATTCCCCCAAAATCCCAAAAAAATCCCCAAAAAAATTTAAAAAAAATCCCCCAAAATCCCCAAAAAATCCCCTCAAAAAATCCCCCCAAAAATCCCTAAAAAACCCCCAAAAATACCAAAAATCCCCCCAAAATTCCCCCAAAAGCTCCCAAAAATCCTCAAAAACATCCTCAAAAAAATCCCCCAAAATCCCCAAAAAATCCCCCCAAAAAATCCCCCAAAAATCCCAATAAAATCCCCAAAAAAATCCCCAAAAAAATCCCCAAAAAAACTCCCAAAAATCCCCAAAAATCCCCCCAAAAATCCCCAAAATCCCCCGAAAAAATCCCCCCAAAAATCCACAAGAATCCCTCAAAAATCCCTAAAAAAACCCCAAAAATCCCAAAAAATCCCAATAAAATCCCCCAAAATCAAAAAAAACCCCCAAAAATCCCCCCAAAAAATCCCAATAAAATCCCCCAAAATCTCAAAAAAACTCCCAAATCCCGGAAAAAAACCCCCAAAAACTCCCAAAAATCCTCAAAAAAATCCCCCAAAAAATTTCAAAAAATCCCCAAAAATCCCCCCAAAAATCCCCAAAATCCCCCGAAAAAATCCCCCCAAAAATCCACAAAAATCCCTCAAAAATCCCTAAAAAAACCCCAAAAATCCCAAAAAATCCCCCCAAAAATCCCCCAAAAATCCCAATAAAATCCCAATAAAATCCCCCAAAAAATCCCAATAAAATCCCCCAAAAATCCAAAAAAATTCCCCCAAAATCCCCAAAAAATCCCACCAAAAAATCCCCCAAAATCCAAAAAAACCCCAAAAATCCCCCCAAAAAATCCCCCCAAACCCCCCAAAATCCCCCCAAAATCCCCCAAATCCCGAAAAAAACCCCCAAAAACTCCCAAAAATCCTCAAAAAAATCCCCCAAAAAATCTCAAAAAATCCCCCCAAAATCCCCCCAAAAATCCCCCAAATCCCGAAAAAAACCCCCAAAAACTTCCAAAAATCCTCAAAAAAATCCCCCAAAAAATCTCAAAAAATCCCCCCAAAAATCCCCCCAAATCCCGAAAAAAAACCCCCAAAAACTCCCAAAAATCCTCCAAAAAATCCCCCCAAAAAATCCCCCAAAAAATCCCAATAAAATCCCCCAAAATCCCAAAAAAAACCCCAAATCCCGATAAAAACCCCCCAAAACCTCCCAAAAATCCTCAAAAAAATCCTCAAAAAAATCCCCCAAAAAATCCCAATAAAATCCCCAAAAATCCCCCCAAAATCCCTCAAAAATCCCTAAAAATCCCCCCAAAATCCCTCAAAAATCCCTAAAAAAAACCCCAAAATCAAAAAAAACCGAAAAAATCCCCCCCCAAATAAATCTCCAGAAAAATTCCCCAAAATCAATAACCCCCCCAAAATCCAAAAAAATCCCCCCAAAAATCCCCAAAATCCCCAAAGAAAATCCCTCAAAACCTAAAAAAAACCCCAAAAATCCTCCCAAAAAATCCCCCAAAAAATCCCTCAAAATCCAAAAAACCCCAAAAATCCCCTAAGAAAATCCCCCAATAAATCCCAATAAAATCCCCCAAAAATCCAAAAAAAATTCCCCAAAATCCCAAAAAATCCCCCCAAAAATCCCCAAAAAATTCCCCAAAATCCCCCCAAAAAATCTCAAAAAATCAAAAAAAAATCCTCCAAAATAAAAAAAACCGAAAATCCCCAAAAAATCCCAATAAAATCCAAAAAAATCTCAATAAAATCCCCCCAAATCCCCAAAAAATACCCCCATAAAATCCCCCAAAAGCCCCAAAAAAATCCCCCAAAAAATCCCAATAAAATCCCCAAAAATCCCCCCAAAATCCCTCCAAAATCCCTAAAAAAAACCCCAAAAATCCCAAAAAATCCCCCCAAAAATCCCCAAAAAATTCCCCAAAATCCCCCCAAAAAATCTCAAAAAATCAAAAAAAAATCCTCCAAAATAAAAAAAAACCGAAAATCCCCAAAAAAATCCCAATAAAATCCCAAAAAATCTCAATAAAATCCCCCCAAATCCCCAAAAAATACCCCCATAAAATCCCCCAAAAGCCCCAAAAAAATCCCCCAAAAATCCCAATAAAATCCCCAAAAATCCCCCCAAAATCCCTCCAAAATCCCTAAAAAAAACCCCAAAAATCCCAAAAAATCCCCCCAAAAAATCCCCCAAGAAATCCCAATAAAATCCCCCAAAAATAAAAAAAAAACTAAAAATCCCCCCAAAAAATCCCCAAAAAGTCCCCCAAATCCCGAAAAAAACCCCAAAACCTCCCAAAAATCCTCAAAAAAATCCCCCAAAAAATCCCCCAAAAAATCCCAATAAAATCCCCAAAAAAACTCCAAAATCCCTCAAAAATCCCTAAAAAAACTCCCAAAAATCCCCAAAAATCCCCCCAAAAATCCCCCAAAATCCCACAAAAATCCCTAAAAAAAACCCCCAAAATTCCCCAAAACCCCCAAAAAATCCCCCAAAAAATCCCAATAAAATCCCCCCAAAAACCCCAAAAATCCTCCAAAAAATCCCCCAAAAATCCCCAAAAATCCCCCCAAAAATCCCCCAAAATCCCTCAAAAATCCCTAAAAAAAACCCCAAAAACCCCAAAAATCCCCAAAAACCCCAAAAAAATCCCCCAAAATTCCCCCTCCCCTCCCGTCCCTATCGCGGCTCTATCGCGACATGGGGGGGGTCTGGTCCCCCTTTGTCCCTCTGTCCCTTTGTCCCTCTATCGCCCTTTGGTCGCCATTGTCGCGATTGTCGCCCCCCGTGTCGCCGCTTTTGTGGCTTTTGTCGCGATTGTCGCCGCTGTCGCCACTATCGCCACCTCTGTCGCGGCTTTTGTCGCGATTGTCGCCGCTGTCCCCTCCCCCCGTCTCCGCTTTTGTCGCGATTGTCGCCGCTATCGCCACCTCTGTCGCCACTATCGCCGCTTTGGTCGCCCCCTGTCGCGATTGTCGCCGCTGTCCCCTCCCCCCGTCTCCGCTTTTGTCGCGATTGTCGCCACTGTCGCCGCTTTTGTCGCCATTGTCGCCCCCCTGTCGCGATTGTCGCCCCCGTGTCGCCGCTGTCGCCGCTTCTGTCGCGATAATCGCGGTTTGTCGCCCGCGATGGCGGCGGCGGGGGAGGGCGCGGAGCGGAAATTTGGGGATTTTGGGGAATTTTGGGGGTTTTTTTTGGGGTTTTTTGGGATTTTGGGGGATTTTTTGGGGATTTTGGAGATTTTTTTGGGATTTTTGGGGTTTTGGGGGAGATTTTTTCGGGATTTTTGGGGATTTTGGGGGATTTTTTGGGGGGATTTTTTAGGGTTTTTTTTGAGGGATTTTTTGGGATTTTTTTTTGGGATTTTTTGGGGGGATTTTTTGGGGGGATTTTACCGGGATTTTTTAGGGATTTTTGGGGATTTTTTTGGAATTTTTTGGGGGGATTTTACCGGGATTTTGGGGATTTTTTTGGGGATTTCTTTTGGGGATTTTTGGGGGATTTTGGAGCTTTATAGGGTTTTTTCGGAGAGGTTTGGGGTGCGGGAATTTTGGAGTTTGGGGATTTTTGGGGGGGGGATTTTTTTGGTTTTTCAGTTTGTTTTTTTTTTTGGGGGGGGGGTGGGGGAATTTTGGGCTACCGAGAATTCCGGGATCCCGAGGGGGTCCCGGGGAGAATTTGGGGATCCCGGAGGGGGTCCCGGGGCTCTCCCGGTGCTCCCGGGGATGGATCGAGAATCCTGAGCGGGTCCGGGGGAGAATTTGGGGGATCCCGAGAGGGTCCCGGGGCTGGATCGGGAATCCCGAGGGGATCCCGGGGAGATTTTGGGGGATCGCGGGGGTCTCCCGGTGGTCCCGGGGATGGATCGAGAATCCCGGAGGGTCCCGGGGAGAATTTGGGGGATCCCGGAGGGTCTCGGGGAGAATTTGGGGATCCCGGGGGTCTCCCGGTGGTCCCGAGGATGGATCGGGAATCCTGAGCGGGTCCGGGGGAGAATTTGGGGTGTCCCTCGGGGGTCTCGGGGATGGATCGGGAATCCCGGAGGGGTCCCGGGGATGGATGGGGAACCCCTCGGTGGTCCCGGGGGTCTCCCGGTGCTCCCGGGAGTGGATCGGGAATCCCGGAGTGGTCCCGGGGATGGACCGGGAACCCCTCGGTGGTCCCGGGGCTGGATGGGGAACCCCTCGGTGATCCCGGGGATGGATCTGGAACCCCTCGGGGATGTCTCGGAGGTCCCGGTGGTCCCGGGGGTGTCCCGGGGGTCCCGGGCGGTTACCTGGGCGAGCTTGAGGCGGCGGCCGGGGGCGGCGCGGATGACGAGGGCGATCAGCGCCAGGTAGGAGTAGGGGGGTTTGGGGTGGCGGCGGTACCGCTGCGGGCGGCCCGGGGACCCCCGCGAACCCCGAGAACCGCCCCGGGAACCGCCCCGGGAACCGCCCCGGGAAGCGCCGGAGCGGCCGAAGGGGTCGCGGGAGCCGCCCCGGGCCGGGCCAGGAGCGGCCGAGAGCGGCGGCGGCGGCGGCGGCATCGCGGAGGGGAATGGACGGGACTTACCCCCGGGGGAGGGAGGGGACCCGGGGCGGGGAATGGGATGGGGAGTGGGGAGGGGTTTGTTTGGGGTTTGTTTGGGGTTAATTTGGGGTTTGGGATTTGGGGTTTGAGGTAATTTGGGGTTTGGGGGGTTTGGGGTTTGGGGTTTGGGGTTTATTTGGGGTTTGGGAATTGGGAATTGGGAATTGGGAATTGGGGTTTGGGATTTGGGGTTTGAGGTTTGGGGTAATTTGGGGTTTGGGGATTGGGGGATTTGGGGTTTGGGGTTTATTTGGGGTTTATTTGGGGTTTATTTGGTGTTTGGGGGATTTGGGGTTTGTTTGGGGTTTGGGGGATTTGGGGCTTATTTGGGGTTTGCGGTTTGGGGTTTCGGGGGCTTGGGGTTTATTTGGGGTTTGGGATTTGGGGTTTGGGGTTTGGGGTTTGGGGGATTTGGGGTTTATTTGGGGTTTGGGGATTATTTGGGGTTTGGGGTTTGGGGCTTGGGGTTTATTTGGGGTTTATTTGGGGTTTATTTGGGGTTTGGGGTTTGGGATTTGGGGTTTGGGGGATTTGGGGTTTATTTGGGGTTTGGGGTTTGGGGTTTATTTGGGGTTTATTTGGGGTTTGGGGTTTGGGGTTTGGGGTTGATTTGGGATTTGAGGTTTATTTGGGGTTTATTTGGGGTTTGGGATTTGGGATTTGGGATTTGGGGTTTGGGATTTGGGGGATTCGGGGTTTGGGATTTGGGATTTGGGGTTTGGGATTTGGGATTTGGGATTTGGGGTTTGGGGTTTGGGGTTTGGGGGATTTGGGATTCGGGTTATTTGGGGTTTGGGATTTGGGATTTGGGGTTTGGGGTTTGGGGTTTGGGGTTTATTTGGGGTTTATTTGGGGTTTGGGATTGGGCGGATTTGGGGTTTGGGATTTGGGGTTTGGGGTTTATTTGGGGTTTGGGGTTTGGGGGATTTGGGGTTTGGGGTTTGGGGTTAATTTGGGGTTTGGGATTTGGGATTTGGGGTTTATTTGGGGTTTGGGGTTTGGGGTTTGGGGGATTTGGGATTTGGGGTTTGGGGTTTGGGGTTTGGGGTTTGGGGTTTGGGGGATTTGGGATTTGGGGTTTGGGGTTTATTTGGGGTTTATTTGGGGTTTATTTGGGGTTTATTTGGGGTTTGGGGTTTATTTGGGGTTTGGGGTTTGGGGTTTGGGGTTTGGGGGATTTGGGGTTTGGGGTTTGGGGTTTGGGGTTTGAGGTAATTTGGGGTTTGGGGTTTGGGGTTTGGGGTTTGGGGTTTGGGGTTTGGGGTTTGGGGATGGGGTTTATTTGGGATTTGGGGGATTTGGGGTTTGGGATTTGGGATTTGGGGTTTGGGGTTTGGGGTTTGGGATTTGGGGTTTGGGGGATTTGGGGTTTGGGATTTGGGGTTTGGGATATTTGGGGTTTGGGGTTTGGGGGATTTGGGGGGTTTGGGGTTTGGGATTTGGGGTTTGGGATTTGGGGTTTGGGGTTTGGGATTTGGGGAGATTTGGGGATTTGGGGTTTGGGGTTTGGGGGGATTTGGGGTTTGGGGTTTGGGGTTTGGGGTTTATTTGGGGTTTTGGGTTTGGGGTTTATTTGGGGTTTAGGGTTTGGGATTTGGGGTTTGGGATTTGGGGTTTGGGATTTGGGGTTTGGGATTTGGGATTTGGGGTTTGGGGGATTTGGGGTTTGGGGTTTGGGGTTTGGGGTTTGGGGTTTGGGGGATTTGGGATTTGGGGTTTGGGGTTTATTTGGGGTTTGGGATTTGGGGTTTGGGGTAATTTGGGATTTGGGATTTGGGGTTTGGGGTTTGGGGTTTGGGGTTTGGGGTTTATTTGGGGTTTGGGGTTTGGGGTTTGGGGTTTATTTGGGGGGATTTGGGGTTTGGGATTTGGGGTTTGGGGGATTTGGGGGGATTTGGGGTTTGGGATTTGGGGTTTGGGGGATTTGGGGTTTGGGGTTTATTTGGGGTTTGGGATTGGGATTGGATTTGGGGTTTGGGGTTTGGGGTTTGCGGTTTGGGGTTTGGGATTTGGGGTTTGGGGTTTATTTGGGGTTTATTTGGGGTTTGGGGTTTGGGGTTTGGGGGATTTGGGGTTTGGGATTTGGGGTTTGGGGTTTAGGGTTTGGGGGATTTGGGGTTTGGGATTTGGGGTTTGGGGTTTGGGGTTTGGGGTTTGGGGTTTGGGATTTGGGGTTTGGGGGATTTGGGGTTTGGGGTTTGGGGGATTTGGGGTTTGGGGTTTGGGGGATTTGGGGTTTGGGGTTTGGGGTTTGGGGTTTGGGGTTTGGGGTTTGGGATTTGGGGTTTGGGGGATTTGGGGTTTGGGGTTTGGGGGATTTGGGGTTTGGGGTTTGGGGGTTATTTGGGGTTTATTTGGGGTTTATTTGGGGTTTGGGGTTTGGGGGATTTGGGGTTTGGGGTTTGGGGTTTGGGGGATTTGGGATTTGGGGTTTGGGGTTTGGGGTTTATTTGGGGTTTGGGGTTTGGGGGATTTGGGGTTTGGGGTTTGGGGGGTTTTGGGGGTTGGGGGTTTGGGGGTTATTTGGGGTTTATTTGGGGTTTATTTGGGGTTTGGGGTTTGGGGGATTTGGGGTTTGGGGTTTGGGGTTTGGGGTTTAGGGTTTGGGGTTTGGGGTTTGGGGTTTGGGATTTATTTGGGGTTTGGGATTTGGGGTTTGGGGATTTGGGGTTTGGGGTTTGGGGTTTATTTGGGGTTTGGGGTTTGGGGTTTGGGGTTTGGGGTTTGGGGGATTTGGGGTTTGGGGTTTGGGGTTTGGGGTTTGGGATATTTGGGGTTTGGGGTTTGGGGGATTTGAGGTTTGGGGGATTTGGGGTTTGGGGTTTATTTGGGGTTTGGGGTTTGGGATTTGGGGTTTGGGGTTTGGGGTTTGGGGTTTGAGGGATTTGGGGTTTGGGGTTTGGGGTTTGGGGTTTATTTGGGGTTTATTTGGGGTTTGGGGTTTGGGGGATTTGGGGTTTGGGGGGTTTGGGGTTTGGGGTTTATTTGGGGTTTATTTGGGGTTTATTTGGGGTTTGGGGTTTGGGGTTTATTTGGGGTTTATTTGGGGTTTATTTGGGGTTTGGGATTTGGGGTTTGGGGTTAGGGGTTTGGGGTTTATTTGGGGTTTGGGGTTTATTTGGGGTTTGGGGCTTATTTGGGGTTTGGGGTTTGGGGTTTATTTGGGGTTTGGGGTTTGGGGGATTTGGGGTTTGGGGTTTATTTTGGGTTTGGGGTTTGGGATTTGGGGTTTTGGGGGATTTGGGGTTTGGGGTTTCGGGTTTGGGGTTTGGGATTTGGGGTTTGAGGTAATTTGGGGTTTGGGGGGTTTGGGGTTTGGGGGATTTGGGGGATTTGGGGTTTGGGGTTTGGGGTTTGGGGTTTGGGGGATTTGGGGTTTGGGATTTGGGATTTGGGGTATTTGGGGTTTGGGGTTTGGGATTTGGGATTTATTTGGGGTTTGAGGTTTATTTGGGGTTTGGGGTTTGGGGTTTGGGATTTGGGGTTTGGGATTTGGGGTTTGGGGTTTGGGGTTTGGGGTTTGGGGTTTGGGGGATTTGGGGTTTGGGGTTTGGGGTTTATTTGGGGTTTGGGGTTTATTTGGGGTTTGGGGGATTTGGGGTTTGGGGTTTGGGGTTTGGAGGATTTGGGGTTTGGGGTTTGGGGTTTGGGGTTTGGAATTTGGGGTTTGGGATTTGGGGGATTTGGGGTTTGGAATTTGGGGTTTGGGGTTTGGGGGATTTGGGGTTTGGGATTTGGGGTTTGGGATTTGGGGTTTGGGGTTTGGGGTTTAGGGTTTGGGGTTTGGGATTTGGGATTTGGGATTTGGGGTTTGGGGTTTGGGGTTTGGGGTTTGGGATTTATTTGGGATTTGGGGTTTGGGGTTTGGGGTTTGGGGGATTTGGGTTATTTGGGGTTTGGGGTTTATTTGGGGTTTGGGGTTTGGGGTTTGGGGTTTGGGGTTTGGGGTTTGGGATTTGGGGTTTGGGGTTTGAGGTTTGGGGTTTTGGGTTTGGGGTTTGGGGTTTATTTGGGATTTGGGTTTTGGGGGATTTGGGGTTTGGGATTTGGGATTTGGTGTTTGGGGTTTGGGGGATTTGGGGTTTGGGGGATTTGGGGTTTGGGGTTTGGGGTTTGGGGTTTGGGGTTTGGGGGATTTGCGGGTTGGGGGATTTGGGGTTTGGGGTTTATTTGGGGTTTATTTGGGGTTTGGGGTTTGGGGGATTTGGGGTTTGGGATTTGGGAGGATTTGAAGAACTGGAATTCCCAAGGAAATTGGGATTTCAGAATTCCCGGAATTCCCCTGACCCCAAATCCCTCCCCCTCCAAAAATTCCCTCCATCTCATAAAAACCCCTCCCACAAATCCCAAAAAAACCCAAAATTCCTCCATTTTCCAAAATTCCCAATTCCCAAAAGTTTGCAAAAATCCCCAAACCCAAAAACTTCCAAATCCCAATCCCCAAAAATCCCCAATTTTTCAAAATTTCCAACTCCGAAAAATCCCAAAAAATCAATCCCAAAAATCCCAAAATTCCCACAAATCCCTAAATTCTGAATTTCCAAAATTCCCAAAACTCCCCAAAATCAATCCCAACATTTCTGAAAATTCAAAAAAATCAATTCCAAAATTCCCCAAAATTCACCCCAAAATTAAAAAAAAATCCCAAAAATCCATCCCAAAAATCCCAAAATCCCTCACATCAATCCCAAAAATCCATCCCAAAAATTCTAAAAATCCCACAAATCCCAAAATCCTGAATTTCCAAAAATCCCCAAATCCCAAAAATCCCAAAATTCCCAAAAATCCATCCCAAAATTTAAAAAAATCCCAAAAATCAACCCCAAAAATCAATCCCAAAAATCCCCAAATCCCCCAAAATCCCCAAAATTCCCAAAATCCCTCAAATCCATCCCAAAAATCCCTCCCAAAACTCCCAAAATCCCAAAATTCCCAGAAATCGATCCCAAAAAAATTCAAAAATCCCCAAATCCTGAATTTCCAAAAAATCCATTCCAAAATTCAAAAAAAATCCCAAAAATCCATCCCAAAAATCCCCAAATCACCCAAAATTCCCAAAATCTCCAAAATCCCCAAAATCCCTCAAATCAATCCCAAAAATCCATCCCGAAAATTCTAAAAATCCCAGAAATCAATCCCAAAAATCCCAAAATTCCTAAAAATCCCAAAATTTCCAGAATGCCCAAAAATCCATCCCAAAAATTCTAAAAATCCCACAAAGCCACAATCCTGAAATTCCAAAAATCCCAAAATCCCCAAATTCCCCAAAAATCCCCAAAATTGCCCAAAAATCCCCAAAATCCCAAAAAAATCCCCAAAATTAAAAAAAAACCTCCAAAATCCCCAAAATTCCCAAAAAAATCCCCCAAATCCCCCCAAATTTCCCAAAAAATCAATCCCAAAATTCCCCAAAACTCTCCAGAATTCCCTAAAAATCCCCAAAAAAATCCCCAAAAATCCCCCCAGAAATTCCAAAAATTCCCAAAAATTCCCAAAAAATCCCCCAAATCCCCCCAAAACCCCAAAATTCCCAAAATAATCAATCCCAAAATTCCCAAAAAGATCAATCCAAAAAATTCTAAAAATCCCACAAATCCCCAAATCCTGAATTTCCAAAAATCCCAAAATCCCCCAAAATTTCCCAAATCCCAAAAATTCTAAAAATCCCACAAAGCCAAAATCCTGAAATTCCAAAAATCCCAAAATCCCCAAATTGCCCAAAAATCCCCAAAATTCTCCAAAACTCCAAAAAATTCCCCAAAATCCCCCCAAAATCCCCAAAATATCCCCCAAATCCCCCCAAAAATACAAAAATCCCAAAAAATCCCCCAAATCCCCCCAAAACCACAAAATTCCCAAAAAAATCAATTCCAAAATTCCTAAAAAATCCCCAAAATTCCATGAAAATCCTCCAAAATCCCCAGAATTCCCCAAATTCCCCAAAAATCCCCCCCAAAATCCCAAAAATTCCCAAAAAATTCCCCAAAGATCCTCCAAAATCAAAAAAAATCCCCAAAATTCCCCAAAAATCCCCTAAAAAATCCCCTAAAAAATCCCCTAAACTCCCCAAAAAACTCCCCAAAATCCCAAAATCCCAAAAACTCCCCAAAATTCCCAAAAATTCCCCAAAAATTCCCAAAATTCCAACAGGTCACCGTCCTTTATTCGGGAACATTTTGGGAATTGGGGGGTCCAGCCCCGAAATTCCCAAAAAAACCCCAAAAAACCAAAAAACCAAATCCTGAATTTCCGGGGGGCGTGGCCACGTCAACGAGGAGGGCGTGGTCATTCAAATGAGGAGGGTGTGGTTATGTAAATGAGGAGGCGTGGCCACGCAAATCAGGAGAACTCGCGGACGAATTTGGTGTAGAAGTCGCTGAGTTTCTGCAGCAGCAGCTTCAGCTTCTCCGTGGGCGGCAGGATGGTCATGCTGGGGGGGAAATTCCCAAAAAAAATTCGGGAAAAGGCACCGGGGAACGTCCCCAAAAAAATTTTGGGAATTTTGGGTGGAAATTGGGGGAAAAAGGGAAAAAAAATGGCGAAAAAATGGCAAAAAATGGAAAAAAAATGGCAAAAAAATGAAAAATAAATCAAATTTTTTGCCACAGGAATTGTAAAAATGGAGGCGGAATTTGGGATTTGGGATTTTGGGATTTTGGGATTTGGGATTTTGGGATTTGGGATTTTGGGATTTTGGATTTGGGGATTTTGGGGGTTTGGGGTTTGGGGTTTGGGATTTTGGGATTTGGGGTTTGGGGTTTGGGGTTTTGGGGATTTGGGATTGGGGATGGGTCATGCCGGGGGGAAATTCCCAAAAAAAAATCGGGAAAAGGCACCGGGGAACGTCCCAAAAAACATTTGGGAATTTTGGGCGGAAATTGGGGGAAAAAGGGAAAAAAAATGGCAAAAAAACGGCAAAAAATGGAAAAAAATTGAATTTTTTCGTGATTTTTTTTGGCACAGGAATTGCAAAAATGGAGGCGGGATTTGGGATTTGGGATTTGGGATTTGGGATTTGGGGTTTGGGATTTGGGATTTTGGGGTTTGGGATTTGGTGATTTAGGATCAGAATTTTGGGGATTTGGGGTTTTGGGGATTTGGGATTGGGGATGGGTCATGCTGGGGGGGAAATTCCCAAAAAAAATTCGGGAAAAGGCACCGGGGAACGTCGCAAAAAAAATTTGGGAATTTTGGGCGGAAATTGGGGGAAAAAGGAAAAAAAAAAGGAAAAAAAATGGCAAAAAAATGAAAAAAAATTGAATTTTTTCTTGATTTTTTGGCCCAGGAATTGTAAAAATGGAGGCGGGATTTGGGATTTTGGGATTTGGGATTTTGGGATTTTGGGGTTTGGGATTTTGGGATTTTGGGATTTGGGGTTTGGGGTTTGGGATTTTGGGGTTTGGGATTTGGTGATTTAGGATGAGAATTTTTGGGATTTTGGGATATGGAGTTTGGGGATTTGGGATTTGGGATGGGTCATGCTGGGGGGAAATTCCCCAAAAAAAATTCGGGAAAAGGCACCGGGGAACGTCCCCAAAAAAATTTGGGAATTTTGGGGCGGAAATGGGGAAAAAAATGGCGAAAAAATGGTGAAAAAATGGCAAAAAAATGGCAAAAAAATCGAATTTTTTCTTGATTTTTTCAGCCCAGGAATGGTAAAAATGGAGGCGGAATTTGGGATTTGGGAATTTGGGATTTTTGGATTTGGGATTTTGAGATTTTGGGATTTGGGATTTTGGGGTTTGGGGATTTGGTGATTTAGGATCAGAATTTTGGGGATTTGGGGTTTTGGGATTTGGGGTTTTGGGGTTTGGGATTGGGGATGGGTCATGCTGGGGGGGAAAATCCCCAAAAAATTTCGGGAAAAGGCACCGGGGAACGTCCCAAAAAAAAATTTGGGAATTTTGGGCGGAAATTGGGGGAAAAACGGGAAAAAAAATGGCAAAAAAATGGCAAAAAATGGGAAAAAAATCGAATTTTTTCTTCATTTTTTGGCCCAGGAATTGTAAAAATGGAGGTGGAATTTGGGATTTTGGAAATTTGGGATTTTGGGATTTGGGATTTTGGGATTTGGGGTTTGGGATTTTGGGATTTGGGATTTTGGGGATTTGGAATTTGGTGATTTAGGATCAGAATTTTGGGGATTTGGGGTTTGGGTTTTGGGGATTTGGGGATGGGTCATGCTGGGGGAAATTCCCAAAAAAAATTCGGGAAAAGGCACCGGGGAACGTCCCCAAAAAAAATTTGGGAATTTTGGGCGGAAATTGGGAGAAAAAGGGAAAAAAAATGGCAAAAAATGGGAAAAAAATCGAATTTTTTCTTGATTTTTTGGCCCAGGAATTGTAAAAATGGAGGCGGAATTTGGGATTTTGGGATTTTGGGATTTGGGATTTTGGGAATTTGGGATTTTGGGGTTTTGGGATTTTGGGAATTTGGGATTTTGGGATTTGGGATTTTGAGGTTTGGGATTTGGTGATTTAGGATCAGAATTTTGGGGATTTGGTATTTTGGGGATTTGGGATTGGGGATGGGTCATGATGGGGGGGAAATCCCCAAAAAAATTCGGGAAAAGTCATGAGGGAATATCCCAAAAAAAAATTTGGGAATTTTGGGGGGAAATTGGGGGGAAAAAGGAAAAAAAAATGGCAAAAAAATGGCAAAAAATGGCAAAAAAATCGAATTTTTTGCCACAGGAATTGTAAAAATGGAGGCGGAATTTGGGATTTGGGATTTGGGATTTTGGAATTTGGGATTTTGGGATTTGGGATTTTGGGATTTGGGATTTTGGGGATTTTGGGATTTGGGATTTTGGGATTTGGTGATTTAAGATCAGAATTTTGGGGATTTGGGACTTGGGGTTTGGTATTTTGGGGATTTGGGATTTGGGGATGGATCATGCTGGGGGGGAAATTCCCAAAAAAAATTTGGGAAAAGGCACCGGGGAACGTCCCCAAAAAAATTTGGGAATTTGGGGCGGAAATTGGGGGAAAAAGAAAAAAAAAATGGCAAAAAAATGGCAAAAAATGGGAAAAAAATTGAATTTTTTCGTGATTTTTTTGGCACAGGAATGTAAAAATGGAGGCGGAATTTGGAATTTGGGATTTGGGATTTTGGGATTTGGGATTTTGGGATTTGGGATTTGGGATTTTGGGATTTGGGATTTGGGATTTGGGGTTTGGGGTTTGGGGTTTGGGGAATTTGTGATTTTGGGATTTTGGGGATTTGGGGTTCTGGGGATTTGGGATTGGGGATGGGTCATGCTGGGGGGAAATTCCCAAAAAAAATTCGGGAAAAGGAACCGGGGAACGTCCCAAAAAAAATTTGGGAATTTTGGGCGGAAATTGGGAGAAAAAGGGAAAAAAAATGGCAAAAAATGAAAAAAAATTGAATTTTTTCTTGATTTTTTGCCTCAGGAATTGTGAAAATGGAGGCGGAATTTGGGATTTTGGGATTTGGGATTTTGGGATTTGGGATTTTGGGATTTTGGATTTGGGATTTTGGGATTTGGGATTTGGGAATTTGGAATTTTGGGATTTTGGGATTTGGGATTTGGTGATTTAAGATCAGAATTTTGGGGATTTGGGGTTTGGGGTTTTGGGGATTTGGGGATTGGGGATGGGTCATGCTGGGGGGAAATTCCCAAAAAAAATTCGGGAAAAGGCACCGGGGAACGTCCCCAAAAAAATTTGGGAATTTTGGGTGGAAATTGGGGGAAAAAGGAAAAAAAATGGAAAAAAAATGGCAAAAAATGGGAAAAAATCGAATTTTTTCTTGATTTTTTTTGGCACAGGAATTGTAAAAATGGAGGCGGAATTTGGGATTTTGGGATTTGGGATTTGGGATTTTGGGATTTGGGATTTTGGGATTTGGGAATTTGGGATTTGGGAATTTGGGGTTTGGGATTTGGGATTTGGGGTTTTGGGGGATTTGGGATTGGGGATGGGTCATGCTGGGGGGGAAATCCCAAAAAAATTTGGGAAAAGGCACCGGGGAACATCCCAAAAAAATTTGGGAATTTTGGGTGGAAATTGGGGAGAAAAGGAAAAAAAAATGGCAAAAAAATGACAAAAAAATGGAAAAAAATTGAATTTTTTCTTGATTTTTTGCCTCAGGAATTGTGAAAGTGGAGGAGAAATTTGGGATTTGGGATTTTGGGATTTTGGGATTTTGGGATTTGGGATTTTGGGATTTTGGGATTTGGGATTTGGGTTTTAGGATCACAATTTTGGGATTTTGGAATTTGGGATTTTGGGGATTTGGGATTTGGGATTCGGGGATTTGGGATTGGGGATGGGTCATGCTGGGGGGAAAATTCCCAAAAAAAATTCGGGAAAAGGCACCGGGGAACGTCCCCAAAAAAATTTGGGAATTTTGGGTGGAAATTGGGGGGAAAAGGGAAAAAAAATGGTAAAAAAATGGCAAAAAAATGAAAAAAAAATCGAATTTTTTGCCACAGGAATTGTAAAAATGGAGGCGGAATTTGGGATTTTGGGATTTTGGGATTTGGGATTTGGGATTTTGGGATTTGGGATTTTGGGATTTTGGGATTTGGGATTTGGGATTTGGGATTTGGGGATTTTGGGATTTGGGGTTTGGGATTTGGGATTTGGGGTTTGGGATTTTGGGATTTTGGGAATTTGGGATTTGGGATTTGGGATTGGGAATTTTGGGATTTGGGGTTTGAGATTTGGGATTTGGGATTCCCCGGAATTTCGGGATGGAATCTCCCGGGATCAGGAATTTTGGGATGGAATCGATCAGGAATTTCGGGATGGGAATTCCCAGGATCGGGAATTTGGGGATGGAATCGATCAGAAATTTTTGATGGAATTGATCAGGAATTTCGGGATGGAATCGATCAGGAATTTGGGAATTTTGGGATGGAATCTCTCAGGAATTTTGGGATGGATCAATCAGGAATTTTGGGATGGATTTTCTCAGGAATTTGGGAATTTCGGGATGGATTTTCTCAGGATTAGGAATTTCGGGTTGGGAATTCCCGGGATCAGGAATTTTGGGATGGATTTTCTCAGGATCAGGAATTTTGGGATGGAATCGATCAGGAATTTCGGGATGGGAATTCCTGGGATCAGGAATTTCGGGATGGGATCTCTCAGGAATTTGGTAATTTCGGGATGGAATCAATCAGGAATTTTGGGATGGAATTGATCAGGATCAGGAATTTTGGGATGGGAATTCCCGGGATCAGGAATTTTGGGATGGATTTTCTCAGGAATTTGGGAATTTTGGGATGGATTGTCTCAGGAATTTGGGAATTTTAGGATTGATTTTCTCAGGAATTTGGGAATTTTGGGATGGGAATTCCCAGGATCAGGAATTTGGGGATGGAAGTGATCAGGAATTTGGGAATTTTAGGATGGAATCGATCAGGAATTTGGGAATTTTAGGATGGAATCTCTCAGGAATTTGGGAATTTGGGGATGGGATTTCCCAGGATCAGGAATTTCGGAATGGAATTGATCAGGAATTTCGGGATGGGAATTCCCAGGATCAGGAATTTCAGGATGGGAATCGATCAGGATCAGGAATTTCGGGATGGGAATTCCCGGGATCAGGAATTTCGGGATGGAATCGATCAGGAATTTTGGGATGGATTTTCTCAGGATCAGGAATTTCGGGATGGAATCTGCCAGGAATTTGGGAATTCTGGGATGGAATCTCCCGGGATCAGGAATTTCGGGATGGAATAGATCAGGAATTTTGGGATGGATTTTCTCAGGAATTTGGGAATTTCGGGATGGCATCTCTCAGGATCAGGAATTTTGGGATGGAATTGATCAGGAATTTTGGGATCGAATCTCTCAGGATCAGGAATTTTGGGATGGAATCAATCAGGAATTTCGGGATGGAATCGATCAGGAATTTTGGGATGGAATCGATCAGGAATTTGGGAATTTCGGGACGGAATCTCTCAGGAATTTGGGAATTTTGGGATGGGAATTCCCAGGATCAGGAATTTCGGGATGGAATCGATCAGGAATTTTAGGATGGATTTTCTCAGGAATTTGGAAATTTCGGGATGGGAATTCCCGGGATCAGGAATTTTGGGATGGATTTTCTCAGGATCAGGAATTTTGGGATGGATTTTCTCAGGAATTTGGGAATTTTGGGATGGAATCTCCCAGGATCAGGAATTTTGGGATGGATTCTCTCAGGATCAGGAATTTCGGGATGGAATCTCTCAGGAATTTCGGGATGGAATCTCTCAGGATCAGGAATTTTGGGATGGAATCGATCAGGAATTTCGGAATGGAATTGATCAGGAATTTCGGGATGGGAATTCCCGGGATCAGGAATTTTGGGATGGAATCGATCAGCAATTTTGGGATGGAATCAATCAGGAATTTTGAGATGGAATCGATCAGGAATTTTGGAATTTTGGGATGGAATCGATCAGGAATTTGGGAATTTCGGGATGGAATCTCTCGGGATCAGGAATTTCAGGATGGGATCGATCAGGAATTTTGGGATGGAATCTCTCAGGATCAGGAATTTTGGGATGGGATATCTCAGGAATTTTGGGATGGATTTTCTCAGGATCAGGAATTTTTGGATGGAATCCCTCAGGAATTTGGGAATTTTGGGATGGAATCTCTCAAGATCAGGAATTTCGGGATGGGAATTCCCGGGATCAGGAATTTTGTGATGAATTTTCTCAGGAATTTGGGAATTTCGGGATGGGAATTCCCAGGATCAGGAATTTCGGGATGGAATCTCCCGGTATCAGGAATTTCAGGATGGGAATTCCCGGGATCCGGAATTTTGGGATGGGAATTCCCGGGATCAGGAATTTGGGGATGGGATCGATCAGGAATTTGGGAATTTGGGGATGGAATCAATCAGGAATTTCGGGATGGGAATTCCCGGGATCAGGAATTTCGGGATGGAATCGATCAGGAATTTCGGGATGGGATTTCCCAGGATCAGGAATTTTGTGATGAATTTTCTCAGGAATTTGGGAATTTCGGGATGGAATCTCTCAGGAATTTGGGAATTTGGGGATGGAATTCCGGGAACCCACCGGAAGTGGTAGGTGCCCTCCTTCTGGCCGAAGCCGCTGCCCGGCACCACGCAGATCCCCGTCTCCTCCAGGAGCCGCATGCAGAAGAACATGTCCGGGGCCTGCTCCTTCTCCTGGGATCCGGAAAACACGGATCGGGATGGATCCCGATGGATCCCACAACTCCTTGGGTGGATCCCAGAACTCCTGGGATGGATCCCAATGGATCCCAAAAATCCTGGGATGGATCCCGATGGATCCCAGAAGTCCTGGGATTGATCCCAGTGGATCTCATAACTCCTGGGATGGATCCCACAACTCCTAGGATGGATCCTGGTGGATCCCAAAAATCCTGGGATTGATCCAAATGGATCCCAGAACTCCTGGGATGGGTCCCAGTGGATCCCAGAACTCCTGGAGTGGATACCAGTGGATCCCAGAACTCCCGGGATGGGTCCCACCACTCCTGGGGTGGATCCCAATGGATCCCAGAACTCCTGGGATGGATCCTTCAACTCCTGGGATGGATCCCAATGGATCCCAAAGCTCCTGGGGAGATCCCAGAACTCCTGGGATGGATCCCAATGGATCCCAAAGCTCCTGGGGTGGATCCCAGTGGATCCCACAACTCCTGGGATGGATCCCAATGGATCCCAGAATTCCTGGGATTTATCCCATCCATCCCAACATCTCCCAGTTGGGATCCCATCAATCCCAGTTGGGATCCCATCCATCCCATCCGTCCCAGTTGGGCTCCCGCCCATCCCAGTTGGGATCCCACCCATCCCAGTTTGGCTCCCGCCCATCCCATCAATCCCAGTTGGGATCTCATCCATCCCAGTTGGGATCCCATCCATCCCAGTTGGGATTCCATCCATCCCGCCCATCCCAGTTGGGATCCCATCCATCCCAGTTGGGATCCCATCCATCCCAGTTGGGATCCCATCCATCCCGCCCATCCCAGTTGGGATCCCATCCATCCCAGTTGGGATCCCATCCATCCCAGTTGGGATCCCATCCATCCCGCCCATCCCAGTTGGGATCCCGCCCATCCCAGTTGGGATCCCATCCATCTCATCCATCCCAGTTGGGATCCCACCCATCCAATTTGGGATCCGATCCATTCCATCCATCCCACCCATCCCAGTTTGGCTCACGCCCATCCCAGTTTGGCTCCCGCCCATTCCAGTTGGGATCCCACCCATCCCAGTTGGGATCCCATCCATCCCACCCATCCCAGTTTGGGCTCCCGCCCATCCCAGTTTGGCTCCCGCCCATCCCAGTTGGGATCCCGCCCATCCCAGTTTGGCTCCCGCCCATCCCAGTTGGGATCATGCCAATCCCAGTTTGTCTCCCGCCCATCCCAGTTGGCTCCCGCCCATCCCAGTTGGCTCCCGCCCATCCCAGTTGGGATCCCGCCCATCCCAGTTTGGACTCCCGCCCATCCCAGTTGTCTCCCGCCCATCCCAGTTTGTCTCCCGCCCATCCCAGTTGTCTCCCGCCCATCCCAGTTGTCTCCCGCCCATCCCAGTTGGGATCCCATCCATCCCATCCATCCCATCCATCCCATCCATCCCACCCATCCCAGTTGTCTCCCGCCCATCCCAGTTGGGCTCCCGCCCATCCCAGTTTGGCTCCCGCCCATCCCAGTTGGCTCCCGCCCATCCCAGTTGGGATCCCATCCATCCCAACATCTCCCAGTTGGGATCCCATCCATCCCAACATCTCCCAGTTGACATCCCGCCCATCCCAGTTTGGCTCCCGCCCATCCCAGTTGAGATCCCGCCCATCCCAGTTTGGCTCCCGCCCATCCCAGTTTGGCTCCCACCCATCCCAGTTTGTCTCCCGCCCATCCCAGTTGTCTCCCGCCCATCCCAGTTGTCTCCCGCCCATCCCAGTTTGGCTCCCGCCCATCCCAGTTTGTCTCCCGCCCATCCCAGTTGTTACGTCGTCCATCCCAACATCTCCCAATTGGATCCTGCCCATCCCAACATCTCCCAGTTGGGATCCCATCCATCCCATCCATCCCATCCATCCCAGTTGGGATCCCGCCCATCCCAGTTGGGATCCCATCCATCCCAGTTGGGATCCCATCCATTCCACCCATCCCAGTTGGGATCCCATCCATCCCAGTTGGGATCCCGCCCATCCCAGTTGGGATCCCGCCCATCCCAGTTGTTATGTCATCCATCCAAACATCTCCCAATTGGATCCTGCCCATCCCAACATCTCCCAGTTGGGATTCCATTCATCCCAGTTGGAATCCTGCCCATCCCAGTTGGAATCCCACCCATTTCAGCTGGGATCCCATCCATTCCAACTTCTCCCAGTTGGGATCCCATCAATCCCATCCATCCCAGTTTGGATCCCATCCATCCCAACATCTCCCAGTTGGGATCCCATCCATTCCGAACATCTCCCACTTGGGATCCTGCACATTCCAACATCTCCCAGTTGGAATTCCATCCATCCCAGTTCAGATCCCATCCATCCCAGTTGGGATCCCATCCATTCCAACATCTCCCAGTTGGGATCCCATCCATTCCAACATCTCCCAGTTGGGATCCCACCCATCCCAGTTTGGCTCCCGCCCATCCCAGTTTGTCTCCCGCCCATCCCAGTTGTCTCCCACCCATCCCAGTTGTCTCCCGCCCATCCCAGTTGTCTCCCGCCCATCCCAGTTTGGCTCCCGCCCATCCCAGTTGGCTCCCGCCCGTCCCAGTTTGGCCCCGCACCTTGGCGGCGGCGAGGGCGCGCGCCGGGATCTGGATGCGGGGGAAGGCGTACATGGCGCCCTGCACGGGGTTGCAGCTGATCCCGGGCGTGCGGTTCAGGATCTCCTCGGTCAGCCGGGCGCGTTCCGCCAGCGCGCTCAGCACCGCCTGCTTCTCCTGCCGGGAACGGGGACGGAAATGTGGGAATGTGAGCCCGGACAATCCCCTTGTCCCATCCCGGTGTCCCGTTATCCCGGTATCCCGGTGTCCCATTATCCCGGTGTCCTGTCATCCCGGTGTCCCATTGTCCCATTATGCCATTATGCCATTATGCCATTATCCCGTTATGCCACTATCCCATTATCCCGTTATCCCATTTTCTCATCCCAATTCAATTCCATTCCATCCCATTATCCCATTGTCCCGTTATCCCGTTGTCCCGTTTTTATCCCATTGTCCCGTTGTTATCCCGTTACCCGTTATCTCATCCCAATTCAATTCCATTCCATCCCATTATCCCATTATCCCATTATCCCATTGTCCCATTGTCCCATTATCCCGTTATCCCATTGTCCCATTGTCCCACTATCGCATTATCCCATTATCCTATTATCCCGTTCCATTATCCCAATTAAATTCCATTCCATTTCATTCCATTATCCCATTATCCCATTGCCCCATTATTCCATTATCTCATTATCCCATTGTCCCATTATCCCGTTATCCCGTTGTCCCATTATCCCATTATCCCATTTTCTCATCCCAATTCAATTCCATTCCAACCCATCCCATTGCCTCATCCCATTCTCCCATTATCCCACTAATCCACTATCCCATTATCCCATTATCCCCTTGTCCTGTTATCCCGTTATCCCATTATCCCGGTGTCCCGTTATCCTGTTATCCCATTATGCCATTATCCCATTATCTCCTTATCCCATTGTCCCATTATCCCATTATCCCTGTGTCCCGTTATCCCGGTGCCCCATTATCCCATTATCCCATTGTCAGCACCGCCTGCTTCTCCTGACGGGGACGGAAATGTGGGAATGTGAGCCCGGACAATCCCGCTGGCCCGTCCCCGTTATCCCGGGATGGACACGTGGGAATGCTGAGCCCGGACAATCCCGCTGGCCCATCCCCGTTCCAGGATGGAGATGTGGGAATGCTGAGCCCGGACAATCCCGCTGGCCCGTCCCCGTTCCGGGATGGACACGTGGGAATGTGAGCCCGGACAACCCCGCTGGCCCGTCCCCGTTATCCCGGTGTCCCGTTATCCCAGTGTCCCGTTATCTCATTGTCCCTTTGTCCCGTTATCTCATTGTCCCATTATCCCATTATCCTGTTATTCTGTTATCACATTATCCCGTTATCCCGTTATCCTGGTGTCCCGTTGTCCCATTGTCCCATTATGCCATTATCCTGTTATCCCATTGTCCCATTATCCCGTTATCCCATTATCCCACTGCCCCATTATCCCATTATCCTGTTATCCCATTATCCCGTTCCATTATCCCAATTCAATTCCATTCCATTTCATCCCATTATCCCATTATCCCATTGTCCCATTATCCCATTCCATTATCCCATTATCCCATTTCATTATCCCATTATCCCATTCCATTACTCCATTATCCAATTATCCCATTACCCCGTTACCCCATTATCCCATTGTCCTGTTATCCCGTTATCCCATTATCCCATTGTCCCATTATCCCGTTATCTCATCCCAATTCAATTCCATCCCATCCCATTGCCCCATCACATTGTCCCATTATCCCATTACCCCATTATCGCATTCCATTATCCCATTATCCCGTGATCCTGTTATCCCATTGTCCCATTATCCCATTATGCCATTATCCCGTTATCCCGTTATCCCATTACTCCATTATCCCATTATCCCGTTGTCCCATTACCCCATTATCCCATTCCCTTATCCCATTATCCCATTATCCCATCCCAATTCAATTCCATCCCATCCCATTGCCCCATCCTGTTTTCCCATTATTCCATTATCCCATTATCTCATTAATCCCATTGTCCCATTATCCCATTAATTACCCCATCACCCCATTATCCCATTATCCCAATCCTGGTGCCCCGTACCGCCTGGAAGCGCTGTAGGACGCTTCTCCAGGTTTGGGCGTGTCCATGACCATGGATCCCATCCCATAGATTCCACCCCAATCCCAATGATCCCATGGATCCCACCCCATGGATCCCACCCCATGGACCCAATCCCATGGATCCCACCCCAATCCCAATGATCCCACGGATCCATCTCTCCATACTGCCTGGAACCTCTCGTAGGACGGCTCTCCGGGCCGGGGCGGGTCCGTGACCATGGATCCCACCCCATGGATCCCACCTAAGATATCCCATGGATCCCACCCCATGGACCCCATCCCATGGATCCCATGGATCCCACCCCATGGATCCCACCCCATGGATCCCATGGATGTCTCCGTACCGCCTGGAACCTCTCGTAGGACGGCTCTCCAGGCCGGGGCGGGTCCATGACCATGGATCCCACCCCATGGATCCCACCCCATGGATCCCACCCCATGGATCCATCTCTCCGTACCGCCTGGAACCTCTCGTAGGACGGCTCTCCAGGCCGGGGCGGGTCCACCACGGCGTCCAGGAGCAGCTGTCCCGGCACGGGCGGGCAGAGCCGCACCGACACCAGCTTGGCCAGCTGGGCCTTCACCTCGGGGTGGAGGTTCACCACCTCCATGTACCCACCACGCAGACCACACCTGTGGGGCGGGAATGTCCCATCGGAAACGCCGGAAATTGGTGGGAAGGGGGACGGGGATGGGGTGGGGTGGGATCTGTGGGTGGGATTTGGGATGGGAATCCATGGATGGGAACCTATGGAGGAGAACCCATGGATGGGAACCTATGGAGAAGGACCCATGGATGGAATCCATGGATGGGAACCTATGGAGAAGGACCCATGGATGGGATCCATGGATGGGAAACTATGGAGAAGGACCCATGGATGGGATCCATGGATGGGAAACTATGGAGAAGGACCCATGGATGGGAACCTATGGAGAAGGACCCATGGATGGGAACCTATGGAGAAGGACCCATGGGTGGGAACCTGTGGAGAAGGACCCATGGATGGGAACCTATGGAGAAGGATCCATGGGTGGGAACCTATGGAGAAGGATCCATGGATGGGAACCTATGGAGAAGGATCCATGGATGGGAACCTATGGAGAAGGATCCATGGGTGGGAACCTATGGAGAAGGACCCATGGATGGGAACCTATGGAGAAGGATCCATGGGTGGGAACCTATGGAGAAGGACCCATGGATAGGAACCTATGGAGAAGGATCCATGGATGGGAACCTATGGAGAAGGACCCATGGGTGGGAATCCATGGATGGGAACCTATGGAGAAGGATCCATGGGTGGGAACCTATGGAGAAGGATCCATGGATGGGAATCCATGGATGGGAACCTATGGAGAAGGACCCATGGATGGAATCATGGATGGGAACCTATGGGAGCCATGGGTGGGAAATTATGGAGAAGAACCCATGGGTGGGAATCCATGGATGGGAACCTATGGAGAAGGACCCATGGATGGGAATCCATGGATGGGAATCCATGGATGGGAATCCATGGATGGGAATCCATGGATAGGAACCTATGGAGAAGGACCCCATGGGGTGGAGGTGACATCTCCACCCTACCCATGACCTCAACCCCACCCCCAGGAGATCCATGGGGTGGAGGTGACATCCCCCTCCCCAAATCCAGGAGATCCATGGGGTGGAGGTGACATCCCCATCCCCAAATCCAGGAGATCCATGGGGTGGAGGTGACATCTCCAACCCGTGACATCCATGGGGTGGAGGTGACATCTCCATCCCATCCATGACATCCATGGGGTGGTGGTGACATCTCCATCCCCAATCCATGACCCCAATCCCACACCCAGGAGATCCACGGGGTGGTGACATCTCCATCCCCATCCCAGGAGATCCATGAGGAGGTGACATCTCCATCCCCAATCCAGGAGATCCATGGGGTGGAGGTGACATCTCCATCCCCATCCCATGACATCCATGGGGTGGAGGTGACATCTCCAACCCCATCCCAGGAGATCCATGGGGTGGAGGTGACATCTCCATCCCCAATCCAGGACATCCATGGGGTGGAGGTGACATCTCCATCCCATCCCATGACATCCATGGGGTGGAGGTGACATCTCCATCCCCACCCCCAGGAGATCCATGGGGTGGTGACATTTCCATCCCAAATCCATGACCCCAATCCCACCCCCAGGAGACCCACGGGGTGGTGACATCTCCATCCCACCCCCAGGAGATCCATGGGGTGGAGGTGACATCTCCATCCCCAACCCCATGACATCCATGGGGTGGTGGTGACATCCCCATCCCCAATCCAGGAGACCCACGGGGTGGTGGTGACATCTCCAACCCGTGACATCCATGGGGTGGAGGTGACATCTCCATCTCCATCCCAGAAGATCCATGGGGTGGTGGTGACATCCCCATCCCCAACCCATGACATCCATGGGGTGGTGGTGACATCTCCATCCCCAATCCAGGAGATCCATGGGGTGGAGGTGACATCTCCATCCCCATCCCATGACATCCATGGGGTGGAGGTGACATCTCCAAACCCAACCCCAGGAGATCCATGGGGTGGAGGTGACATCTCCATCCCCAATCCAGGAGATCCATGGGGTGGAGGTGACATCTCCATCCCCATCCCATGACATCCATGGGGTGGAGGTGACATCTCCATCCCCAATCCAGGAGATCCATGGGGTGGAGGTGACATCTCCATCCCCACCCCCAGGAGATCCATGGAGTGGAGGTGACATCTCCATCCCCAATCCATTACATCCATGGGGTGGAGGTGTCATCTCCATTCCCAATCCATGACCCCAATCCCACCCTCAGGAGATCCATGGGGTGAAGGTGACATCTCCAACCCCATCCCATGACATCC
Source organism: Taeniopygia guttata (assembly GCF_003957565.2). Taxonomy (NCBI): domain Eukaryota; kingdom Metazoa; phylum Chordata; class Aves; order Passeriformes; family Estrildidae; genus Taeniopygia; species Taeniopygia guttata. The sequence continues at coordinate 150,411,594 of NC_044213.2, read as the reverse complement.
ATGGGGTGGTGGTGACATCTCCATCCCCAATCAATGAGATCCATGGGGTGGTGACATCTCCATCCCCATCCATGACATCCATGGGGTGGTGGTGACATCTCCATCCCCAATCCATGACATCCATGGGGTGGTGGTGACATCTCCATCCCCATCCATGACATCCATGGGGTGGAGGTGACATCTCCATCCCCATCCCATGACATCCATGGGGTGGAGGTGACATCTCCATCCCAACCCCAGGAGATCCATGGGGTGGAGGTGACACCTCCATCCCCATCCTATGACATCCATGGGGTGGAGGTGACATCTCCAACCTGAACCCCAGGAGATCCATGGGGTGGAGGTGACATCTCCAACCTGAACCCCAGGAGATCCATGGGGTGATGACATCTCCATCCCATCCATGACCCCAACCCCAATCCAGGAGATCCATGGGGTGGAGGTGACATCTCCAACTCCAACCTCAGGAGATCCATGGGGTGGAGGTGACACCTCCATCCCCAACCCATGACATCCATGCGGTGGAGGTGACATCTCCAAACCCAACCCCAGGAGATCCATGGGGTGGTGACATCTCCATCCCACCCCCATGACATCCATGGGGTGGAGGTGACATCTCCATCCCAGCCCCAGGAGATCCATGGGGTGGAGGTGACATCTCCATCCCAAATCCATGACATCCATGGGGTGGAGGTGACATCTCCATCCCCAACCCATGACATCCATGGGGTGGTGGTGACATCTCCATCCCAAATCCATGACCCCAATCCCCAATCCAGGAGATCCATGGGGTGGTGGTGACATCCCCATCCCCAATCCAGGAGATCCATGGGGTGGTGACATCTCCATCCCAAATCCATGAGATCCATGGGGTGGTGGTGACATCTCCATCCCCATCCCAGGAGATCCATGGGGTGGAGGTGACACCTCCATCCCACCCCCAGGAGATCCATGGGGTGGAGGTGACATCTCCATCCCCAGTCCAGGAGATCCATGGGGTGGAGGTGACATCTCCATCCCACCCCCAGGAGATCCATGGGGTGGTGGTGACATCTCCATCCCATCCCAGGAGATCCATGGGGTGGTGGTGACATCTCCATCCCCAATCAATGAGATCCATGGGGTGGTGACATCTCCATCCCCATCCATGACATCCATGGGGTGGTGGTGACATCTCCATCCCCAATCCATGACATCCATGGGGTGGTGGTGACATCTCCATCCCCATCCATGACATCCATGGGGTGGAGGTGACATCTCCATCCCCATCCCATGACATCCATGGGGTGGAGGTGACATCTCCATCCCAACCCCAGGAGATCCATGGGGTGGAGGTGACACCTCCATCCCCATCCTATGACATCCATGGGGTGGAGGTGACATCTCCAACCTGAACCCCAGGAGATCCATGGGGTGGAGGTGACATCTCCAACCTGAACCCCAGGAGATCCATGGGGTGATGACATCTCCATCCCATCCATGACCCCAACCCCAATCCAGGAGATCCATGGGGTGGAGGTGACATCTCCAACTCCAACCTCAGGAGATCCATGGGGTGGAGGTGACACCTCCATCCCCAACCCATGACATCCATGCGGTGGAGGTGACATCTCCAAACCCAACCCCAGGAGATCCATGGGGTGGTGACATCTCCATCCCACCCCCATGACATCCATGGGGTGGAGGTGACATCTCCATCCCAGCCCCAGGAGATCCATGGGGTGGAGGTGACATCTCCATCCCAAATCCATGACATCCATGGGGTGGAGGTGACATCTCCATCCCCAACCCATGACATCCATGGGGTGGTGGTGACATCTCCATCCCAAATCCATGACCCCAATCCCCAATCCAGGAGATCCATGGGGTGGTGGTGACATCCCCATCCCCAATCCAGGAGATCCATGGGGTGGTGACATCTCCATCCCAAATCCATGAGATCCATGGGGTGGTGGTGACATCTCCATCCCCATCCCAGGAGATCCATGGGGTGGAGGTGACACCTCCATCCCACCCCCAGGAGATCCATGGGGTGGAGGTGACATCTCCATCCCCAGTCCAGGAGATCCATGGGGTGGAGGTGACATCTCCATCCCACCCCCAGGAGATCCATGGGGTGGTGGTGACATCTCCATCCCATCCCATGACATCCATGGGGTGGAGGTGACATCTCCATCCCACCCCCAGGAGATCCATGGGGTGGTGGTGACATCTCCATCCCATCCCATGACATCCATGGGGTGGAGGTGACATCTCCATCCCCAATCCATGGCATCCATGGGGTGGTGACATCTCCATCCCCAATCCAGGAGATCCATGGGGTGGAGGTGACATCTCCATCCCACCCCCAGGACATCCATGGGGTGGAGGTGACATCTCCATCCCCAATCCAGGAGATCCATGGGGTGGAGGTGACATCTCCATCCCCAATCCATGACATCCATGGGGTGGAGGTGACATCTCCATCCCCACCCCCAGGAGATCCATGGGGTGGAGGTGACATCTCCATCCCCAATCCATGACCCCAATCCCACCCCCAGGAGATCCATGGGGTGGTGACACCTCCATCCCCATCCCATGACATCCATGGGGTGGAGGTGACATCTCCATCCCATCCATGACATCCATGGGGTGGAGGTGACATCTCCATCCCCATCCCATGACATCCATGGGTTGGAGGTGACATCTCCATCCCCATCCCATGACATCCATGGGGTGGAGGTGACATCTCCATCCCCATCCCATGACATCCATGGGGTGGAGGTGACATCTCCATCCCCATCCCATGACATCCATGGGGTGGAGGTGACACCTCCATCCCACCCCCAGGAGATCCATGGGGTGGAGGTGACATCTCCATCCCATCCATGACATCCATGGGGTGGAGGTGACATCTCTATCCCCATCCCAGGAGATCCATGGGGTGGTGGTGACATCTCCATCCCAAATCCAGGAGATCCATGGGGTGGAGGTGACATCTCCATCCCACCCCCAGGAGATCCATGGGGTGGAGGTGACATCTCCATCCCCAATCCAGGAGATCCATGGGGTGGAGGTGACACCTCCATCCCGTTCCCGGCACTCACTCTCCCATGAAGCCCTTGGAGATGGAGTGGAAGGAGGCCAACTCCACCGAGTCCGCGTAGGGCGGCCCCATCTCCATCAGGACCTTCTTGAAGGAGTGGAAGGTGGAGCCCTCGGCGTAGACGTTGTCCTGGTACACCTGCGGTGGCCCAGAGGACATTCCCGGGGTTTTTCCGGGGTTTTTCCGGGTTTTTCCGGGTTTTTCCGGGTTTTTCCGGGATTTTCCCAAAGTTTTCCGGGATTTTCCCAGAGTTTTCCGGGATTTTGGGGGATGGACCTCGCCCCACCTCGTCGGCCATGAGGAACAGCTTCTCCTCGAAGGCGAACCTGATGACGTCCTCGATGCACTCCCGGCTCTGCACCTGGCCTGGGGTGGGACGGGGTGGGATCCTGCCCCACGGAGCTGACCCATAGATCCCACCCCATGGATCTGCCCCATGGATCTGCCCCATGGATCTCACCCTATGGATCCCATCCCACAGATCCCATAGATCCCATCCCATGGATCCCACCCTATGGATTTCACCCCATGGATCCCACCCCATGGATCCCATAGATCCCATCCCATGGATAACATCCCACGGATCCCACCCTATGGATCCCACCCCATGGATCCCATCCCATAGACCCCATAGATCCCACCCCATAGACCCCATGGATCCCACCTCAGATATCTCACCTCAGATATCCCACCCCATGGATCCCATCCCATGGATCCCACCCCACATCCCCCACCCCACAAACCCCACAGATCCCACCCCACATCCCCCACCCCACAAACCCTATATATCCCACCTCACAGATCCCACCCCATAGATCCCATGGATCCCACCCCATGGATCTCACCCCCCATCCCCCACCTCACAAACCCCACAGATCCCACCTCAGATATCCCACCCCATGGATCCCACCCCACGGATCCCACCCCACACCCCACATATCCCCCACCCCCCAAACCCCACCCCCCGCCCCACAGCGGGTACCGGTGGGGTTGCCGGGGTTGATGATGCAGAGCACTCGGGGGCAGCAGCGCCGCCGCCCCTCGCTCAGCGCCCGGCGCAGCTCGGCCACGTCCAGAGCCCAGCGGCGCTCCTCGTTCAGCAGGTACCCGAGAGGGACCGCGTCCAGCTCGGCCAGCGCCGCCGAGTACAGCGGGTACTGCGGGATGGGGATCAGCACCCCCGTGCGGGACGGGCCCGAGCCCCACACCAGCAGCTTCAGCATCGTCTGGGGACATTGAGAGTGGGGGGACATCAGGGGACAGTCCCATCGAGTACAGCGGGTACTGCGGGATGGGGATCAGCACCCCCGTGCGGGACGGGCCCGAGCCCCACACCAGCAGCTTCAGCATCGTCTGGGGACACCAAAATGGGGACACTGAGGGGACAGTCCCATCGAGTACAGCGGGTACTGCGGGATGGGGATCAGCACCCCCGTGCGGGAGGAGCCCGAGCCCCACACCAGCAGCTTCAGCATCGTCTGGGGACACCAAAATGGGACACTGAGGGGACAATCATGGGGGACAGTGAGGGGACAGTCCCATTGAGTACAGCGGGTACTGCGGGATGGGGATCAGCACCCCCGTGCGAGAGGAGCCTGAGCCCCACACCAGCAGCTTCAGCATCGTCTGGGGACACCGAAATGGGGACAGTGATGGGACAGCCCCCCGAGCACAGCGGGTACTGCGGGATGGGGATCAGCACCCCCGTGCGGGACGGGCCCGAGCCCCACACCAGCAGCTTCAGCATCGTCTGGGGACACCAAAATGGGGACATCAGGGGACAGCCCCCCGAGTACAGCGGGTACTGCGGGATGGGGATCAGCACCCCCGTGCGGGAGGAGCCCGAGCCCCACACCAGCAGCTTCAGCATCGTCTGGGGACACCAAAATGGGACAATCATGGGGGACACTGAGGGGACAATCACAGGATGGAAACTGGGACATGGAGGGGACAATCCGGGGACAATCAGGGGCTGAGATGGGGGACACTGAGGGGACACTGACGGGACAATCATGGAGTGGAAATTGGGACATGGAGGGGACAATCAGGGGACAATCAGGTCATGGGATGGGGGGACACTGAGGGGACACTGAGGGGACAATGTAGGGACAATCACAGGATGGAAACTGGGACATGGAGGGGAAAATCAGGGGACAATCGTGGGGTGGGATGGGGGACACTGAGGGAACACTGAGGGGTCAATCAGGGAGTGGGATTTGGGACATGGAGGGGACAGGGAGGGGAGAGGATGGGGACACTGGGGTGACACTGAGGGGACAATTGGGGGGTGGGAATTGGGACACTGAGGGGACAATCGGGGGACAATCGGGGCGTGGGATGTGGGACATTGAGGGGACAATGTGGGGACAATCACAGGATGGAACTGGAACATGGAGGGGACAATCAGGGGACAATCACAGGATGGGATGGGGGACACTGAGAGGACACTGAGGGGACAATTGTGGGGTGGCAATTGGGACATGGAGGGGATAATCAGGGGACAATCGGGTCATGGGATGGGGGACACTGAGGGGACAGTCCCACCGAGTACAGCGGGTACTGCGGGATGGGGATCAGCACCCCCGTGCGGGACGGGCCCGAGCCCCACACCAGCAGCTTCAGCATCGTCTGGGGACACCAAAATGGGGCACAGTGAGGGCACAGCCCCCCGAGTACAGCGGGTACTGCGGGATGGGGATCAGCACCCCCGTGCGGGAGGAACCCGAGCCCCACACCAGCAGCTTCAGCATCGTCTGGGGACACCAAAAATGGGACACTGAGGGGACAATCAGGGTGTGGGATGGGGGACACTGAGGGGACAATCAGGGGACAATGTGGGGACAATCACAGGATGGAAATTGGGACATGGAGGGGACAATCAGGGGACACTCAGGGGTTCGGATGTGGGACACTGAGGGGACACTGAGGGGACAATCACAGGATGGAAATTGGGACATGGAGGGGACAATCAGGGGACAATCACAGGATGGGATGGGGGACACTTAGGGGACAATCAGGGGACAATCGGGGGACAATCACAGGATGGAAACTGGGACATGGAGGGGACAATCAGGGGACAATCGTGGGGTGGGATGGGGGACACTGAGGGGACACTGAGGGGACAATCAGGGGGTGGGAATTGGGACATGGAGGGGACAGTGAGGGGACATTGTGGGGACAGGTTGGGGTGGGACTCATGGGGTCATCGTGGGGACAATGAGGGGACACAGTGGGGTGGCAATCAGGACATTGAGGGGACACTGAGGGGACAATCAGGGGGTGGAAACTGGGACATGTAGGGGACAATCAGGGATCAATCGAGTCATGGGATGGGGGACACTGTGGGGACATCAGGGGACACTCAGGGGACACTGAGGGGACAATGCGGGATGGGGATCAGCACCCCCGTGCGAGAGGAGCCCGAGCCCCACACCAGCAGCTTCAGCATCGTCTGGGGACACCAAAATGGGGACATCAGGGGACATCAGGGGACAATCGTGGGGTGGGATGGGGGACATGGAGGTGACACTGAGGGGACAATGTGGGGACAATCACAGGATGGAAACTGGGACATGGAGGGGACAATCAGGGGACAATCAGGGGTTTGGATGTGGGAGACTGAGGGGACAATCGGGGGACAATTGGGGCGTGGGATGTGGGACACTGAGGGGACAATCAGGGGACAATTGGGGGGTGGGAATTGGGACATTGAGGGGACAATCCGGGCACAATCGGGTCATGGAATGGGGGACACTGAGGGGACAATTGGGGGACAATCGGGGGAAAATCACAGGATGGAAATTGGGACATGGAGGGGACAATCAGGGGACAATCGTGGGGTGGGATGGGGGACACTGAGGGGACACTGAGGGGACAATTGGGGCGTGGCAATCAAGACACAGAGGGGACAATATGGGGACAATGAGGGGACACCGTGGGGTGACAATCAGGACAGTGAGGGGACACTGAGGGGACAATGGTGGGGGTGGGAGTTGGGACATGGAGGGGACACTGAGGGGACACTGAGGGGACAATCAGGGGACAATGAGGGGCTGGGAATTGGGTCACCGAGGGGACACTGAGGGGACACCGTGGGGTGGCAATCAGGACATTGAGGGGACAATCAGGGGACAGAGTGGGGTGGGCACGGGGACAAGGAGGGGACAGGAACTTGGGGCCACCGTCACCACGGCAACCGCAGCCGGCCTTGGGGACACCGAGGACACGGTGCCACCACCCCCGCTGAGCTGGCAGTGTCCCCAGGGACACGGTGCCACCACCCCCTCGGCTCCGCTCCTGGTGCCAAGAGCAGCACAAAGGTCCCTTTGTCACCCTTTGTCACCCCTTGTCACCCTTTGTCACCCTTTGTCACCGCCCGCCGTGGGAACGGCCCCGGGAGGTGGCAGCGCGCCCGGATGTCCCCGAGGCGGTGGCACGGTGGTGACAGGATGGTGGCAGGGTGGTGACACAGTGGTGGCACGGTGGTGGCAGGGTGGTGGCAGGGAGGTGGCAGGTGGCAGGGTGGTGGCAGGGTGGTGACAGAGGGGGTGGCACGGTGGTGGCAGGTGACAGGGGTGATGACAGGGGTGGTGACAGAGATGGTGACAGAGATGGTGACAGAGGTGGTGACAGAGGTGGTGACAGAGGTGGTGGCAGAGGTGGCAGGGAGGTGGCAGGGCAGTGACAGAGGTGGTGACAGGGTGGTGACAGGGCGGTGACACGGTGGTGGCAGGGTGGTGACAGGGTGGTGACAGAGGTGGTGGCAGGCTGGTGGCAGGGATGGCAGGGAGGTGACAGGGTGGTGGCAGGGTGGTGGCAGGTGGCAGGGTGGTGGCAGGGAGGTGACAGAGATGGCAGAGGTGGTGACATGGAGGTGGCAGGGCGGTGGCAGGTGGCAGGGAGGTGACATGGTGCTGGCAGAGGTGCTGGCAGAGGTGGTGACACGGTGGTGGCAGGGACAGTGGCAGAGGTGATGTCAGGGTGGCGACAGAGATGGTGGCAGGGAGGTGGCAGGTGACAGGGTGGTGACACGGTGGTGGCAGAGGTGGTGACACGGTGGTGACAGGGTGGTGGCAGGTGGCAGGGAGGTGGCAGGGTGGTGGTAGGTGACAGTGATGGTGGCAGAGAGGTGGCAGGGTGGTGGCAGGGAGGTGGCAGGGCAGTGACAGAGGTGGTGGCAGGGTGGTGACACGGAGGTGGCACAGTGGTGGCAGGGGTGGTGACAGGGTGGTGACAGGGCAGTGACACAGTGGTGGCACGGTGGTGGCAGAGGTGGTGACAGGGGTGGTAGCAGAGGTGGTGGCAGGGTGGTGGCAGGGGCGGTGGCAGGGAGGTGGCAGAGGTGGTGACATGGCAGTGGCAGGGGCGGTGACAGGTGACAGGGTGGTGACAGAGGTGGTGGCAGAGATGGGGCAGAGGTGGTGGCAGGGTGGTGGCAGGGCAATGACAGGGATGTCAGGGTGGTGACAGGGCAGTGACACAGCAGTGACAGGGGTGGCGACAGGGATGGCAGGGAGGTGACAGGATGGTGGCAGAGGTGATGGCAGGGTGGTGGCAGGGTGGTGACAGGGGTGGTGGCAGAGTGGTGACAGAGGTGGTGGTGGGGATGGCACGGGTGGTGACACGGGGGTGGCAGGGAGGTGGCAGGTGACAGGGCAGTGACATGACAGTGACAGATGACAGGGGTGGTGACAGGGCAGTGTCAGGGCAGTGACAGGGCAGTGACAGGTGACACAGGGGTGGTGACACATTGGTGACCCCCGTCCCCATACCACGATGGCGTCGCTGGCCCCGGCCGACAGGAAGATGTCCTCGGCGCGGGCGGGGACGCCGCCGTCGCGCCGCTCGATGTGCCGCGCCACGTCCTCGCGCACCGGCTGCAGCCCGGGGCTGGCGCTGTACGCGCCTGGGGACAGGGGACAGCGCTGTCACCTCCCGCAGTGGCACTGCCCCGCGGGGTGTGGCGCTGTCACAGGGTCCCCACGGTGGCACCGCCCCACCACCAGGTCCCCATGGTGGCACCGACCCCGCGGTGGCACCGACCCCATGGTGGCACCGACCCCACGGTGGCACCGACCCCATGGTGACACCGACCCGTGGTGGCACTGACCCGCGGTGGCACCGCCCCACAGGGTGCGGCACCGTCACCAGGTCCCCGTGGTGGCACCGACCCGTGGTGGCACCGACCCCGTGGTGGCACTGTCCCCAGTTCCCCACGGTGGCACTGACCCACGTCACTGTCCCCACGTCCCCGCGGTGGCACCGACCCACGTCGCTGTCCCCAAGTCCCCGCAGTGGCACTGAGCCACACTGCCACCGCCCCATGTGGCGTGTCACTGTCCCCACGTCCCCGCGGTGTCACTGACCCCATGGTGGCGCTGTCCCCACGTCCCCACGGTGACACTGACCCACGTCACTGTCCCCACGTCCCCACGGTGGCACTGACCCACAGTGGCACCAACCTACGTCACTGTCCCCACGTCCCCGCGGTGGCACCGACCCCACGGTGTCACCGCCCCGCGTCACTGTCCCCAGGTCCCCGCGGTGGCACTGACCCACGGCACTGTCCCCATGTCCCCGCGGTGGCACTGACCCTGCGGTGGCACTGCCCCACATGGCATGGCGCTGTCCCCATGTCCCCGCGGTGTCACCGCCCCACGTCACTGTCCCCACGTACCCGCGGTGTCACTGACCCCACGTCACTGTCCCCACATCCCCGCGGTGGCACTGACTCACAGTGTCCCTGACCCGCGTCGCTGTCCCCATGTCCCCGCGGTGGCACCGACCCACGTCACTGTCCCCATGTCCCCGCGGTGGCACTGACCCGCATCACTGTCCCCATGTCCCCCTGGTGACACCGACCCACGTCACTGTCCCCATGTCCCCACGGTGGCACTGACCCCACGTCACTGTCTCCATGTCCCCGCGGTGGCACCGACCCACGTCACTGTCCCCATGTCCCCGTGGTGGCACCGACCCACGTCACTGTCCCCATGTCCCCGTGGTGGCACTGACCCCATGGTGGCACTGCCCCACATGGTGTGGCGCTGTCCCCACGTCCCCGCGGTGGCACCGCCCCACATGGCATGGCACTGTCCCCACGTCCCCGCGGTGTCACTGACCCCATGGTGGCACCGCCCCACATGGTGTGGCGCTGTCCCCATGTCCCCGTGGTGGCACCGACCCACAGTGTCACCGACCCACGTCACTGTCCCCATGTCCCTGCAGTGGCACTGACCCGCAGTGGCACTGCCCCACATGGTGTGGCGCTGTCCCCATGTCCCCGTGGTGTCACTGTCCCCACGTCCCCACGGTGGCACTGCCCCACGTCACTGTCCCCATGTCCCCGCGGTGGCACTGACCCCATGGTGGCACTGTCCCCATGTCCCCGCGGTGGCACTGACCCCGCAGTGGCACCAACCCACATCACTGTCCCCATGTCCCTGCAGTGTCACCGCCCCACGTCACTGTCCCCACGTCCCCGTGGTGGCACCGACCCACGTCACTGTCCCCATGTCCCTGCGGTGGCACTGACCCACGTCACTGTCCCCATGTCCCCGCGGTGGCACTGACCCACATCACTGTCCCCACGTCCCCGCGGTGTCAGCGACCCACGTCACTGTCCCCACATCCCCGTGGAGGCACCGACCCACGTCACTGTCCCCATGTCCCCGCGGTGGCACTGACCCCATGGTGGCACCGACCCCACAGTGGCACTGACCCCGCGGTGGCACTGACCCCATGGTGGCACTGACCCAGCGGCGCTGTCCCCACGTCCCCGCAGTGTCACTGACCCACGTCACTGTCCCCACATCCCCGTGGTGTCACCGACCTGCATCACTGTCCCCACGTCCCCGTGGTGGCACTGACCCCACGGTGTCACCGACCCACGTCACTGTCCCCACGTCCCCGCGGTGGCACCGACCTGCATCACTGTCCCCATGTCCCCATGGTGGCACCGCCCCACGTGGCGTGGCACTGTCCCCACATCCCTGCGGTGTCACCGACCCGTGTCACTGTCCCCACGTCCCCGCGGTGACACCGACCCGCAGCACTGTCCCCATGTCCCCGCGGTGGCACTGACCCCACGTCACTGTCCCCATGTCCCCACAGTGTCACCGACCCACGTCACTGTCCCCACGTCCCCGCGGTGGCACCGACCCACGTCACTGTCCCCATGTCCCCGTGGTGGCACCGACCCACGTCACTGTCCCCATGTCCCCGTGGTGGCACTGACCCCACGATGACACCGACCCACGTCACTGTCCCCACGTCCCCGCGGTGACACCGACCCACGCCACTGTCCCCACGTCCCCGCGCTGTCACTGCCCCATGTGGCACTGTCCCCATGTCCCCGCGGTGTCACTGACCCCATGGTGGCACTGTCCCCATGTCCCCGCGGTGGCACTGACCCCATGGTGTCACTGTCCCCATGTCCCCGCGGTGGCACTGACCCACGTCACTGTCCCCACGTCCCCGCGGTGTCACCGCCCCACGTGGCGTGTCACTGTCCCCATGTCCCCGCGCTGTCACCACCCCCATGGTGGCACTGTCCCCATGTCCCCACGGTGTCACCGACCTGCGCTGCCACCCCCGCACGCCGCCAGCAGCCGCCGGGCGCGCGCCTCAGCATCGGCCGGGACCGAGGGGTGACCCTGGAGCTCGGGGCACAGGCACAGAGCCACCACCTGTGGGGACATTTGGGGACACTTGGGGACATCAATGACACCGAGGGGTGACCCTGGAGCTCCGGGCACAGGCACAGGGCCACCACCTGTGGGGACATTTGGGGACACTTGGGGACATCAATGACACCGAGGGGTGACCCTGGAGCTCCGGGCACAGGCACAGGGCCACCACCTGTGGGGACATTTGGGGACATTTGGGGACATCAATGACACCGAGGGGTGACCCTGCAGCTCCGGGCACAGGCACAGTGCCACCACCTGTGGGGACATTTGGGGACATTTGGGGACATCAATGACACCGAGGGGTGACCCTGCAGCTCCGGGCACAGGCACAGTGCCACCACCTGTGGGGACATTGGGGACACTTGGGGACATCAATGACACCGACGGGTGACCCTGGAGCTCCGGGCACAGGCACAGAGCCACCACCTGTGGGGACATTGGGGACATTTGGGGACATCAATGACACCGAGGGGTGACCCTGGAGCTCCGGGCACAGGCACAGGGCCACCACCTGTGGGGACATTTGGGGACATTTGGGGACATTTGGGGACATCAATGACACCGAGGGGTGTCCCTGCAGCTCCGGGCACAGGCACAGGGCCACCACCTGTGGGGACATTTGGGGACATTTGGGGACATTTGGGGACATTCGGGGACATCAATGACACCGAGGGGTGACCCTGCAGCTCCGGGCACAGGCACAGAGCCACCACCTGTGGGGACATTGGGGACATTTGGGGACATCAATGACACCGAGGGGTGACCCTGCAGCTCCGGGCACAGGCACAGGGCCACCACCTGTGGGGACATTTGGGGACATCAATGACACCGAGGGGTGTCCCTGGAGCTCCGGGCACAGGCACAGAGCCACCACCTGTGGGGACATTGGGGACACTTGGGGACATTTGGGGACATTTGGGGACAATGGGGACATTTGGGGACATTTGGGGACATTTGGGGACATCAATGACACCGAGGGGTGACCCTGGAGCTCCGGGCACAGGCACAGAGCCACCACCTGTGGGGACATTTGGGGACATTTGGGGACACTTGGGGACATCAATGACACCGAGGGGTGACCCTGGAGCTCGGGGCACAGGCACAGGGCCACCACCTGTGGGGACAATGGGGACATTTGGGGACATTTGGGGACATTTGGGGACATTTGGGGACATCAATGACACCGAGGGGTGTCCCTGGAGCTCCGGGCACAGGCACAGGGCCACCACCTGTGGGGACATTTGGGGACACTTGGGGACAGTTGGGGACACTTGGGGACACTTGGGGACACTTGGGGACATTTGGGGACATTTGGGGACATTTGGGGACAGTTGGGGACACTTGGGGACACTCAGGGACACTTGGGGACACTCGGGGACACTTGGGGACATTTGGGGACACTCAGGGACACTCAGGGACACTTGGGGACACTCGGGGACACTTGGGGACACTTGGGGACATTTGGGGACACTTGGGGACATTTGGGGACACTGTCGGTGGCCGTACCTGGCGCAGGAAGGTGATTGGCTGCTGGGACACTCGGGGACACTCGGGGACATTTGGGGACATTTGGGGACATTTGGGGACACTTGGGGACATTTGGGGACATTTGGGGACACTTGGGGACACTTGGGGACATTTGGGGACACTCGGGGACACTCGGGGACAGTTGGGGACACTCGGGGACACTCAGTGACATTTGGGGACATCTGGGGACACTTGGGGACACCGTCGGTGGCCGTACCTGGCGCAGGAAGGTGATTGGCTGCTGGGACACTTGGGGACACTCGGGGACACTCGGGGACATTTGGGGACACTCGGGGACACTCGGGGACATTCGGGGACACTCGGGGACATTTGGGGACACTTGGGGACACTTGGGGACACTTGGGGACACTCGGGGACACTTGGGGACACTTGGGGACACTTGGGGACACTCAGGGACATTTGGGGACACTTGGGGACACTCGGGGACAGTTGGGGACACTCAGGGACACTTGGGGACACTCAGGGACACTCGGGGACACTCGGGGACACTTGGGGACACTCGGGGACACTCGGGGACATTTGGGGACAGTTGGGGACACTCTCGGTGGCCGTACCTGGCGCAGGAAGGTGATTGGCTGCTGGGACATGTGGGGACACTTGGGGACACTTGGGGACACTCGGGGACACTCGGGGACACTCAGGGACGTTTGGGGACATTTGGGGACACTCTTGGTGGCAGTGCCACCGGGCCATACCTGGCGCAGGAAGGTGATTGGCTGCTGGCCCATGGCGTGAGCGTCACCGATGTTGGCCTTGATCACCTCCGTGAAGGGCTTGGGGACACCCTGGGGACATTTGGGGACATTGGGGACATTGGGGACATTGGGGGCATTGGGGACATTGGGGACATTGGGGACATTGGGGACATTGGGGACATTGGGGACATTGGGGGACATTGGGGACATTTGGGGACATTGGGGACATTGGGGACATTGGGGATATTTGGGACATTGGGGACATTGGGGACACCCTGGGGACATTGGGGACATTGGGGACATTGGGGACATTGGGGACATTGGGGACATTGGGGGGACATTGGGGACATTGGGGACATTGGGGACATTGGGGGGATTGGGGGGACATTGGGGACATTGGGGACATTGGGGACATTGGGGACATTGGGGACATTGGGGACATTGGGGGACATTGGGGACATTTGGGGACATTGGGGACATTGGGGACATTGGGGATATTTGGGACATTGGGGACATTGGGGACATTGGGGACATTGGGGACATTGGGGACATTGGGGATATTTGGGACATTGGGGACATTGGGGACACCCTGGGGACATTGGGGGACATTGGGGACATTTGGGGACATTGGGGACATTGGGGACATTGGGGACATTGGGGACATTGGGGGGACATTTGGGGACATTTGGGGACATTTGGGGACTTTGGCCACCTCGGACTCTGCCCCGGGGGTGGCACCGCCCCGGAAGTGCCACCGCTGTCACCTTTGTCACCTTTGTCACCTTTGTCACCCCCCGCCTGTCCCCAAGCCCCTCCCCCACCCCCCAAAAAAGAGAGACCCGGGGGGGAAAAAAATCGGGTTTTTTGGGAAAAAAATTCACTTTTTTGGGGGGGAAAAAATCACTTTTTTTGAGGAAAAAAATCAGTTTTTTGGGGAAAAATATCAGTTTTTTGGGGGGAAAAAATCGCTTTTTGGGGAGAAAAAATTGCTGGTTTTTGGGGAAAAAAATTCACCTTTTTGGGGGAAAAAATTCCTTTTTTGGGGGAAAAAAATCACTTTTTTGGGGGGCAAAAAATCTCTTTTTTTTGGGGAAAAAATCACTTTTTTGGGGGGGAAATCTCCTTTTTTTGGGGTGAAAAAATCCCATTTTTGGGGTGATAAAATCCCATTTTTGGGGTGATAAAATCCCATTTTTGGGGTGATAAAATCCCATTTTTGGGGCAATAAATTCCCATTTTTGGGGCGGTTATGGGGTGGGAGGGTCCAAATTTGGGGTTTGGGGGTCCCGATTTGGGGTCGGGGGTCGCGATTTTGGGGTCCCGATTTTGGGGGTCCCGATTTTGGGGGTTTTTGGGGAGGATTTTTTTGGGGTTTTTTTGGGGAGATTTTTTGGGGGGGATTTTTTGGAGGGTTTTTTTTTTTTTGGTGATTTTTTGGGGCTTTTTGGGGATTTTTTGGAGTTTTTTCGGGGGTTTTTTAAGGTTTTTTGGGGTTTGTTTTTGATTTTTTGGGGCTCTTTGACTTTTTTTGGGGTTTTTTTGGGATTTTTCTGGGGTTTTTTTTGGGGTTTTTTTGGGGCATTTTGGGGGATTTTTTGGGGGAATATTTTGGGATTTTTTTTGGGGATTTTGGGGGATTTTTTTGGGATTTTTTGGGGACTTTTTGGGGCTTTCTTGGGGTTTTTTTGAAGTTTTTTTTGGGATTTTTTTAGGATTTTTGGGGGATTTTTCTCGGGATTTTTTTAGGGATTTCTTTAGGATTTTTTGGGGATTTGTTAGGATTTTTTCAGGGATTTTTTTGATTTTTTGGGATTTTTTGGGGGATTTTTTGGGGCTTTTTCGGACTTTTTGGCGGTTTTTTGGAGTTTTTTCGAGGGTTTTGGGGGGATTTTTTTAGGATTTTTTAGGATTTTTGGGGGTTCATTGGGCATTTTTCAGGTTTTTTTTATTTTTTTTAGGGATTTTTTTGGATATTTTTTTTTTTATATTTTTAGGATTTTTTCAGGGATTTTTTTTGAGGATTTTTTTAGGATTTTTTTGGGATTTTTTTAGGATTTTTTGGGTTATTTTGGGGGGGATTTTTTTTGGGATTTCTTTAGGATTTTTTTGGGGGATTTTTGGGGCAGGGATTTTTTTTTTTTGTGAATTTTTTTTTATTTTTGGGGGAATTTTTTGGGGTTTTGGGGATTTTTTGGGGGTTATTTTTGGGGAATTTTTTTGGGGATTTTTAAAAGAATTTTAATGGGTTTTTTTGGGGATTTTTTGGGGATTTTTTTGGGGTTTTTTTAGGATTTTTTAGGATTTTTTTTTTGGATTTTTAAAGGATTTTTTTTGGGATTTTTTTAGGATTTTTTTGGGCTTTTTTGGGATTTCTTTAGGATTTTTTGGGGGATTTTTTTAGGGATCTTTTAGTGGGATTTTTTAGGGGATTTTTAGGGATTTTTTCTGGGATTTTTCTGGGGATTTTTTTAGGGAGATTTTTTTTGATTTTTTGGGGGGGATTTTTTAAGGGTATTTTTGGGGATTTTTTAGGATTTTTTGGGGGATTTTTTTGGGATGTTTTTGGGGGGATTTTTTTGAGATTTTTTTTGGGTTTTCCGGTGATTTTTTTGGGGCTTTTTGGGGACTTTTGGGAATTTTTTGGGGGAGTTTATTTATAATTTTTTTAAGGATTTTTTTAGGAATTTTTTAGGATTTTTTTGGGATTTTTTAAGGATTTTTTTAGGATTTCTTTAGGATTTTTTGGGGGAATTTTTGTAGAATTTTTTAGGATTTTTTTGGGGATTTTTTTGGGATTTTCTTTAGGATTTTTTGGGGGGATTTTTTTAGGGATTTTTTCTGGGATTTTTCTGGGGATTTTTTAAGGATTTTTTTGGGGATTTTTTAAAGGATTTTTTTCGGATTTCTTTAGGATTTTTTAGGATTTTTTGGGGGGGATTTTTTTTCGGATTTTTTTCGGATTTTTTTCGGATATTTTCGGATTTTTTTGGGATTTTTTTGGGGGTTCTTTTTAGGATTTTTTTGGGGGGATTTTTTGAGGATTTTTTTGGGGGATTTTTTTAGGATTTTTTTTTGTGGGGATTTTTTTGGGATTTTTTTGGGGATTGTTTTTGATTTTTGGGGGCTTTTTGGGGACTTGGGGGAATTTTTGGGAGGATTTTTTTTGGATTTTTTTGGGGATTTTTTTAGGATTTTTTTCGGATTTTTTGGGGGATTTTTTTAGGATTTTTTTAGGATTTTTTTCAGATTTTTTGGGATTTTTTGGGGGATTTTTTAGTATTTTTTTAAGGATTTTTTTGGGGATTTTTTTGGGGAATTTTTTAGGATTTCTTTAGGATTTTTTTGGGAGGATTTTTTTAGGATATTTTTAGGGATTTTTTCTGGGATTTTTCTGGGGATCTTTTGGGATTTTTAAAGGATTTTTTTTGATTTTTTAGGAGGATTTTTTTAGGATTTTTTTTGGGGATTTTTTAGGATTTTTTGGGGGGATATTTTTGATTTTTTTTCGGATTTTTTCGGATTTTTTTTCGGACTTTTTTAGGATTTTTTTAGGATTTTTTTAGGGGGATTTTTTTTAGGATTTTTTTAGGATTTTTTTGGGGTTTTTTGGGATTTCTTAGGACTTTTGGGGGATTTTTTAGGGATTTTTTGGAGGAATTTTTTAGGTTTTTTTCGGATTTTTTTAGGATTTCTTTAGGATTTGTTTTAGGATTATTTTTAGGATTTCTTTTAGTATTTTTTTAGGATTTTTTTGGGTTTTTTAGGATTTTTTTTTTAGGATTTTTTTAGGGTTTTTTGGTATTTTTTAGGACTTTTTTGGGATTTTTTTAGGATATTTTAGGATTTTTTTGGGGATTTTTTTAGGGATTTTTTAGTGGGATTTTTTCGGGAATTTTTTTAGGATATTTTCCCCCCCCCCCGCTGCCGGTACCTGTCCGAGCTCCCGCTCGAGCTCGGCGGCGCGGGCGGCGATGGGGCCGCGCACCGCGTACTCCACGCGCCGCACCGCGGGGTTCATCGCGCCGGGGCTCAGCACCGGGGCCCGCCGCGCCCCGCCCGCCGCCGCCGCCGCCGCCGCCGCCATCGCCGCCAGCCTGCGCCACCGGAGGGGCCTCAGGGGAACGGGACAGCGACACCGGGACACCGGGACAGGGACAGCGACACCGGGGAGACCTCAGGGGAACGGGGAACGGGACCGGGACAGGGACAGGGACAGGGACAGCACCGGGACAGAGGGACAGCGGGACAGCGGGACACCGGGACACCGGGACAGAGGGATACCGGGACACCGGGACCGGGATACCGACACCGGGACACCACCGGGACAGCGACACCGGGACCGGGATAGGGACACCGGGACCGGGACACCACCGGGACAGCGACAGCGGCACCGGAGAGCCCTCAGGGGAACGGGGAACGGGACCGGGACCGGGACAGCACCGGGACACCACCGGGACAGGGACAGCGGCACCGGAGAGCCCTCAGAGACCGCGGGGAACGGGACACCGACACCGGGACACCGGGACAGGGACACCGGGACAGGGGCACCGGGACAGCGGCACCGGAGAGGCCTCAGGGGAACGGGACCGGGACCGGGACAGGGGGACAGGGACACCGGGATGGCGACACCGGGACCGGGACAGGGACACCGGGACCGGGACACCACCGGGACCGGGACAGCGACACCGGGACGGGGACAGCGACACCGGGACCGGGACACCACCGGGACACCACCGGGACCGGGACAGGGACACCGGGACAGGGACACCACCGAGACACCACCGGGACACGGGGACAGCGGCACCGGAGAGCCCTCAGGGGAACGGGACACCGGGACCGGGACAGGGACACCGGGACACCGGGACCGGGACACCACCGGGATGGGGACAGCGGCACCGGGATGGGAACAGCGGGACAGGGACAGTGGGACACCGGGACCGGGACACCACCGGGACCGAGACAGCGACACCGGGACCGGGATAGGGACACCGGGACACCGACACCGGGACAGCGACACCGGGACCGGGACAGCGACACCGGACAGAGGGACACCGCGACACCACCGGGACAGGGACAGCGGGACAGCGGGACAGCGGGACAGCGACACCGGGACAGCGGGACACCACCGGGACAGGGACAGCGGGACAGCGGGGACAGCGCGGGGGCAGCGGCGGGACCGCCCCGGTAAGAACGGAGCGTCCTACCGGGAAAGAACGGAGCGTCTCCGGTAAGAACGGAGAGTCCCACCGGAGGGACGGAGCCGCTCCCGGTAAGAACGGAGCGTTCCCGGTAAAAAACGGAGCGTCCTACCGGGAAGGAACGGGGCGTCCCACTGGAGGGATGGAACTGCTCCCGGTAAGAACGGAGCGTCCCCGGTAAGAACGGAGCGTCCTACCGGGGGGATGGAGCCGCTCCCGGTAAGAACGGAGCGTCCCCGTTAAAAACGGAGCCGCTCCCCCGGTAAAGAGCGGAGCCGCTCCCGGTAAAGAACGGAGCGTCCCTACCGGGAAGGAACGGGGTGTCCCATCGGAGGGATGGAGCCGCTCCCGGTGAGAACGGAGCCGCTCCCGGTGAGAACGGAGCCGCTGTCCCGGTAGGAACGGAGCCGCTCCCGGTGCGTGAGAACCGGCAATGGGCACCGGGCCCGGAGCAACGGGCGAGGGGCGAAGGGCAACGGGCACCGCGCCGAGAGCAACGGGCACCGGGCAACGGGCGGCGGGGGCGGGGCGGGAGCGGGGACAAGGGGCACGGGGGTGGCACCGGAACACCGGGAAAGGGGTGTGGGACAGCGGGTGGCACCGGGAATGGGGACACCGGGAGCGGGGACAAACGGGGATGGGACACCGGGAAAGGGACACCGGGAAAGGGACACCGGGAGCGGGGACAAACGGGGATGGGGCAGCGGGAGGTACCGGGAATGGGACTGGCACCGGGACAGGGACAAGGGGCACGGGAGTGGCACCGGTACACCGGGAATGGGATTGGCACTGGGAATGGGGACAGGGACGGGGGTGGCACCGGGACACCGGGATGGGGACACCGGGATGAGGACACGGGGACAGGGGGTGGCACCGGGACCGGGGAGGGGACACCGGGAAAGGGACACCGGGAAGGGGAGTGGCACTGGGAATGGGGACAGGGACGGGGGTGGCACCGGGACACCGGGATGGGGACACCGGGGAGGGGATGGCACCGGGATGGGGACACCGGGAGCGGGGGTGGCACCGGGACAGCGACAACCGCCACAACGGTGGCACCAGGACAGGGGGTGACACCGGGATGGGGACACCGGGAGAGGGGTTGGCACTGGGACAGCGACAACCGCCACAACGGTGGCACCGGGACAGGGGTGGAACCGGGACAGGGACACCGGGACAGGGACACCGGGAGCGGGGGTGGCACCGGTACAGCGCCAACCGCCACAACGGCGGCACCGCCTCCCCGGGGCCAACGCGCAGCGGGCTGGAGGTGGCACCGCGACACTTTTGGGGACTCCGCGACACGAGGGGGGCGGGGCAGGGGCGGAGTGGGAATTTGGGAGCCCAAACCCACCCAAAAGTCCCCAAATTGCCCCAAAATGTCCCAAAAATGTCCCCAAAATGTCCCCAAAGGTCTCACATCGCCCCCCGGCGGCTCCAACCGCCGCGCCCGCGGTGGCCACGCCCCCGAGCTGTCAATCACGCGGTGACCACGCCCCCCGCGCTGTCAATCACGCAGTTGACCACGCCCCCCGCACTGGCAATCACGCAGGTGGCCACGCCCCCCGCGCTGTCAATCACGCGGTGGCCACGCCCCCCGCGCTGTCAATCACGAGAGTGGCCACGCCCCCGCCGTCAATCACGCGAGTGGCCACGCCCCCCGCGCTGTCAATCACGCGAGTGGCCACGCCTACTCGCAGATGATTGGCTGCGGGGAAAGGGGGCGGGGCCGGGATAGCCCAAAGTGCGGAGGGGGGGGGGGAAGGGGGGATTGGACCATTGGGGGACCCCGTGGGGGACCCCAAAATTTGGGAGCCAATAAATCCATATTAGAGACCCCAAAAATCCCAAATTTTCCCACAAATTTCGCATTTAGGACCCCCCAAATCCCAAATTCCCCCAAATTCCCCCTTTAGGATCCCCAAAAATCCCAATTTTTTCCTCAAATTCCCCATTTAGGACCCCCCGAAAATCCAATTTTTCCCCCAAATTCCCCATTTAGGATCCCCCAAATCCCAAATTTCTTTTTTTAGGATCCCCCAAATCCCAAATTCCCCATTTAGGACCCCCGAAATCCCAAATTCTCCATTTAGGATCCCCCAAATCCCAAATTTTCCCCCAAATTCCCCATTTTGGACCCCAAAAATCCCAAATTCCCTTTTTAGGATCCCCCAAATCCCAAATTCCCCCAAATTTCCCATTTAGGATCCCCCAAATCCCAAATTCCCCATTTAGCAACCCCCAAAATCCCAAATTTTCCCCCAAATTTCCCATTTAGGATCCCCCAAATCCCAAATTTTCCCCCAAATTCCCCATTTAGGATCCCCCAAAATCCCAAATTTTCCCCAAATTCCCCATTTAGGATCCCCAAAATCCCAAATTTTCCCCCAAATTCCCCATTTAGGATCCCCCAAATCCCAAATTTCCCCTTTTAGGATCCCCCAAATCCCAAATTTCCCATTTAGGATCCCCCAAATCCCAAATTTTCCACGAAATTCCCCATTTAGGATCCCCCAAATCCCAAATTCCCCATTTAGGATCCCCCAAATCCCAAATTCCCCATTTAGGATCCCCCAAACCCAAATTTTCCCCATTTCAAATCCCCCAAATCCCAAATTCCCCCTTTAGGACCCCCAAAATCCCAAATTTTCCCCCAAATTTCCCCATTTAGGATCCCCCAAATCCCAAATTCCCCTTTTCGGGTCCCCCAAATTCCGTTTTTGGGTCCCCCCAAAACCCCAAAACCCTTTTGGGGCCGCCCCTCCCCCTTATCAGCCCCTTCCAGGCCCCCAAAAAAACCCCAAAAAACCCAAAAAAAACCCCAAAAAAATCCAAAACATCCCCAAAAAAACCCCCAAAAAACCCCCCCAAAAAACCCCAAGAAACCTTTAAACCCCCCCCAAAAACCCCTAAAAAAGCCCCCCAAAAAACCCCAAAAACCCCCAAAATAACCCCCGAAAAAACCTTTAAAAACCCCCCAAAAAAGCCCCAAAAAAGCCCCAAAAAATCCCCAAAAAACCTCCAAAGAAAACCCAAAAAAAACCCCAAAAAACCTTTAAAAACCCCCCAAAATCCCCCCAAAACCCCCCAAAAACCCCCTAAAAAACCCCAAAAATCCCCCCAAAACCCCCAAAAAACCCCCCAAAAACCCCCCAAAAAACCTCAAAAACCCCAAAAAAACACCAAAAAACCCCCAAAAAACCCAAAAAAACCCCAAAAAACCCCGAAAAAACCTTTAAAAACCCCCCAAAAACCCCCAAAAACCCCCCAAAAACCCCAAAAACCCCCCAAAAAACCCCAATAAACCCCCAAAACCCCCCAAAAAAGCCCCCCAAAAAACCCCAAAAACCCCCAAAACCCCCCCCAAAAACCCAAAAACCCCCCCAAAAAAACCCCCAAAAACCCCAAAAAAAACCCCCAAAAAACCCCTAAAAACCCCCCAAAAAACCCAAAACACCCCCAAAAAAACCCCAAAACCCCCCCCAAAAAAACCCTAAAAAGCCTTTAAAAACCCCCGAAAAACCCTCAACCCCCCCCCAAAAACCCCAAAACCCGCAAAAAAACCCCCCAAAAAACCCCAAAACTCGCAAAAAAACCCCCCAAATGACCCCAAAAAAGACCCCAAAAAAAACCCCCAAAAAACCCCAAAAACCTGCCAAAAACCCGGGGGTTTTTGGGTTTTTGGGGTTCGGGTTTTGGGGTTGTTGGGGTTGGGGTTTTGGGGTTTTTGGGGTTCGGGTTTTGGGGTTTTGGGGTTTTTGGGGTTTTTGGGTTTTTGGGGTTCGGGTTTTGGGGTTTTTGGGTTTTTGGGGTTTTTGGGTTTTTTGGGGTTGGGGTTTTGGGGTTTTTGGGGTTTTTGGGGTTCGGGTTTTGGGTTTTTGGGGTTTTTGGGGTTTTTGGTGTTCGGTTTTGGGGGTTTTTGGGGGTTTGGGGGTTCAGGTTTTTGGGGTTTTGGGGTTTTGGGGGGTTTTGGGGTTTGGGTTTTGGGGTTTTTGGGGTTTTTGGGGTTTTTGGGGTCCCCCCCCGCTCTGACCTTTCCCCGCGGCCGCCGCGCCCGGAATAGGATCGGGGGGGGAGGGGCGGGTGGGGGTTGGGGGGCCCCGCCCGGGGGGGCCCCGCCCCCATAAAGGGACACCCCCCAAAAAAATAAACCCCAAAAAAAACCCCCAAAAGAACAAAAAAACACCCAAAAAAACCCCCAAAAACCCCCTCAAAAAATCCCAAAAGAACCCCCCCAAAAAACCAAAAAAATACCCAAAAAAAACCCCAAAAAACCCCCAAAAAACGCAAAAAAACCCGCAAAAAACCCAATAGAAACCTCCCAATAAAACCCCCCAAAAACCCCAAAAAACCCCCCAAAAATCCAAAAAAAGAAGCCAAAAAACCCCCAAAACCCCCACGCCCCCAAAAAACCCCAAAAATCCCAAAAAAACCCCAAAAAACCCAAAGGAACCCCCCAATAAAACCCCGCAAAAAAAACCCCCAAAAAAACCCCCCAAAAAACTCCAAACAAATCCCAAAAAAGACCCCAAAAAACCCCCCAAAAAACCCCCAAAAAAATCACCCAAAACCTCCCAAAAAAAACCCCAAAAAACCCCCAAAAAACCCTCTGAAAAACCGAAACCCCCCCAAAAAATCCCCCCCAAAAACCCCAAAACCCCCGAAAAAACCCCAAACAAACCCCAAAAAATCCCCCAATAAACCCTCCCAAAAAAAAACCCTCAAAAAAACCCCAAAACCCCCCAAAAAAACCCCAAAAAAACCCCCAAAAAACTCCAAACAAAACCCAAAAGACCCCAAAAAGCCCCCCAAAAAAAACCCAAAAAAATCCCCTAAAACCCCCCCAAAAAACCTTTCACAAAATCCCCAAAAAAACCCCCCAAAAAAACCCCTCTGAAAAACCGAAACCCCCCAAAAAATCCCCCCAAAAACCCCAAACCCCCCCCCAAAAAACCCCCCCAAAAACCCTAAAAACTTAAGAAACCCCTCAAAAACCCCCCAAAACCCCGAAAAAACTCCAAAAAATCCCAAAAATAACCCCTAAAAAAAACCCCAACCCCCCCCCCAAAAAAACCCTAAAAAAACCCCCAAAAAACCCAAAAAAAGCCCCAAAAATCCCCAAAAAAACCCAAAAAAACCCCCCAAAAAACCCCCAAAATTTCCCCCAAAAACCCCCCAAAAACCCCCAAAAACAAAAAAAAACCCCAGAAAACCACCCAAAAAACCCCCAAAAAACCCCCAAAACCCCCAAAAAAACCCCAAACCCCGAAAAAAAACCCCAAAAAAACCCCCGAAAAAAACCCCAAACCTCCCCAAAAAACCCCAAAGAAACCCCAAAAAATCGAAAAACACGAAAAAAAAAACCCAAAAAACCCCCAAAAAACCTAAAAAAAACCCCTAAAAAATGTCAAGAAACCCCAAAAATCCCAATAAAATCCCCCCAAAAAATCTTGAAAAAATCCCAATAAATTCCCAACAAACCTGTCCTGGTTTTCTCATTTCTTTATTGCATAAATCCCAATTAAATCCCAATAAAATCCCCCCAAATTCCCAGTAAAATCCCCAAAAAATCCCAATAAAATCCCCAATAAATTCCCAATAAAATCCCAATAAAATCGCCACAAACCCGTCCTGGTTTTTTCATTTTTTTATTGTATAAATCTCAAAAAAATCCCAATAAAATCCCAACAAACCCATCCAGGTTCTCTCATTTCTTTATTGAATAAAATCCCAATAAAATCCCAATAAAATGCCCCAAAAATCCCCCAAAAATCCCAATAAAATCCCCAAAAAATCCCAATAAAATCCCAATAAAATCCCCAATAAATTCCCAATAAAATCCCAATAAAATCCCACAAACCCATCCTGTTTTTTTCATTTTTTTATTGTATAAATACCAATAAATTCCCAATAAAATCCCAATAAAATCCCAATAAAATATTAATAAAATCCCAATAAAATCGCCACAAACCCATCCAGGTTTTTTCATTTTTTTATTGTATAAATCCCAATAAAATCCCAATAAAATCCCAATAAAATCCCAATAAAATTAAAATAAAATCCCAATAAAATCCCCAAAAAATCCCAATAAAATCTCAATAAAATCCTGAAAAATCCCAAATTTCTGTTGCCATTCTTGACATTTTTGGGTTTTTTCCCCCCAAATTTTTCGTTTTTTCCAGACGAATTTTGGGGTTTTTTTCCCAAATTTTTTGAGGTTTCTCTCAATATTTTTGGGTTTTCTCTGGAATTTTGGGGTTTTTCCCAAATTTTTTTGATTTTTTCCCCCGAATTTTTGGGGTTTTCCCAATTTTTGGGATTTTTCTGATTTTTTTCCCGAAATTTTTCTGATTTTTTTCCCGAAATTTTTGGTTTTTTTGCCAAATTCTTTGGGATTTCCCTCAAAATTTTGGGGTTTTCTCTGGAATTTTGAGGCTTTTCCCAAATTTCCCAAATTTTTTTTTATTTTTATATTTTCTCTGGAATTTTGGTTTATTTTTCCTGCAGTTTTTGGGTTTTTCTCTGGAATTTTGGGGTTTTTCCTGAAGTTTTTGGGTTTTTTCCCAAATTTTGGGGTTCCTCTCGATGTTTTTGAGATTTTTCCCAAATGTCCCGAGATTTTGGGGTTTTTCCCGAATTTTTTTGTGTTTTCTCTGGAATTTTGGGGTTTTTTTCCTGCATTTTTTGGTTTTTTTTTCTGGAATTTGGGTTTTTTTCTGCAGTTTTTGGGGTTTTTTTTCTGCTTTTTTATTTTTTGGGTTTTCGCTGGAATTTTGGGGTTTTTTCTGCAGATTTTTGGGGTTTTTCTGCATTATTTTAGATTTTCTCAGGAATTTTGGGGTTTTTTTCTGCATTTTTTTTGGTTTTCACTGGAATTTTGTGGGGTTTTTTTTCTGCAGTTTTTTTAGGATTTTTTTCTGCATTTTTTTTGGGGATTTTCGCTGGAATTTTGGTTTTTTTTCTGCATTTTGGATTTTTCCTTGAATTTTGGGGTTTTTTTTTTTGGAATTTTGGGATTTTTTCTGCTTTTTTTTGTTTTTTTCCCTGGAATTTTGGGTTTTTTTCCCCCAGTTTTTTTTGGTTTTCTCCAGAATTTAGTTTTTTTCCCAAACCTGCCGCTTTTCCCCCCATTTTTGCCGTTTTCCCGGAATTCCTCAGCGCCAGGCCAGGATCTCCAGACTCGCCAGGCGGGAAAGGCTCCGGAATTCCCGTCCCAGGAGGCGCCTCCAGAACCGCCGGTCGCGGCCGAAATCCCGCGCGGGGAAACGGGGAGAGCCTGGGGGGGAAAGACCGAAAATTAACCCAAAATCACAATAAAATACACCAAAAATATCCAAAACATCACCCCAAAATCCCGGGCGGGGAAACGGGGAGAGCCTGCGGGAGAGAGACCCAAAAATTAACCCAAAATCACAATAAAATACACCAAAAATATCCACAAATATACCAAAAAAATCCCAATAAAATACCCCAAAAGTTGCAAAAAATATCACCAAAATATCCCCAAAAAATCCCAATAACATCGCCAAAAATTCCCAAAAAATCACCCCATAATCCCAAAAAGAATCCCCAAAAATACCCAAAAAATCCCAAAAAGAATTCCCAAAAATGTCCCAATATACCTAAAAAATCCCAATAAAATCCCCCCAAAATCCCAAAAAAACCCACAAATATACCCAAAAAAATCCCAATTAAAAAAAAAAAATCCCAATAAAATCCCCCCCAAAATCCCACAAAATCCCCCAAATACCCGCAAAAAAACCCAATAAAATCCCCAAAAATTCCCAAAAATATCGCCAAATATAAAAAAAAAAATTCCAATAAAATCCCAACAAATCCCAATAAAATCTCAAAAAATACCCCAAATATCCGCAAAAAAATCCCAATTAAATCCCCCCAAATTCGCAATAAAACCCACAAATATACCCAAAAAAATCCCCCAAAAATATCCCCAATAAAATCCCTAAAAATCCCAATAAAATCCCAATAAAATCCCAATAAAATCCCCAAAAATTCCCAATAAAATCCCGAATTTCCGCCGGCGTCTCCAGTGAAATTCCCAATTTTTTTCCCAAAGTTTTTGGGGTTCCCCCAAAATCCCGGTGGGGAAACGGGGAGAGCCTGGGGGAGAGAGCCGAAAATGAACAGAAAAGCACCCCAAAATCACAATAAAATACACCAAAAATATCCAAAAAATCACCCCAAAATCCCGGGCGGGGAAACGGGGAGAGCCTGGGGGAGAGACCGAAAATTAACAATAAAATCACCCCAAAATCACAATAAAATACACCAAAAATATCCACAAATATACCCAAAAAATCCCAAAAAAATACACCAAAAATATCCAAAAAATCACCCCAAAATCCCGCGCGGGGAAACGGGGAGAGCCTGGGGGAGAGACCGAAAATTAACAATAAAATCACCCCAAAATCACAATAAAATACACCAAAAATATCCACAAATATACCCAAAAAATCCCAATTAAAAAAAAAAAAAATCCCAATAAAATCCCCAAAAAAATCCCACTAAAATCCCCAAAAATTCACAAAAAATCCCAATAAAATCCCCAAAAATTCACAAAAAATCGCAATAAAATCCCCCAAAAATGAGCAAAACATCACCCCAAAATCCCAAAAACAATCCCCAAAAATATCCTCAAATATACCCAAAAAATCCCAATGAAATCCCCAAAAAAATCCCACTAAAATCCCCAAAAATTCGAAAAAAATCACCCCAAAATCCCAAAAAGAATCCTCAAAAATATCCCTAAATATATCCAAAAAATCCCCCCCCAAAAAATCCCAATAAAATCCCCGAAAAATCCCAATAAAATCCCAAAAAATCCCAAAAAATTCCCAAAAATATCCCAATAACATCTCCAAAAAAAATCCCAATAAAATCCCAAAAAATCCCCCCCAAAAATCCCAATAAAATCCCAAAAAATCCCCCCAAAAATATCCCCAAATATCCCCCAAAAATCCTAATAAAATCTCCAAAAATATCCCCAAATATACCCCAAAAAATCCCAATAAAATCCCCCCAAAAATCCCAAAAAAACACACAAACATACCCAAAAAATCCCCCAAAAAGTATCCCCAAAAAGATCCCAAAAACAATTCCCAAAAATATCCCCAAATATACCCCAAAAATCCCAAAAAAATCCCCCAAAAATCCCAATAAAATCCCGAATTTCCGCCGGCGTCTCCAGTGAAATTCCCAATTTTTTTCCCAAAGTTTTTGGGGTTCCCCCAAAATCCCGGGCGGGGAAACGGGGAGAGCCTGGGGGAGAGAGCCGAAAATGAACAGAAATTCACCCCAAAATCACAATAAAATACACCAAAAATATCCACAAATATACCCAAAAAATTCCAATAAAATCCCCAAAAAATCCCAATAAAATCCCCAAAAAAATCCCACTAAAATCCCCAAAAATTACAAAAAAATCACCCCAAAATCCCAAAAAGAATCCTCAAAAATATCCCCAAATATACCCAAAAATTTCCAATAAAATCCCAAAAAATCCCAATAAAATCCCCAAAAATTCACAAAAAATCCCAATAAATTCCCCAAAAATTCACAAAAATCCCAATAAAATCCCCAAAAATTCACAATAAAATTCACAAAGAATCCCAATAAATCCCACAAAATCCCCAAAAATCCCAATAATATCCCCAAAAAATCCCAGTAAAATTTCCAAATATACCCAAAAAATCAAAAAAAAAAATTCCCCAAAAATATCCTCAAAAAATCCCAAAAAAAATCCCCAAAAATATCCCCAAATATGCCAAATAATATCCCAAAAAAAATCCCCCAAAATTCAAAAATAACCCAAAAATCCCAATAAAATCCCAAAAATATCCTGCAAAAATTCCCACAAATATCCTCAAAAAAATCCCAATGAAATCCTAAATTGGGGATTTTTAGGGATTTGGGAATTTTGAATTT
>NC_044213.2:150299957-150382233 GCF_003957565.2 Taeniopygia guttata | reverse complement strand
CCCCCAGGACCTTCAGGTGTCCCCCACATCCCTCAGGTGTCCCCAGGTCTTTTAGGTGTCCCCAGGTCCCCCAGGTGTCCCCCAGGTCCTTCAGGTGTCCCCAGGACCTTCAGGTGTCCCCCAGGTGTCCCCGAAGATCTCAACCCTTGGATGTCCCCCAGGACCTTCAGGTGTCCCCCAGGTCCCTCAGGTGTCCCCTGTGGGGGTTTGGTGGCCCCATGGAGAGTTTGGTGGCCCCATGGTGGGTTTGGTGGCCCCATGGTGGGTTTGGTGGCCCCATGGTGGGTTTGGTGGCCCCAAGGACAGTTTGGTGGCCCCATGGTGGGTTTGGTGGCCCCAAGGACAGTTTGGTGGCCCCATGGTGGGTTTGGTGGCCCTGAGGACAGTTCGGTGGCCCCATGGTGGGTTTGGTGGCCCCATGGTGGGTTTGGTGGCCCCATGGTGGGTTTGGTGGCCCCATGGTGGGTTTGGTGGCCCCATGGTGGGTTTGGTGGCCCCAAGGACGGTTTGGTGGCCCCATGGTGGGTTTGGTGGCCCCATGGAGGGTTTGGTGGCCCCATGATGGGTTTGGTGGCCCCATGGTGGGTTTGGTGGCCCCATGGTGGGTTTGGTGGCCCCATGGTGGGTTTGGTGGCCCCAAGGACAGTTTGGTGGCCCCATGGTGGGTTTGGTGGCCCCATGGTGGGTTTGGTGGCCCCATGGTGGGTTTGGTGGCCCCATGGTGGGTTTGGTGGCCCCAAGGACGGTTTGGTGGCCCCATGGTGGGTTTGGTGGCCCTGAGGACAGTTTGGTGGCCCCGAGGGCGGTTTGGTGACCCCATGGTGGGTTTGGTGGCCCCGAGGACAGTTTGGTGGCCCCGAGGACAGTTTGGTGGCCCCATGGTGGGTTTGGTGGCCCCATGGTGGGTTTGGTGGCCCCGAGGACAGTTCGGTGGCCCCATGGTGGGTTTGGTGGCCCCATGGTGGGTTTGGTGGCCCCAAGGACGGTTTGGTGGCCCCATGGTGGGTTTGGTGGCCCCATGGTGGGTTTGGTGGCCCCATGGTGGGTTTGGTGGCCCCATGATGGGTTTGGTGGCCCCGAGGACAGTTTGGTGGCCCCGAGGACAGTTTGGTGGCCCCGAGGACGGTTTGGTGGCCCCATGGTGGGTTTGGTGGCCCCATGGTGGGTTTGGTGGCCCCATGGTGGGTTTGGTGGCCCCACGGTGGGTTTGGTGGCCCCATGGTGGGTTTGGTGGCCCCGAGGACAGTTTGGTGGCCCCGAGGACAGTTTGGTGACCCCATGGTGGGTTTGGTGGCCCCGAGGATGGTTTGGTGGCCCCAAGGACGGTTTGGTGGCCCCATGGAGGGTTTGGTGGCCCCATGGTGGGTTTGGTGGCCCCATGGTGGGTTTGGTGGCCCTGAGGACAATTTGGTGGCCCCGAGGACAGTTTGGTGGCCCCATGGTGGGTTTGGTGGCCCCATGGTGGGTTTGGTGGCCCCGAGGACAGTTTGGTGGCCCCGTGGCTGACCCGGCTGACGAGGGACAGGGTCTTGCTCTCCTCCTGGTAGCGCAGCAGCGAGATGCTCTTCATCAGGTCGGCGGCCAGGATGAAGCTCTTGACGCTGATCATCTGGTGGATGTAGAGCTGCGTGTCGATGAAGGCCATGCCCGTCAGCTCGTTGTCCTTCAGGCTCCACAGGAAGATCTGGGGGGACACCTCGAGGTCACCATGGAGGTCCTCGATCCCATGGAGGTCACCATGGAGGTCCTCGACCCCCATGGAGGTCACCATGGAGGTCCTCGAACCCCATGGAGGTCACCATGGAGGTCCCCAACCCCCATGGAGGTCACCATGGAGGTTCTCAACCCCGTGGTGGCCTTCAACACCTCCTTGGTGGCAATCCCAACCCAAACCCAACCACCTCTGGGTGACCACCACCATCATCCCATTGTCCTTCAGGCTCCTCAGAAGATCTGGGGGGACACCCCGAGGTCACCATGGAGGTCCTCGACCCCATGGAGGTCACCATGGAGGTCCTTGACCCCATGGAGGTCACCATGGAGGTCCTCGACCCCATGGTGGCCTTCAACACCTCCATGGTGGCAATCCCAACCCAAACCCAACCAATGCTGGGTGTCCACCACCATCATCCCATTGGCCTTGAGGTTCCTCAGGAACATCTGAGGGGACACCCCAAGGTCACCATGGAGGTCCTTGACCCCATGGAGGTCACCATGGAGGTCCTTGACCCCATGGAGATCACCATGGAGGTCCTTGACCCCGTGGTGGCCTTCAACACCTCCCTGGTGGCCCCTCAGGTCATTGGCCCAAACCCAACTTGAGTGGCCACCACCATCATCCCATTGTCCTTCAGGCTCCTCAAGAACATCTGGGGGGACACCTCGGGGTCACCATGGAGGTCCTCAGGTGTGCCCAGGTGTGTGCCCAGGTGTGCCCAGGTGTGTGCCCAGGTGTGCCCAGGTGTGCCCAGGGGTACCTTTTGCCCGATGGCAGACACCAGGTAGCCGTGGCAGTGGCACAGGTGTGTACCCACGTGTGCCCAGGTGTACCCAGGTGTGCCCAGGTGTGCCCAGGTGTGTGCCCAGCTGTACCCAGGTGTGCCCAGGTGTACCCAGGTGTGCCAGGTGTGCCCAGGTGTGCCCAGGTGTGTACCCAGGTGTGCCCAGGTGTATCTCAGGTGTGCCCAGGTGTGTACCCAGGTGTGCCCAGGTGTGCCCAGGTGTGCCCAGGGGTACCTTTTGCCCGATGGCAGACACCAGGTAGCCGTGGCAGTGGCACAGGTGTGCCCAGGTGTATCCCAGGTGTGCCCAGGTGTGCCCAGGTGTGCCCAGGTGTGCCCAGGTGTGCCCAGGTGTGTACCCATCTGTACCCAGCTGTGCCCAGGTGTGCCCAGGTGTGCCCAGGTGTACCTTTTGCCCGATGGCAGACACCAGGTAGCCGTGGCAGTGGCACAGGGCGGTCACGGGTCCCTTCTGCTCCTTCTCGTAGAGCACCTTGAACTTGTTCTTGGTCAGCGGCTGCCCCGGCTCAGGTACCACCTCGATCACGTCCAGGATCAGGATCTGCAGGTGAGGCACCACAGGTGAGCCCAGGTGTGCCCAGGTGTGTCCTGGCACCCTCCCTGGCACCACCTCGATCATGTCCAGGATCAGGATCTGCAGGTGAGGCACCCACAGGTGAGACATGGACAGCCCAGGTGTGTCCTGGCACCCCCCTTGGCACCACCTGGATCACATCCAGGATCAGGATCTGCAGGTGAGGCACCACAGGTGAGCCCAGGTGTGCCCAGGTGTGTCCTGGCACCACCTGGATCATGTCCAGGATCAGGATCTGCAGGTGAGGCAGGACAGGTGAGCCCAGGTGTGTCCAGGTGTGTCCTGGCACCACCCTTGGCACCACCTGGATCACGTCCAGGATCAGGATCTGCAGGTGAGTCACCGACAGGTGAGCCATGGACAGGACAGGTGTGCCATGGACAGCTCAGGTGTGTGCTGGGACAGCCCCAGGTGTACCATGGACAGCCCAGGTGAGCCATGGACAACCCAGGTGTGTCCTGGGCCATCCCCAGGTGTGTCTTGGCACCCCCCAGGTGTGTCCTGGCACCGCCTTGATCATGTCCAGGATCAGGATCTGCAGGTGAGGCACCACAGGTGAGCCATGGACAGCCCAGGTGAGCCATGGACAGCTCAGGTGTGTGCTGGGACATCCCCAGGTGAGTTCTGGCACCCCCCAGGTGTGTCCTGGTACCCTCCAGGTGAGCCATGGACAGCCCAGGTGTGCCCAGGTGTGTCCTGGTACCACCTCGATCACGTCCAGGATCAGGATCTGCAGGTGAGGCACCACAGGTGAGACCAGGTGTGCCCAGGTGTGTCCTGGGACAGCCCAGGTGAGCCATGGACAGCCCAGGTGAGGCTGGGACAGCCCCAGGTGAGTTCTGGCACCCGCCAGGTGTGTCCTGGTACCCTCCAGGTGAGCCATGGACAGCCCAGGTGTGTCCTGGCACCCCCTGGATCACGTCCAGGATCAGGATCTGCAGGTGAGGCACCACAGGTGAGCCATGGACAGCCCAGGTGTGTCCTGGCACCACCTGGATCATGTCCAGGATCAGGATCTGCAGGTGAGGCACCCACAGGTGAGCCATGGACATCCCAGGTGTGTCCTGGCACCCCCAGGTGTGTCCTGGCACATCCCCAGGTGTGTCCAGGAGAGCCCAGCTGTGTCTTGGCACCCTCAGGTGTGTCCTGGCACTCCCCAGGTGAGCCCTGGGACCCTCCAGGTGTCCCCTCAAAGCACCTTCAGAGTCCCCCAGGTGTCCCAAAAGCGTCCCCAGGGTTCTCAGAACATGCCCCAGGTGTACCCAGGTGTGTCCCAGGTGAGTCCCAGGTGTGCCCCCAGGTGTGCCCAGGTGCCCCCAGGTGTGCCCAGGTGTGCCCAGGTGTGACCCCAGGTGTGCCCAGGTGTACCCAGCTGTGCCCAGGTGTGTCCCAGGTGAGTCCCAGGTGTGCCCCCAGGTGTGCCCAGGTGCCCCCAGGTGTGCCCAGGTGTGACCCCAGGTGTGCCCAGGTGCCCCAGGTGTGCCCAGGTGTCCCCCAGGTGTCCCCAGGTGTACCCAGGTGTGCCCCCAGGTGTGCCCAGGTGTGCCATACCCTGCCCCGGCAGGTGACCTCCTCGCCCTGCATCAGGCAGGTGTGACCCCAGGTGTGCCCAGGTGTGCCCAGGTGTGCCCAGGTGTATATCAGGTGTCCCCAGGTGCCCCCATGTGTGCCCAGGTGTGCTCTGGTGTACCCAGGTGTACCCAGGTGTGACCCCAGGTGTGCCCAGGTGTGCCCAGGTGCCCCCAGGTGTGCCCAGGTGTACCCAGGTGTGCCCAGGGGTGCCCAGGTGTGCCCAGGTGTGCCATACCCTGCCCCGACAGGTGACCTCCTCGCCCTGCATCAGGCAGGTGTGACCCCAGGTGTACCCAGGTGTGCCCAGGTGTGCCCAGGTGTGCCCAGGGGTGCCCAGGTGTGCCCAGGTGTGCCATACCCTGCCCCGGCAGGTGACCTCCTCGCCCTGCATCAGGCAGGTGTGACCCAGGTGTGCCCAGGTGTGCCCCAGGTGTGCCCAGGTGTGCCCCCAGGTGTGCCCAGGTGTGCCCAGGTGTGCCCAGGTGTGCCGTACCCTGCCCCGACAGGTGACCTCCTCACCCTGCATCAGGCAGGTGTGACCCCAGGTGTGACCCCAGGTGTGCCCAGCTGTCCCCCAGGTGTGCCCAGGTGTGCCCAGGTGTGCCATACCCTGCCCCGACAGGTGACCTCCTCACCCTGCATCAGGCAGGTGTGCCCAGGTGTGCCCAGGTGTGCCCAGGTGTGTCCCAGCTGTGCCCAGGTGTGCCCAAGTGACCCCAGGTGTGCCCAGGTGTGCCCAGGTGTGTCCCAGGTGTGCCCAGGTGTGCCCAAGTGACCCCAGGTGTGCCCAGGTGTGCCCAGGTGTGCCCAGGTGTGCCCAGGTGTGTCCCAGCTGTGCCCAGGTGTGCCCAAGTGACCCCAGGTGTGCCCAGGTGTGCCATACCCTGCCCCGGCAGGTGACCTCCTCGCCCTGCATCAGACAGGTGTGACCCAGGTGTGCCCAGGTGTGCCCCAGCTGTGTCCCAGCTGTGCCCAGGTGTGCCCAAGTGACCCCAGGTGTACCCAGGTGTACCCAGGTGTGCCCAGGTGCGCCCAGGTGTGCCCATCTGTCCCCCAGGTGTGACCCCAGGTGTGCCCAGGTGTGCCATACCCTGCCCCGACAGGTGACCTCCTCGCCCTGCATCAGGCAGGTGTGCCCCAGGTGTGCCCAGGTGTATCCCAGGTGTGCCCAGGTGTGCCCCAGGTGTGCCCAGGTGTGTGCCCAGGTGTGCCATACCCTGCCCCGACAGGTGACCTCCTCGCCCTGCATCAGGCAGGTGCCCACGGCCACGTAGCCCTTGAGGCCCGACACCGTCTCCTCGGAGCGCAGCGACACCGTCTTCATGCAGGTGACGTGTTCCCACTCCTCCAGCGCGATCCTGCACAGGTGGGCACAGGTGGGCACAGGTGAGCTCAGGTGGGGTCAGAGGGGCACCCCAGGGGTCTCAGGTCACCCCATGCAGGTGACGTGTGCCCACCCCTCCAGGGCCATGCTGCACAGGTGGGCACAGGTGGGCACAGGTGGGCTCAGGTGGGGTCAGAGGGGCACCCCAGGGGTCTCAGGTCACCCCATGCAGGTGACGTGTTCCCACTCCTCCAGCGCGATCCTGCACAGGTGGGACCAGGTGGGCACAGGTGAGACCAGGTGGGCACAGGTGAGGTCAGGTGAGGTCAGAGGGGCACCCCAGGGGGCTCAGGTGGGGTCAGGGGGGCACCCCAGGGGTCTCAGGTCACCCCATGCAGGTGACGTGTTCCCACTCCTCCAGCGCGATCCTGCACAGGTGGGACCAGGTGGGCACAGGTGAGGTCAGAGGGGCACCCCAGGGGGCTCAGGTGAGGTCAGGGGGGCACCCCAGGGGGCTCAGGTCACCCCGTGCAGGTGACGTGTGCCCGCCCCTCCAGGGCCATCCTGCACAGGTGGGCACAGGTGAGCTCAGGTGGGCACAGGTGAGACCAGGTGGGCACAGGTGGGCACAGGTAAGGACAGGGGGGCACCCCAGGGGGCTCAGGTCACCCCATGCAGGTGACGTGTTCCCACTCCTCCAGCGCGATCCTGCACAGGTGGGCACAGGTGGGCACAGGTGAGCTCAGGGGGGCACCCCAGGGGGCTCAGGTCACCCCATGCAGGTGACGTGTGCCCGCCCCTCCAGGGCCATCCTGCACAGGTGGGCACAGGTGAGTCCAGGGGGCACAGGTGGGCACAGGTGGGCACAGGTGAGGTCAGAGGGGCACCCCAGGGGTCTCAGGTGATGCCCCAGGGGGCTCAGGTGACCCCATGCAGGTGACGTGTGCCCACCCCTCCAGGGCCATCCTGCACAGGTGGGCTCAGGTGGGCACAGGTGGGCACAGGTGAGCTCAGGGGGGCACCCCAGGGGGCTCAGGTGGGGTCAGAGGGGCACCCCAGGGGGCTCAGGTGATGCCCCAGGGGGCTCAGGTGACCCCATGCAGGTGATGTGTGCCCGCCCCTCCAGCGTGATCCTGCACAGGTGGGCACAGGTGGGCACAGGTGAGGTCAGAGGGGCACCCCAGGGGGCTCAGGTGACCCCACGCAGGTGACGTGTGCCCGCTGCCCCAGGGCCATCCTGCACAGGTGGGCACAGGTGAGCTCAGGTGGGCACAGGTGGGCACAGGTGAGCTCAGGTTGGCACAGGTGGGCACAGGTGGGGTCAGAGGGGCATCCCAGGGGGCTCAGGTGATGCCCCAGGGGGCTCAGGTGACCCCATGCAGGTGACGTGTGCCCGTCCCTCCAGGGCCATCCTGCACAGGTGGGCACAGGTGGGCACAGGTGAGCTCAGGTGGGCACAGGTGAGGTCAGGGGGGCACCCCAGGGGGCTCAGGTGATGCCCCAGGGGGCTCAGGTGACCCCATGCAGGTGACGTGTGCCCACCCCTCCAGCGCGATCCTGCACAGGTGGGCACAGGTGAGCTCAGGTGGGCACAGGTGAGCTCAGGGGGACACCCCAGGGGGCTCAGGTGGGGTCAGAGGGGCACCCCAGGGGGCTCAGGTCACCCCATACAGGTGACGTGTGCCCGCCCCTCCAGGGCCATCCTGCACAGGTGGGCACAGGTGAGCTCAGGTGGGCACAGGTGGGCACAGGAGGGCACAGGTGAGGTCAGAGGGGCACCCCAGTGGGCTCAGGTCACCCCATACAGGTGACATGTGCCCGCCCCTCCAGGGCCATCCTGCACAGGTGGGACCAGGTGGGCACAGGTGAGCTCAGGTGGGCACAGGTGGGGCCAGAGGGGCACCCCAGGGGGCTCAGGTGACCCCATGCAGGTGACGTGTGCCCACCCCTCCAGGGCCATCCTGCACAGGTGGGCACAGGTGGGCACAGGTGGGCACAGGTGGGCACAGGTGGGCACAGGTAGGGTCAGGTGAGGTCAGAGGGGCACCCCAGGGGGCTCAGGTCACCCCATGCAGGTGACGTGTGCCCGCCCCTCCAGGGCCATCCTGCACAGGTGGGCACAGGTGAGACCAGGTCAGCTCAGGTGGGCACAGATGAGCTCAGGTGGGCACAGGTGGGCACAGGTGAGGTCAGAGGGGCACCCCAGGGGGCTCAGGTCACCCCATGCAGGTGACGTGTGCCCGATGCCCCAGGGCCACCCTGCACAGGTGGGCACAGGTGGGCACAGGTGGGCACAGGTGAGCTCAGGTGGGCACAGGTGAGCTCAGGTGAGACCAGGTGGGCACAGGTGAGCTCAGGTGGGCACAGGTGAGCTCAGGTGAGACCAGGTGGGCACAGGTGAGCTCAGGTGGGCACAGGTGAGACCAGGTGGGCACAGGTGAGCTCAGGTGAGCTCAGGTGGGCACAGGTGAGCTCAGGTGGCCACAGGTGAGGTCAGAGGGGCACCCCAGGGGGCTCAGGTGATGCCCGAGGGGTCTCAGGTCACCCCATGCAGGTGACGTGTGCCCACCCCTCCAGGGCCATCCTGCACAGGTGGGCACAGGTGGGCACAGGTGAGGTCAGAGGGGCACCCCAGGGGGCTCAGGTGACCCCATGCAGGTGACGTGTGCCCACCCCTCCAGGGCCATCCTGCACAGGTGGGCACAGGTGGGCACAGGTGAGCTCAGGTGGGCACAGGTAAGGACAGGTGAGGTCAGGGGGGCACCCCAGAGGGCTCAGGTGGGGTCAGAGGGGCACCCCAGGGGGCTCAGGTGATGCCCCAGGGGGTTCAGGTAACCCCATGAAGGTGACATGTGCCCGTTCCCCCAGGGCCATCCTGCACAGGTGGGCACAGGTGGGCACAGGTGGGGTCAGAGGGGCACCCCAGGGGGCTCAGGTCACCCCATACAGGTGACGTGTGCCCGCCCCTCCAGGGCCATGCTGCACAGGTGGGCACAGGTGGGCACAGGTGGGCTCAGGTGGGGTCAGAGGGGCACCCCAGGGGTCTCAGGTCACCCCATGCAGGTGACGTGTGCCCGCCCCACCAGGGCCATCCTGCACAGGTGGGCACAGGTGGGCACAGGTGGGCACAGGTGGGCACAGGTGAGGTCAGAGGGGCACCCCAGGGGGCTCAGGTCACCCCATGCAGGTGACGTGTGCCCGCCCCTCCAGGGCCATCCTGCACAGGTGGGCACAGGTGGGCACAGGTGGGCACAGGTGAGGTCAGAGGGGCACCCCAGGGGTCTCAGGTGATGCCCCAGGGGGCTCAGGTGACCCCATGCAGGTGACGTGTGCCCACCCCTCCAGGGCCATCCTGCACAGATGGGCACAGGTGGGCACAGGTGGGCACAGGTGGGGTCAGAGGGGCACCCCAGGGGGCTCAGGTGACCCCATGCAGGTGACGTGTGCCCGCCCCTCCAGGGCCATCCTGCACAGGTGGGCACAGGTGAGCTCAGGTGGGCACAGGTGGGTACAGGTAAGGACAGGTGAGGTCAGAGGGGCACCCCAGGGGGCTCAGGTGGGGTCAGAGGGGCACCCCAGGGGTCTCAGGTGATGCCCCAGGGGGTTCAGGTAACCCCATGAAGGTGACATGTGCCCGTTCCCCCAGGGCCATCCTGCACAGGTGAGCTCAGGTGGGCACAGGTGGGCACAGGTGGGCACAGGTGGGCACAGGTGAGGTCAGAGGGGCACCCCAGGGGGCTCAGGTCACCCCATGCAGGTGATGTGTGCCCAATCCCCCAGGGCCATCCTGCACAGGTGAGACCAGGTGGGCACAGGTGAGCTCAGGTGGGCACAGGTGAGGTCAGGGGGTCACCCCAGGGGGCTCAGGTGATGTCCAAGGGGGCTCAGGTCACCCCATGCAGGTGACGTGTGCCCGCCCCTCCAGGGCCATCCTGCACAGGTGGGCACAGGTGGGCACAGGTGGGCACAGGTGAGGTCAGAGGGGCACCCCAGGGGGCTCAGGTGATGCCCCAGGGGGCTCAGGTCACCCCATGCAGGTGACATGTGCCCACCCCTCCAGGGCCAGCCTGCACAGGTGGGCACAGGTGGGCACAGGTGGGTACAGGTGAGCTCAGGTGGGGTCAGATGGGGTCAGAGGGGCACCCCAGGGGGCTCAGGTCACCCCATGCAGGTGATGTGTGCCCACCCCTCCAGCGCGATCCTGCACAGGTGGGCACAGGTGAGACCAGGTGGGCACAGGTGGGCACAGGTGAGCTCAGGTGGGCACAGGTGAGGTCAGAGGGGCACCCCAGGGGGCTCAGGTGACCCCATGCAGGTGACGTGTGCCCACCCCTCCAGGGCCATCCTGCACAGGTGGGCACAGGTGAGACCAGGTGGGCACAGGAGGGGTCAGAGGTGAGCTCAGGTGGGCACAGGTGGGTGAGCACAGGTGAGCTCAGGTGGGCACAGGTTGGCACAGGTGAGCTCAGGTGGGCACAGGTGAGCTCAGGTGGGCACAGGTGAGTCCAGATGGGCACAGGTGAGCTCAGGTGGGCACAGGTGAGCTCAGGTGAGCTCAGGTGGGCACAGGTGGGCACAGGTAGAGCCAAATGAACCCAGGTGGGCACAGGTAAGCTCAGGTGATGCCAGGGGGGTCATGGGGGCGCCCCCCTGGCATTTGGGGTCACACCTGGGCCGGAGCTCCCAGTTGGGATTTTTTGGGTTCCTCCTGGGATTTTTGGGGTTCCCGTTGGGATTTTGGGGTCCCTGGGGACATTTTTGGGGTCCCACCTGGTGTTGGGGATGGCCCCCAGCTGAGCCGGGATTTTGGGGTCCCTGCGGACATTTTTGGGGTCCTTGGGGCCATTTTTGGGGACATTCAGGACATTTTTGGGGTCCCACCTGGTGTTGGGGATGGCCCCCAGCTGAGCCGGGATTTTGGGGACATTCAGGACATTTTTGGGGTCCTTGGGGACATTTTGGGGTCCCACCTGGTGTTGGGGATGGCCTCCCAGCTGAGCCGGGATTTTGGGGTCCCTGGGGACATTTTTGGGGTATTTGGGGATGTTTTTGGGGTCCCACCTGGTGTTGGGGATGGCCTCCCAGCTGAGCCGGGATTTTGGGGTCCCTGGGGACATTTTTGGGGACATTCAGGACAGTTTTGGGGTCCCACCTGGTGTTGGGGATGGCCTCGGGGTCCCTGGGGACATTTTTGGGGTCCTTGGGGACATTTTTGGGGACATTCAGGACGTTTTTGGGGTCCCACCTGGTGTTGGGGATGGCCTCCCAGCTGAGCCGGGATTTTGGGGTCCTTGGGGACATTTTTGGGGTCCCTGGGGACATTTTTGGGGTTCCCATTGGGATTTTGGGGTTCCCATTGGGATTCTGGGGATCCCGTTGGGATTTTTGGGGTTCCCGTTGGGATTTTGGGGACATTCAGGACAGTTTTGGGGTCCCACCTGGTGTTGGGGATGGCCCCCAGCTGAGCCGGGATTTTGGGGTTCCCAGGACATTTTTGGGGTTCCCGTTGGGATTTTTGGGGTTCCTGTTGGGATTTTGGGGTTCCTGTTGGGATTTTGGGGTTCCCATTGGGATTTTGGGGTCCCTGGGGACATTTTGGGGTCCCACCTGGTGTTGGGGATGGCCTCCCAGCTGACAGGTGAGATGAGCTGGATGCTGAACGCCTCCTGCTGGGGGGGCACGTAGCGCTCGTCTGGGGACAGCGGGGACACGTCAGGGACAGAGGGGACAGAGGGGACAGCAGGATTGGGGACACTGGGGACATTGGGGACACTGTGACTGGGATTGGGGACACTGGGAATACTGGGAACACGGACTGGGGACACTGGGACACAGACTAGGGACATTGGGGACACTGGGGACACTGGGACTGGGACTGGAACTGGAACACTGGGATTTGGGACACTGGGGACGCAGCAGGGGACATGTCAGGGACACTGGGGACACTGGGACTGGGGACATTGGGGACAGTGGGGACACCGGGACTGGGGACACTGGGACACAGACTGGGGACACTGGGGACACTGGGGACACCAGGGACATCGGGGACACGTCAAGGGACACAAAAGGGACACCAGGGACACGATGGGACATGTCAGGGACACGGGGACACTGAGACTGGGGACACTGGAGACATTGGGGACACAGGGACTGGGACACAGCAATGGGGATACTGGGACTGGGACTGGGACACTGGCACTGGGGACACTGGGGACACTGGGGACACCAGGGACACCAGGGACACGTCAGGGGACACAAAAGGGACATGACAGGGGACATGTCAGGGACACAGGGACACCAAGACTGGGGACACCAAGACTGGGGACACTGGGGACATTGGGGACACCGGGACTGGGACACAGGAATGGGGACACAGGGACTGGAATACTGGGATTGGGGACATGATTGGGGACATGGGGGACACTGGGACTGGGGACACTGGGACTGGGGACATTGGGAATGGGGACACTGGGACTGGGGACGGGGATGGGGACACTGGGACTGGGACTGGAACTGGAACACTGGGATTGGGGACACTGGGGACACAGCAATGGGGACACTGGGACTGGGACTGGGACACTGGGATGGGGGACACTGGGGACACCGGGATGGGGGAAAATGGGGGCACTGGGACTGGGGACATTGGGGATACTGGGGACACTGGGGACACGGACTGGGAACACTGGGACTGGGGACAGCAGGGTTAGAGGGGACACCAGGACTGGGGATACTGAGGGATTTGGGGACATCGCCAGGGCTGTCCCAGGTGTCCCCAGG
This sequence comes from Taeniopygia guttata, assembly GCF_003957565.2. Taxonomy (NCBI): domain Eukaryota; kingdom Metazoa; phylum Chordata; class Aves; order Passeriformes; family Estrildidae; genus Taeniopygia; species Taeniopygia guttata. Next base: position 150,369,464 of record NC_044213.2, on the reverse strand, counting down.
TGCACCCAGGTGTATCCCCGGTGCACCCGGGTGTGCCCACAGGTGCCCCAGGTGTATCCCAGGTGTATCCCAGGTGTACCCCAGGTGTGCCCAGGTTCCCCCAGCTGTCCCCAGGTGTCCCCAGGTGTATCCCAGGTGCACCCAGGTGTATCCCAGGTGTCCCCAGGTGTATCCCGAGTACCCCCAGGTGTGCCCAGGTCTATCTCAGGTGTATCCCAGGTGTCCCAGATGTGCCCACAGGTGCCTCAGGTGTGCCCACAGGTGCCCCAGATGTATCCCACGTGTGTCCCCAGGTGTATCCCAGGTGTGCCCACGGGTGCGCCCAAGTCTATCTCAGGTGTATCCCAGGTGTGCCCAGATGTACCCACAGGTGCCCAGGTGTGCCCAAATCTATCTCAGGTGTATCCCAGCTGTACCCAGGTGTGCCCACAGGTGCCCAGGTGTCCCCAGGTGTATCCCAGGTGTGCCCGCAGGTGTGCCCAGGTGTGCCCAGGTGTATCCCAGGTGCACCCAGGTGTATCCCAGGTGTGCCCAGGTGTATCCCAGGTGTGCCCAGGTTCCCCCAGGTGCGCCCAGGTGTGCCCACAGGTATACCCCAGGTGCCCCCAGGTGTGCCCAGGTGTGCCCACAGGTATACCCCAGGTGCCCCCAGGTGTGCCCACCTCTCTCGATGCTCTCGAACTCCTTCTCCTCTCCGGTCATGCGGGGGATGCGCGTGCAGGGGTGGGGGGAGCTGGTGGCCACCGCGTACACCTGGCGGGGGGGGGGGGGACACCTCAGAGAACCCCCAGGACCCCCCAAAGTCCCCCGGGACCCCCAAGACCCCCCCAATTTACCTGGGACCCCCCCCCTTGCCAGTCACCTGTAGCCACTGTGTACACCAGGTGTACCCAGGTGTGTCCAGGTGTGTTCTGGGTGTGTTCTGGGTGTGCCCAGGTGTGTCCTGGGTGTGCCCAGGTCTTCCCAGGTGTGTTCAGGTGTGTCCTCGGTGTGTTCTGGGTGTGCCCAGGTGTGTCCTGGGTGTGTCCTGGCTGTGCTCAGGTGTGTCCTGGCTGTGTCCTGGCTGTGCTCAGGTGTGCCCAGGTGTGTCCTGGGTGTGCCCAGGTGTGTCCTGGGTGTGCCCAGGTGTGTTCAGGTGTGCCCAGGGGTGTCCTGGGTGTGCTCAGGTGTGTTCTGGGTATGTCCAGATGTGCCCGGATGTGTCCGGACCATACCCAGGTGTGCCCAGGTGTGTTTCTGGCCATGCCCAGGTGTGCCCTGACCATACCCAGGTGTGCCCAGGTGTGTTCTGGCCATGCCCAGGTGTGCCCAGGTGTGCTCTGGCCATACCCAGATGTACCGAGGTGTGCCCAGGTGAGTTCTGGCCATACCTAGATGTGCCCTGACCATACCCAGGTGTGCCCAGGTGTGTTTCTGACCATGCCCAGGTGTGCCCAGGTGTGCCCTGACCATACCCAGGTGTGCCCAGGTGTGCCCAGGTGTGCCCAGGTGTGCCCACCTTGGACTCCACGTGGTAGGCGACGTAGTGGGCGGTGCAGCGCAGGGGGATCTTCCTCACGGGCCAGGGCGCGTCGTAGGACAGGTAAGCGGGGAGCACGCTGATCCTCAGCTCGCCCTGAAACACCCAAAATGTGCCAAAATTACCCCAAAATTACCCAAAATATCCCAAAGTCACCCCCAAATGTCCCAAAATTACCCCAAAATGTCCTAAAGTCACCCCAAAATATCCCAAAGTCACCCCAAAGTGACCCCAAAATGGCTCAGGTGTGTCACAGCACAGGTACAGGGGAGCACGCTGATCCTCAGCTCGCCCTGAAACACCCAAAATGTCCCAAAATTACCCCAAAATATCCCCAAATTACCCCAAAATGTCCCCAGATTAACCCAAAATATCCTAAAGTCACCCCAAAATATCCCAAAGTGACCCCAAAATGGCTCAGGTGTGTCACAGCACAGGTACAGGGGAGCACGCTGATCCTCAGCTCGCCCTGAAACACCCAAAATTTACCAAAATATCCCAAACTTACCCCAAAATTACCTCAAAATATCCCAAAATTACCCCAAAATTACCTCAAAATATCCCAAAATTACCTCAAAATATCCCAAAATTACCCCAAAATGTCCCAAAGTCACCCCAGAATATCCCAAAGTCACCCCAAAGTGACCCCAAAATGGCTCAGGTGTGTCACAGGACAGGTACAGGGGAGCACGCTGATCCTCAGCTCGCCCTGGAACACCCAAAATGTCCCAAATTACCCCAAAATGTCCCAAAATTACCCCAAAATATCCCAAAGTCACCCCAAAATGTCCCAAATCAACCCAAAATATCCCAAAATGGCTCAGGTGTGTCACAGCACAGGTACAGGGGAGCACGCTGATCCTCAGCTCACCCTGAAACACCCAAAATGTCCCAAATTTACCCCAAAATGTCCCAAAATTACCCCAAAATATCCCAAAGTCACCCCAAAGTATCCCAAAATCACCCCAAAGTGACCCCAAAATGGCTCAGGTGTGTCACAGGACAGGTACAGGGGAGCACGCTGATCCTCAGCTCGCCCTGAAACACCCAAAATTACCCCAAAACTTCCCAAAACTACCCCAAAATATCCCCGAATTACCCCAAAATATCCCAAAGTCACCCCAACATATCCCAAAATCACCCCAAAGTGACCCCAAAATGGCTCAGGTGTGTCACAGGACAGGTACAGGGCAGCACGCTGATCCTCAGCTCGCCCTGACTCCAAAATTACCCAAAATTACCCCAAAATTACCCAAAATTATCCCAAAGTCACCCCAAAAATGGATCCGGCACCCTCAAAACCCCCCGATCCTTATTTCAGCCTAAAACACCCCGAAACACCCCAAAAACGGGTCAGGGTATTCCCCAAAACTGCCTGATCTTCAACTCCCCCTGAGGACCCCCAAAACGGCACCGAAATTGAGTCAAAGGGCCCCAAAATTGGGTCAGAGACCCCAAAAATGGGTCGGGGTCCCAAAAATGGGTCGGAGACCCCAAAATTGGGTCAGAGACCCCAAAAATGGGTCAGAGACCCCAAAAATAGGTCAGAGACCCCAAAAATGGGTCAGAGACCCCAAAAATGGGTCAGAGACCCCAAAAATAGGTCAGAGACCCCAAAAATGGGTCAGAGACCCCAAAAATAGGTCAGAGACCCCAAAATTGAGTCAGGGGCCCCAAAAATGGGTCAGAGACCCCAAAATTGGGTCAGAGACCACAAAAATGGGTCAGAGACCCCAAAATTGGAGCAGAGACCCCAAAATTGTGTCAGGGTCCCAAAATTGGGGCAGAGTCCCCAGAAATGGGTCAAGGTCCCAAAAATGCGACAGGGACCCCCCCAGGTGTGCCCAGGTGTGTTCCTAGCCGTGCCCAGGTGTGCCCAGGTGTGTTCTGAGCCATGCCAGGTGTGCCCAGGAGTGCCCAGGTGTGTTCCTAGCCATGCCCAGGTGTGTTCCTAGCCATGTCCAGGTGTGTTCCTAGCCATACCCAGGTGTGCCCAGGCATGTTCCTAGCCATGCCCAGGTGTGCCCAGGTGTGTTCCTAGCTGTGCCCAGGTGTGTTCCTAGCCGTGCCCAGGTGTGCCCAGGTGTGCCAGGTGTGTGCCCAGGTGTGCCCAGGCGTGCCCAGGTGTGCCCACCTGCCGGTTGAAGTACAGGAAGCCCTTGGGGCAGTTCAGGTGCCCCCCAGGTGTGCCCAGGTGTGCCCAGGTGTGCTCCTAGCCGTACCCAGGTGCCCCCCAGGTGTGCCCAGGTGTGTTCCTAGCCGTGCCCAGGTGGGTCCCTAGCCGTGCCCAGGTGTGCCCAGGTGTGCCCACCTGTCGGTTGAAGTACAGGAAGCCCTTGGGGCAGTTCAGGTGCCCCCCAGGTGTGCCCAGGTGTGCCCAGGTGTGTTCCTATCCATACCCAGGTGTGCCCAGGTGTGCCTAGGTGTATTCCTAGCCATACCCAGGTGTACCCAGGTGCCCCCTAGCCGTACCCAGGTGTGCCCAGGTGTGCCCAGGTGTGCCCAGGTGTGCCCACCTGTCGGTTGAAGTACAGGAAGCCCTTGAGGCAGTTCAGGTGCCCCCCAGGTGTGCCCAGGTGTGTTCCTAGCCGTGCCCAGGTGTGCCCAGCCGTGCCCAGGTGTGCCCAGGTGTGCCCACCTGCCGGTTGAAGTACAGGAAGCCCTTGGGGCAGTTCAGGTGCCCCCCAGGTGTGTTCCTAGCTGTTCCCAGGTGTGCCCAGGTGTGCCCCCCAGGTGTGCCCAGGTGTTCCTAGCCGTGCCCACGTGTGTTTTTAGCCATGCCCAGGTGTGTTCCTACCCGTGCCGAGGTGCCCCCCAGGTGTGCCCAGGTGTGCCCACCTGCCGGTTGAAGTACAGGAAGCCCTTGGGGCAGTTGACGTTGTGGAAAGGTGCGAAGGACTCCACGGGGCCGTCGATGCCCATGGGGTGCAGGCGCAGCGCCCCCCGACCCGTCAGCAGCACCCAGTGCGGGGAGGGGCCGCAGATGAACACCTGGACAGGTGAGGGACAGGTGAGACACCTGGTCACACCTGGGGACAGGTGAGACACCTGGGGACAGGTGGGGACAGGGACAGGGACCCCCAGGATGTGGCACTCAGCGCCCCCCGACCCGTCAGCAGCACCCAGTGCGGGGAGGGGCCGCAGATGAACACCTGGGACAGGTGAGGGACAGGTGAGACACCTGGTCACACCTAGTCACACCTGGGGACACCTGGGGACAGGTGGGGATGGGGACAGGGACACCCAGGGACCCCCTGAGCAGCACCCAGTGCGGGGAGGGGCTGCAGGTGAACACCTGGGACAGGTGAGGGACAGGTGGGGACAGGTGACACACCTGGTCACACCTGGGGACAGGTAAGGGACACCTGGGGACAGGTGGGGATGGGGACAGGGACACCCAGGGACCCCCTGAGCAGCACCCAGTGCGGGGAGGGGCCGCAGATGAACACCTACACAGGTGAGGGACAGGTAAGGGACACCTGGGGACAGGTGGGGACACCTGGGGACAGGTGGGGACAGGGACAGGGACCCCAGGGATGTGGCACTCAGCGCCCCCCGACCCGTCAGCAGCACCCAGTGTGGGGAGGGGCCGCAGATGAACACCTGGGCAGGTGAGAGACACCTGGTCACAGCTGGGGACACCTGGTCACACCTGGGGACAGGTGGGGATGGGGACAGGGACCCCCAGAGACCCCCCAGGAATGGGGACAGGGACACCCAGGGACCCCCTGAGCAGCACCCAGTGTGGGGAGGGGCTGCAGGTGAACACCTGGACAGGTGAGGGACAGGTAAGGGACACCTGGTCACACCTGGGGACACCTGGGGACACCTGGGGACAGGTGGGGATGGGGACAGGGACACCCAGGGACCCCCTGAGCAGCACCAAGTGCGGGGAGGGGCTGCAGGTGAACACCTGCACAGGTGAGGGACAGGTGAGACACCTGGTCACACCTGGGGACACCTGGGGACAGGTGGGGATGGGGACAGGGACCCCCAGGGATGTGGCACTCAGCGCCCCCCGACCCGTCAGCAGCACCCAGTGCGGGGAGGGGCCGCAGATGAACACCTGGGCAGGTGAGGGACAGGTGAGACACTTGGGCACACCTGGTCACACCTGGGGACACCTGGGGATGGGGACAGGGACCCCAGAGACCCCCTGAGCAGCACCCAGTGCGGGGAGGGGCCGCAGGTGAACACCTGGGACAGGTGAGGGACAGGTGAGACACCTGGTCACACCTGGCCACACCTGGGGACACCTGGGGACAGGTGGGGATGGGGACATGGACACCCAGGGATGTGACACCCAGCGCCCCCCGACCCGTCAGCAGCACCCAGTGGGGGGAGGGGCCGCTGATGAACACCTGGGACAGGTGAGGGACAGGTGAGACACCTGGGGACACCTGGTCACACCTGGGGACAGGTGGGGACAGGTGGGGATGGGGACAGGGACCCCCAGGATGTGGCACTCAGCGCCCCCCGACCCGTCAGCAGCACCCAGTGCGGGGAGGGGCTGCAGGTGAACACCTGGGACAGGTGAGGGACAGGTGAGGGACAGGTGAGACACCTGGGGACAGCTGGGGACACCTGGGGACAGGTGGGGATGGGGACAGGGACACCCAGAGACCCCCTGAGCAGCACCCAGTGCGGGGAGGGGATGCAGGTGAACACCTGGACAGGTGAGGGACACCTGGGACAGGTAAGGGACACCTGGGGACAGCTGGGGACACCTGGGGACAGGTGGGGATGGGGACAGGGACAGCCATGGACCCCCTGAGCAGCACCCAGTGCAGGGAGGGGCCGCAGATGAACACCTGGGCAGGTGAGAGACAGGTGAGGGACACCTGGTCACACCTGGGGACACCTGGGGACAGGTGGTTATGGGGACAGGGACCCCCAGGGATGTGGCACTCAGCGCCCCCCGACCCGTCAGCAGCACCCAGTGCGGGGAGGGGCCGCAGATGAACACCTGGGACAGGTGAGGGACAGGTGAGACACCTGGGGACACCTGGGGACAGGTGGGGATGGGGACAGGGACCCCCAGGGACCCCCCAGGAATGGGGACAGGGACACCCAGGGACCCCCTGAGCAGCACCCAGTGTGGGAGGGGTGCAGGTGAACACCTGGGACAGGTGAGGGACAGGTGAGACACCTGGGAACACCTGGGAGTGGGGAAAGATTTGGGGTCCCACCCCCCTAATTGGGGGTCCTGGTGGATTTTGGGGTCCCACCCCTGATGGATTCCAAATCCCAGTGGATTTTGGGGTCCCAACCCCCCGGATTTGGGGTCCCTGGCAGATTTGGGGTTCCAAACCCATGGATTTTGGGGTCCCATCCCTTCCGGACTGGGAGTCCCAGTGGATTTTGGGGTCCCACCCCCCGGATTGGGGGCCCTGGTGGATTTCAGGGTCCCGGTGGATTTCGGGGCCCCAGTGGATTTGGGGTCCCTTGGATTTGGGGTGCTGACCCCCCTGGCTTTGGGGTCCCGTGGATTTTGGGGTCCCGGTGGATTTTGGGGTCCCGGTGGATTCAGGGTCCTGGTAGATTTGGGGTCCCACCCCCCGGATTTCGGCTCCCGTGGATTTGGGGGTCCCGTGGATTTGGGGTCCCGCGGATTTGGGGTGCTGACCCCCCTGGATTCAGGGTCCCGGTGGATTTTGGGGTCCCGTGGATTTTGGGGTCCCGGTGGATTTTGGGGTCCCACCCCCATGGAATCGAGGTCCCACCCCCCGAATTGGGGGTCCCTGGCAGATTCGGGGTCCCACCCCCCGGACTGGGGGTCCCGGTGGATTTTGGGGTCCCGTGGATTTCGGGGTCCCGGTGGATTTGGGGGTGCTGACCCCCCTGACTTTGGGGTCCCGGTGGATTTTGGGGTCCCGCGGATTTGGGGTCCCAGTGGATTTTGGGGTCCCACTCCCCGGATTGGGGTCCCGGTGGATTTTGGGGTCCCACCCCCCTAATTGGGGGTCCTAGTTGATTTTGGGGTCCCACCCCCTGGATTTGGGGTCCCACGGATTTAGGGTCCCTTGGATTTGGGGTCCCGGTGGATTTCGGGGATGGATTTTGGGGCCCCGATGGATTTGGGGCCCCGGTGGATTTGGGGTCCTGTGGATTTTGGGGCCCCGGTGGATTTTAGGGCCCCGGTGGATTTTGGGGTCCCGTGGATTTGGGGTGCTGACCCCCCAGCTTTGGGGTCCCGGTGGATTTTGAGGTCCCACCCCCCCGGATTTGGGGTCCCTTGGATTTGGGGTGCTGACCCCCCAGCTTTGGGGTCCCGGTGGATTTTGAGGTCCCGTGGATTTGGGGTCCCATGGATTTGGGGTGCCAGTGGATTTGGGGCCCCAGTGGATTTTGGGGCCCCGGTGGATTTTGGGGCCCCCATGGAATCAGGGTCCCACCCCCCGGACTGGGGGTCCCGGTGGATTTTGGGGTCTCGTGGATTTCAGGGTCCCAGTAGATTGGGGGTGCTGACCCCCCCAGCTTTGGGGTCCCAGTGGATTTTGGGGTCCTGGTGGATTTTGGGGTCCCGGTGGATTTCGGGGATGGATTTAGGGTCCCTTGGATTTGGGGGTCCCGCGGATTTGGGGTCCCGGTGAATTTTGGGGCCCTGGTGGATTTTGGGGTCCCGCGGATTTGGGGGTCCCGCGGCTTTGGGGCGCTGACCCCCGAGTAGCCGTAGATGTCGTGGAAGGGGCGGAAGCGCGCCACGCGGCCCCGGGGCCCCCCCGGCTCCTCGGGGGTCCCGCCCGGAGCCCCCCCTGGGCCCGGCCCCTCCGGCTTCTTCCGCGACGGCTTCGGCTTCTTCTCCCGGAAATTGATCCCGTGGGGCACCTGCAGAGACGGGGGTGAGGGACCCCAAATCATCCTGGGGAGCCCCGAATCCTCCGGGGGAGCCCCGAAAAATCCCCCCAAATCCTCCTGGGGAGCCCCGAAAAATCCCCACAGAAACCCCCAAAAAATCCCCCCAGAGACCCCCAAAAAATCCCCGCAGAGACCCCCAAAAAATCCCCCCAGAGACCCCCAAAAAATCCCCACAGAGACCCCTAAAAAAACCTCCCAGATCCTCCTGGGGACCCCTGAAAAATCCCCACAGAGACCCCCGAAAAAATCCCCCTGGAGACCCCCAAAAAATTCCCCCAGATACTCCTGGGGACCCCCCAAATCCTCCTGGGGAGCCCTGAAAAATCCCCCCAGAGACCCCTGAAAAATCCCCCCAAATCCTCCTGGGGACCCCTGAAAAATCCCCCCCAAATCTTCCTGGGGAGCCCCAAAAAATCCCCCCGGAGACCCCCAAAAAATCCCCCCAGAGACCCCCAAAAAATCCCCCCAGAGACCCCTAAAAAAACCTCCCAGATCCTCCTGGGGAGCCCCGAAAAATCTCCCCAAATCCTCCGGGGGAGCCCCGAAAAATCCCCCCACAGAGACCCCCAAAAAATCCCCCCAGAGACCCCCGAAAAATCCCCACAGAGACCCCCAAAAAATCCCCCCAGATCCTCCTGGGGACTCCCAAAATTCCCCCCAAATCGTCCTGGAGAGCCCCAAATCCTCCCCAGATCCTCCTGGACATGCCCAAAAAATCTCCCCAGGACCCCCCAAATCCCCTCCAGGACCTCCCAAATCCCCCCAGGGCCCCCCAAAATCCCCCCAGGACCCCCAAAAAATCCCCCCAGGACCCCCCCAAAATCCCCCCAGGGCCCCCCCAAATCCCCCCAGGGCCCCCCCAAATCCCCCCAGGGCCCCCCCAAATCCCCCCAGGGCCCCCAAATCCCCCCAAAATTCCCCCCAAAATCCCCCCAGGACCCCCCCAATTCCCCCCAGGACCCCCCAAATTCCCCCAGGGTGCCCCAAATCCCCCCAGGACCCCCCAAATCCCCCCAGGGCCCCCAAATCCCCCCAAAATTCCCCCCAAAATCCCCCCAGGACCCCCCAAAATCCCCCCAGGACCCCCCAAAATCCCCCCAGCGCCCCCCAAATCCTCCTGGGGACCCCCAAATTCCCCCCAGGACCTCCCAAACCCCTCCAGGACCCCCAAAATCCCCCCAGGACCCCCCAAATTCCCCCCAGGACCCCCCAAAATCCCCCCCAGGACCACCCAAATCCCCCCCAGGACCCCCCAAATTCCCCCAGGACCCCCCAAATCCCCCCAAAATTCCCCCCGAGCCGCTCTCACCTTGCGGAACCGAACCTTGAGGTTGCTCTGGCCCAGCTGAGAGTCGTGAGCAAAGGCCTCGTACAGGAGCAGCTCCTGCTCCACGTGCACCTGAACCCCAAAAATGGTCTGGGAACCCCAAAATACACCTGGAACCCCAAAAATACACCGGGGAACCCCAAAAATCCATCCAGGAACCAAAATAATCCATCCCAGGAACCCAAAAATCCATCCCAGAACCCCAAACCCCTCGTACAGGAGCAGCTCCTGCTCCACGTGCACCTGAACCCCAAAAAAATACACCTGGGAACCCCAAAATACACCTGGAACCCCAAAAATACACCTGGGAACCCCAAAAATCCATCCAGGAACCAAAATAATCCATCCCAGGAACCCAAAAATCCATCCCAGCACCCCAAACCCCTCGTACAGGAGCAGCTCCTGCTCCACGTGCACCTGAACCCCAAAAACGGGCAGAGTCACCCCAAAATCCATCCCAGAAACCCAAAAATCCATCCCAGAACCCCAAAAATCCACCTGGGAACCCCAAAAATCCATCCCAGAACCCCAAAATTCATCCCAGAAACACAAAAATACACCTGGGAACCCCAAAAATCCATCCCAGAACCCCAAAATCCATCCCAGAACCCCAAAAATCCATCCCAAAAACCCAAAAATCCATCCCAGGAACCCAAAAATCCATCCCAGAACCCCAAAAATCCACCTGGGAACCCCAAAATCCATCCCAGAACCCCAAACCCCTCGTAGAGGAGCAGCTCCTGCTCCACGTGCACCTGAACCCCAAAAACGGCCAGAGTCACCCCAAAATCCAGCCCAGAACCCCAAAAATACACCTGGGAACCCAAAAATCCATCCCAGGACCCCAAAAATCCATCCCAGAACCCCAAAATCCACCTGGGAATCCCAAAATACACCTGGAAACCCCAAAAATCCATCCCAGAACCCAAAAACCCATCCCAGAACCCCAAAAACCCATCCCAGAACCCCAAAAATCCATCCCAGGAACCCAAAAATACACCTGGGAACACCAAAAATACACCTGGAAACCCCAAAAACCCATCCCAGAACCCCAAAAACCCATCCCAGGACCCCAAAAATCCATCCCAGAACCCCAAAAATCCACCTGGGAACCCCAAAAATCCATCCCAGAAACCCAAAAATCCACCTGGGAACCCCAAAAATCCACCTGGGAACCCCGAAATCCATCCCAGAACCCCAAACATACACCTGGGAACCCCAAAAATCCACCTGGGAACCCCAAAATACACCTGGGAACCCAAAAATCCATCCCAGAACCCCAAAATCCATCCCAGAACCCCAAACATACACCAGGGAACCCCAAAAATACACCTGGGAACCCCAAAATCCACCTGGGAACCCCAAAATCCATCCCAGAACCCCAAAAATCCAAGTGGGAACCCCAAAAATCCATCCCAGAACCCCAAAAATCCATCCCAGAACCCCAAAAATCCATCCCAAGAACCCAAAAATCCATCCCAGAAACCCAAAAATCCACCTGAGAACCCCAAAAATACACCTGGGAACCCCAAAATACACCTGGGAACCCCAAAAATCCACCTGGGAACCCCAAAAATCCATCCCAGAACCCCAAAAATCCAAGTGGGAACCCCAAAAATCCATCCCAGAACCCCAAAAATCCACCTGGGAACCCCAAAAATCCACCTGGGAACCCCAAAAATCCATCCCAGAACCCCAAAAATACACCTGGGAACCCCAAAATCCATCCCAGAACCCCAAACCCCTCATACAGGAGCAGCTCCTGCGCCACGTGCACCTGAACCCCAAAAATCCACCTGGGAACCCCAAAATCCATCCCAGAAACCCCAAAAATGGATCCCAGAAATCCAAAATACACCTGGGAACCCCAAAAATCCATCCCAGAAACCCAAAAATATACCTGGGAACCCCAAAAATCCATCCCAGAACCCCAAAATACACCTGGGAACCCCAAAAATCCATCCCAGGAACCCCAAACCCCTCGTACAGGAGCAGCTCCTGCTCCACGTGCACCTGAACCCCAAAAATGGTCTGGGAACCCCAAAATTCATCCCAGAACCCCAAAAATCCACCTGGGAACCCCAAAATCCATCCCATAAACCCAAAAATACACCTGGGAACCCCAAAAATCCAACTGGAAACCCCAAAAATCCACCTGGGAACCCCAAAAATCCATCCCAGAAACCCCAAAAATCCACCTGGGAATCCTAAAATCCACCTGTGAACCCAAAAATCCATCCCAGGAACCCAAAAATCCATCCCAGAACCCCAAAAATATACCTGGGAACCCCAAAATCCATCCCAGAACCCCAAAAATACACCTGGGAACCCCAAAATCCATCCCAGAAACCCAAAAATCCATCCCAGGACCCCAAACCCCTCGTACAGGAGCAGCTCCTGCTCCACGTGCACCTGAACCCCAAAAATACACCTGGGAACCCCCAAAATCCATCCCAGAACCCCAAAAATCCATCCCAGAACCCCAAAAATCCACCTGGGAACCCCAAAATCCACCTGGGAACCCCAAAAATCCATCCCAGAACCCCAAAAATCCATCCCAGGACCCCAAACATCCATCCCAGAAACCCAAAAATCCACCTGGAAACCCCAAAAATACACCTGGGAACCCCAAAAATCCATCCCAGGAACCCCAAAAATCCAACTGGGAACCCCAAAATCCATCCCAGAACCCCAAAAATCCATCCCAGAACCCCAAAATCCAACTGGGAACCCCAAAAATCCATCCCAGAACCCCAAAAACTACACCTGGGAACCCCAAAAATCCACCTGGAAACCCAAAAATCCATCCGAGAACGCCAAAAATCCACCTGGGAACCCCAAAAATCCATCCCAGAACTCCAGAAATCCACCTGGGAACCCCAAAAATCCATCCCAGAATCCCAAAAATCCACCTGGGAACTCCAAAAATCCATCCCAGAACCCCAAAAATCCAACTGGGAACTCCAAAAATCCATCCCAGAACCCCAAAAATCCACCTGGGAACCCCAAAATACACCAGGGAACCCAAAAATCCATCCCAGAACCCCAAAAATCCACATGGGAACCCCAAAAATATACCTGGGAACCCCAAAATCCATCCCAGAACCCCAAAAATCCATCTCAGAACCCCAAAAATCCATCCCAGAACCCCAAAAATCCATCCCAGTGCTCCCAGTGCCCATCCCAGTGCTCCCAGTGCCCATCCCAGTGCTCCCAGTGCCCATCCCAGTGCCCATCCCAGTGCTCCCAGTGCTCCCAGTGCCCATCCCAGTGCTCCCAGTGCCCATCCCAGTGCCCATCCCAGTGCTCCCAGTGCCCATCCCAGTGCCCATCCCAGTTTGCCCAGTTTGCCCAGTACCAGCAGGAAGGGGCGGCTCTGGCCGTGTCCCAGCCCCAGCAGCAGCAGCTCCCGCACGTGCGGCAGTTCCCAGTGCCCATCCCAGTGCTCCCAGTGCTCCCAGTGCCCATCCCAGTGCCCATCCCAGTGCTCCCAGTGCCCATCCCATTGCTCCCAGTGCCCATCCCAGTGCTCCCAGTGCTCCCAGTGCCCATCCCAGTGCTCCCAGTGCCCATCCCAGTGCCCATCCCAGTGCCCATCCCAGTGCTCCCAGTGCCCATCCCAGTGCTCCCAGTGCCCATCCCATTGCTCCCAGTGCCCATCCCAGTGCTCCCAGTGCTCCCAGTGCCCATCCCAGTGCTCCCAGTTTGCCCAGTTTGCCCAGTACCAGCAGGAAGGGGCGGCTCTGGCCGTGTCCCAGCCCCAGCAGCAGCAGCTCCCGCACGTGCGGCAGTTCCCAGTGCCCATCCCAGTGCTCCCAGTGCTCCCAGTGCTCCCAGTACCATCACTCCCAGTGCCCATCCCAGTGCCCATCCCAGTGCTCCCAGTGCTCCCAGTGCTCCCAGTTTGCCCAGTACCAGCAGGAAGGGGCGGCTCTGGCCCCGTCCCAGCCCCAGCAGCAGCAGCTCCCGCACGTGCGGCAGTTCCCAGTGCCCATCCCAGTGCTCCCAGTGCCCATCCCAGTGCTCCCAGTACCATCACTCCCAGTGCCCATCCCAGTGCTCCCAGTGCCCATCCCAGTGCTCCCAGTGCCCATCCCAGTGCTCCCAGTTTGCCCAGTTTGCCCAGTACCAGCAGGAAGGGGCGGCTCTGGCCGTGTCCCAGCCCCAGCAGCAGCAGCTCCCGCACGTGCGGCAGTTCCCGCTCCCGTTCCCGCTCTCCGCGCTCGTCCTTGCGCGGCTCCGGTTGTCCGAAGGAGGAATCCACCAACACCCGCTGCCCCACCGGGAAGTTCTTCACCAGGAACACCAAGCGCCACTCCGGCACCTGGTAGATCTTGGGGGGAAAAACGGGAAAAATGGGAAAAGTGGGAATTATGGGGGGAAAATGCAGAATTTTTGGGGGAAAACAGTGCGAAATTCGGGAAAATCACAGGGAGAAAACGGCAGGAATTCAGCGGGAAAACGGGAATTTCATGGTGAGAAAAACAGGAGTTCTGCAAGAAAATGGGAATTCTTGAGGAAAACAATGGGAATTCTTTGGGAAAATAGGAATTCCAGGGGGAAAACAATGGGAATTCCAGATGGAAAACAAAAATCACAGAGGGAAAATAACAGGAATTCTGTGGGAAAACGGGAATTTCTGGGGTAAACAGTGGGAATTCAGCAGGAAAATGGGAATTCCGTGCTGAAAAGAACAGGAATTCAGCGGGAAAATGGGAATTCCAGGGAAAAACAATGGGAATTCTGTGGGAAAACAAAAATCGCAGAGGGAAAACAATGGGAATTGTGGGGAGGGAAATGGGAATTGCAGCAAGAAAACAGCAACTGGAAATGGGAATTCCTACAGGAAAACGATGGGAATTCCACAGGAAAACCAATAGGAATTATGACAGGAAAACAATGGGAATTATGACAGGAAAACAATGGGAATTCCAGCAAAAAAACAGCAACTGGAAATGGGAAATCCTGCAGGAAAATGATGGGAATTCCAGAGGGAAAACAATGGGAATTCCACAGGGAAAACAATGGGAATTCTGAGAGAAAACAATGGGAATTCCTGAGGGAAAACAATGGGAATTGCAGAGGGAAAACAATGGGAATTGTGATAGGAAAACAATGGGAATTCCAGCAAGAAAACAGCAACTGGAAATGGGAATTGCAGCAGGAAAATGATGGGAATTGCAGAGGGGAAATGATGGGAATTCCACAGGGAAAACGATGGGAATTCTAGAGGGAAAACAACGGGAATTTCTGCAGGAAAATGATGGGAATTGTGACAGGAAAACAATGGGAATTCTGACAGGAAAACAATGGGAATTCCAAATGGAAAACAACAGGAATTACTGCAGGAAAACAATGGGAATTGTGACATGAAAACAATGGGAATTGCAGCAGGAAAACAATGGGAATTCCAGAGGGAAAACTATGGGAATTGCAGCAGGAAAACAATGGGAATTGTGATAGGAAAACAATGGGAATTGTGATAGGAAAACAATGGGAATTGTGACAGGAAAACAATGGGAATTGTGACAGGAACACAATGGGAATTGCAGAGGGAAAACCCCGGGAATTCTCAGGGAAATGGGAATTGGGGCTGCCCGAAGGAGGAATCCACCAACACCCGCTGCCCCACCGGGAAGTTCTTCACCAGGAACACCAAGCGCCACTCCGGCACCTGGTAGATCTTGGGGGGAAAAACGGGAAAAATGGGAAAAGTGGGAATTATGGGGGGAAAATGCAGAATTTTTGGGGGAAAACAGTGCGAAATTCGGGAAAATCACAGGGAGAAAACGGCAGGAATTCAGCGGGAAAACGGGAATTTCATGGTGAGAAAAACAGGAGTTCTGCAAGAAAATGGGAATTCTTGAGGAAAACAATGGGAATTCTTTGGGAAAATAGGAATTCCAGGGGGAAAACAATGGGAATTCCAGATGGAAAACAAAAATCACAGAGGGAAAATAACAGGAATTCTGTGGGAAAACGGGAATTTCTGGGGTAAACAGTGGGAATTCAGCAGGAAAATGGGAATTCCGTGCTGAAAAGAACAGGAATTCAGCGGGAAAATGGGAATTCCAGGGAAAAACAATGGGAATTCTGTGGGAAAACAAAAATCGCAGAGGGAAAACAATGGGAATTGTGGGGAGGGAAATGGGAATTGCAGCAAGAAAACAGCAACTGGAAATGGGAATTCCTACAGGAAAACGATGGGAATTCCACAGGAAAACCAATAGGAATTATGACAGGAAAACAATGGGAATTATGACAGGAAAACAATGGGAATTCCAGCAAAAAAACAGCAACTGGAAATGGGAAATCCTGCAGGAAAATGATGGGAATTCCAGAGGGAAAACAATGGGAATTCCACAGGGAAAACAATGGGAATTCTGAGAGAAAACAATGGGAATTCCTGAGGGAAAACAATGGGAATTGCAGAGGGAAAACAATGGGAATTGTGATAGGAAAACAATGGGAATTCCAGCAAGAAAACAGCAACTGGAAATGGGAATTGCAGCAGGAAAATGATGGGAATTGCAGAGGGGAAATGATGGGAATTCCACAGGGAAAACGATGGGAATTCTAGAGGGAAAACAACGGGAATTTCTGCAGGAAAATGATGGGAATTGTGACAGGAAAACAATGGGAATTCTGACAGGAAAACAATGGGAATTCCAAATGGAAAACAACAGGAATTACTGCAGGAAAACAATGGGAATTGTGACATGAAAACAATGGGAATTGCAGCAGGAAAACAATGGGAATTCCAGAGGGAAAACTATGGGAATTGCAGCAGGAAAACAATGGGAATTGTGATAGGAAAACAATGGGAATTGTGATAGGAAAACAATGGGAATTGTGACAGGAAAACAATGGGAATTGTGACAGGAACACAATGGGAATTGCAGAGGGAAAACCCCGGGAATTCTCAGGGAAATGGGAATTGGGGCTGCCCGAAGGAGGAATCCACCAACACCCGCTGCCCCACCGGGAAGTTCTTCACCAGGAACACCAAGCGCCACTCCGGCACCTGGGAGATCTTGGGGGGAAAAACGGGAAAAACGGGAAAAATTACGGGGGGAAAATGCGAAATTTTGATGGGAAAATAAAAATCGTGGTGGGAAAATAATGGGAGTTATTGGTAGGGAATGGGAATTGTGAGAGGGAAACAAAAATCACAGAGAGAAAATAATGGGAATTCTGACAGGAAAACAATGGGAATTCCAGAGAGGAAAACCATGGGAACAGAAAAACGGGAATTCTGGAAGGAAAATAGCGGGAACTTTGTGGGAAAACAAAAATCGCAGAGGGAAAACAATGGGAATTCTTCGGGAAAACGGGAATTCCAGGGGAAAAACAATGGGAACTCTGTGGGAAAACAAAAATCACAGAGGGAAAAAAGTGGGAATTCCTTGGGAAAACAGGAATTCCAGGGGAAAAACAATGGGAATTCCAGAGGGAAAACAAAAATCACAGAGGGAAAACAGTGGGAATTCTTTGGGAAAACTGGAATTTCTGGGGCAAACAGTGGGAATTCCATGGTGAGAAGAACAGGAATTCTGCAGGAAAAAGGGAATTCTTGGGGAAAAACAATGGGAATTCCAGAGGGAAAACAAAAATCACAGAGGGAAAATAACAGGAATTTTGGGGGGAAATGGGAAGTCCAGGGAAAAAACAATGGGAATTCCATGGTAAAACAAAAATCACAGAGGGAAAACAATGGGAATTCCAGCAGGAAACCAATGGGAATTCCAGAGGGAAAACAATGGGAATTGTGATAGGAAAACAATGGGAATTCCTGCAGGAAAACGATGGGAATTGCAGCAGGAAAACAATGGGAATTCCAGAGGGAAAACAATGGGAATTCCAGAGGGGAAAACAATGGGAATTGTCATGGGAAAACAATGGGAATTCCAGAGGGAAAACAATGGGAATTGTCATGGGAAAACAATGGGAATTCCAGAGGGAAAACAATGGGAATTGTGACAGGAAAACAATGGAATTCCAGGGGGAAACAATGGGAATTCTGAGAGAAAACAATGGGAATTCCCGAGGGAAAAGAATGGGAATTCTAGATGGAAAACAATGGGAACTGTGACATGAAATCAATGGGAATTCTGACATGAAAACAATGGGAATTCCAGCAGGAAAACAATGGGAATTGTGACAGGAACACAATGGGAATTGCAGAGGGAAAACCCCGGGAATTCTCAGGGAAATGGGAATTGGGGCTGCCCGAAGGAGGAATCCACCAACACCCGCTGCCCCACCGGGAAGTTCTTCACCAGGAACACCAAGCGCCACTCCGGCACCTGGGAGATCTTGGGGGGAAAAACGGGAAAAACGGGAAAAATTACGGGGGGAAAATGCGAAATTTTGATGGGAAAATAAAAATCGTGGTGGGAAAATAATGGGAGTTATTGGTAGGGAATGGGAATTGTGAGAGGGAAACAAAAATCACAGAGAGAAAATAATGGGAATTCTGACAGGAAAACAATGGGAATTCCAGAGAGGAAAACCATGGGAACAGAAAAACGGGAATTCTGGAAGGAAAATAGCGGGAACTTTGTGGGAAAACAAAAATCGCAGAGGGAAAACAATGGGAATTCTTCGGGAAAACGGGAATTCCAGGGGAAAAACAATGGGAACTCTGTGGGAAAACAAAAATCACAGAGGGAAAAAAGTGGGAATTCCTTGGGAAAACAGGAATTCCAGGGGAAAAAACAATGGGAATTCCAGAGGGAAAACAAAAATCACAGAGGGAAAACAGTGGGAATTCTTTGGGAAAACTGGAATTTCTGGGGCAAACAGGGGGAATTCCATGGTGAGAAGAACAGGAATTCTGCAGGAAAAAGGGAATTCTTGGGGAAAAACAATGGGAATTCCAGAGGGAAAACAAAAATCACAGAGGGAAAATAACAGGAATTTTGGGGGGAAATGGGAAGTCCAGGGAAAAAACAATGGGAATTCCATGGTAAAACAAAAATCACAGAGGGAAAACAATGGGAATTCCAGCAGGAAACCAATGGGAATTCCAGAGGGAAAACAATGGGAATTGTGATAGGAAAACAATGGGAATTCCTGCAGGAAAACGATGGGAATTGCAGCAGGAAAACAATGGGAATTCCAGAGGGAAAACAATGGGAATTCCAGAGGGGAAAACAATGGGAATTGTCATGGGAAAACAATGGGAATTCCAGAGGGAAAACAATGGGAATTGTCATGGGAAAACAATGGGAATTCCAGAGGGAAAACAATGGGAATTGTGACAGGAAAACAATGGAATTCCAGGGGGAAACAATGGGAATTCTGAGAGAAAACAATGGGAATTCCCGAGGGAAAAGAATGGGAATTCTAGATGGAAAACAATGGGAACTGTGACATGAAATCAATGGGAATTCTGACATGAAAACAATGGGAATTCCAGCAGGAAAACAATGGGAATTGTGACATGAAAGCAATAGGAATTCTGACATGAAAACAATGGGAATTCCAGAGGGGAAAACAATGGGAATTGTGACAGGAAAACAATGGGAATTCCAGCAGGAAAACAATGGGAATTGCGACAGGAAAACAATGGGAATTCCAGCAGGAAAACAATGGGAATTCCAGCAGGAAAACAATGGGAATTGTGACAGGAAAACAATGGGAATTGTGACATGAAAGCAATAGGAATTCTGACATGAAAACAATGGGAATTGCAGCAGGAAAACAATGGGAATTCCAGAGGGAAAACAATGGGAATTGCAGCAGGAAAACAGCGGGAACTGCAGTGGGAAAACACCGGAATTCTCAGGGAAATGGGAATTGGGGCTGTCCGAAGGAGGAATCCACCAACACCCGCTGCCCCACCGGGAAGTTCTTCACCAGGAACACCAAGCGCCACTCCGGCACCTGGTAGATCTTGGGGGGAAAAACGGGAAAAGTGGGAATTACGGGCGGAAAACGTGAAATTTTTGGGGGAAAACAGTGCAAATTTCGGGGGGAAAATAAAAATCGTGGTGGGAAAATAATGGGAGTTATTGGTGGGGAATGGGAATTGTGAGAGGGAAACAAAAATCACAGAGAGAAAACAATGGGAATTCTGACAGGAAAACAATGGGAATTCCAGAGAGGAAAACCATGGGAACAGAAAAACGGGAATTCTGGAAGGAAAATAGCGGGAACTTTGTGGGAAAACAAAAATAACAGAGAGAAAACAATGGCAGTTATGGGGAGGGAAATGGGAATTGCAGCAAGAAAACAGCAACTGGAAATGGGAATTGCAGCGGGAAAACCATGGGAATTCCAGAGGGAACACGACGGGAATTCCAGCAGGGAAAACAATGGGAATTCCAGAGGGGAAATTATGGGAATTCTAGAGGGAAAACAATGGGAATTCTGACAGGAAAACAATGGGATTCCAGAGGGAAAACAATGGGAATTCCTGCAGGAAAATGATGGGAATTGCAGCAGGAAAACAATGGGAACTGTGACAGGAAAACGATGGGAATTCTAGAGGGAAAACAATGGAATTCCAGAGGGAAAACAATGGGAATTGTGACAGGAAAACAATGGGAATTGCAGCAAGAAAACAGCAACTGGAAATGGGAATTGCAGCAGGAAAATGATGGGAATTCCAGAGGGGAAATGATGGGAATTCCACAGGGAAAACAATGGGAATTCTAGAGGGAGAACAATAGGAATTGTGACAGGAAAACAATGGGAATTCCAGCAAGAAAACAGCAACTGGAAATGGGAATTCCTGCAGGAAAACGATGGGAATTGCAGCAGGAAAATGATGGGAATTGTGATAGGAAAACAATGGGAATTCCAGAGAGGAAAACAATGGGAATTCCAGAGGGGAAATGATGGGAATTCCAGAGGGGAAATGATGGGAATTCCAGAGGGGAAATGATGGGAATTCCAGAGGGAAAACAGCGGGAAGTGCAGTGGGAAAACAGCGGGAATTCTCAGGGAAATGGGAATTGGGGCTGCCCGAAGGAGGAATCCACCAACAGCCGCTGCCCCAGCGGGAATTCTGCACAGGAGCAGCCGGAGCCGCTCCGGCACCTGGGAGATCTTGGGGGGAAAAATGGGAAAAACGGGAAAAATTACGGGGGGAAAATGCAGAATTTTTTGGGGGGAAATAAAAATCGCAGAGAGAAAACGGCAGGAATTCAGCGGGAAAAAAGGGAATTCCATGGTGAGAAAAACAGGAGTTCTGCAAGAAAATGGGAATTCTTGGGGAAAACAATGGGAATTCTGTAGGAAAATGGGAATTCTGAGGGAAAAACAATGGGAACTCTGTGGGAAAACAAAAATCACAGAGGGAAAAAAATGGGAATTCCTCGGGAAAATGGGAATTCCAGGGGAAAAACAACGGGAATTCCAGAGGGAAAACAATGGGAATTGTGACAGGAAAAGAATGGGAATTCTGAGAGGAAAACAATGGGATTCCAGAAGGAAAACAATGGGAATTGCAGCAGGAAAACAATGGGAATTCCAGAGGGAAAACAATGGGAATTGCGACAGGAAAACAATGGGAACTGTGACATGAAAACAATGGGAATTCTGACATGAAAACAATGGGAATTCCAGCAGGAAAACAATGGGAATTGTGACAGGAAAACAATGGGAATTGTGACAGGAAAGCAATAGGAATTCTGACATGAAAACAATGGGAATTCTGAGAGGAAAACAATGGGAATTGTGACAGGAAAACAATGGGAATCGTTACAGGAAAGCAATGGGAATTCCAGCAGGAAACCAATGGGAATTCCAGAGGGAAAACAATGGGAATTCCAGTAGGAAAACGATGGGAATTCCAGCAGGAAAATGATGGGAATTCCACCAGGAAAACAGCAACTGGAAATGGGAATTCCAGCAGGAAAACAATGGGAATTCCAGCAGGAAAATGATGGGAATTCCAGAGGGAAAACGATGGGAATTCTAGAGGGAAAACAATAGGAATTATGACAGGAAAACAATGGGAATTCCAGCAAGAAAACAGCAACTGGAAATGATAATTCCTGCAGGAAAACAATGGGAATTCCAGAGGGAAACCATGGGAATTCCAGATGGAAAGCAAAAATCACAGAGGGAAAACAATGGGAATTCCTTGGGAAAACGGGAATTCCAGGGGAAAAACAATGGGAATTGTGACAGGAAAAAAATGGGAATTCTGAGAGGAAAACAATGGGATTCCAGAGGGAAAACAATGGGAATTCCAGCAGGAAAATGATGGGAATTCTAGAGGGAAAACAATGGGAATTGTGACAGGAAAACGATGGGAATTGCAGCAGGAAAACAATGGGAATTGTGACAGGAAAACAATGGGAATTGCAGCAGGAAAACAGCAACTGGAAAATGGGAATACTGGAGGGAAAACAGTGCCCTAAGTCCCATTCCCAGTCCCTCCCAGTGCTCCCAGTACTCCCAGTACCTCCATGTGGCCGTTCTCCCGGGCCAGCACGCACCAGTCCCATTCCCAGTGCCCCAGCCCCATTCCCAGTGCCCCAGCCCCATTCCCAGTGCCCCAGCCCCATTCCCAGTGCCCCCAGCCCCATTCCCAGTGCCCCCAGCCCCATTCCCAGTGCCCCAGCCCCATTCCCAGTGCCCCCAGCCCCACTCCCAGTCCCTCCCAGTCCCTCCCAGTGCTCCCAGTACTCCCAGTACCTCCATGTGGCCGTTCTCCCGGGCCAGCACGCACCAGTCCCATTCCCAGTCCCCCAGCCCCATTCCCAGTGCCCCAGCCCCATTCCCAGTGCCCCAGCCCCATTCCCAGTGCCCCCAGCCCCATTCCCAGTGCCCCAGCCCCATTCCCAGTACCCCCAGCCCCATTCCCAGTGCCCCCAGCCCCATTCCCAGTGCCCCCAGCCCCATTCCCAGTGCCCCAGCCCCATTCCCAGTGCCCCAGCCCCATTCCCAGTGCCCCAGCCCCATTCCCAGTGCCCCCAGCCCCATTCCCAGCCCCATTCCCAGTGCCCCAGCCCCATTCCCAGTGCTCCCAGCCCCATTCCCAGTGCCCCCAGCCCCATTCCCAGTGCCCCAGCCCCATTCCCAGCCCCATTCCCAGTACCCCCAGCCCCATTCCCAGTGCCCCCAGCCCCATTCCCAGTGCCCCCAGCCCCATTCCCAGTGCCCCCAGCCCCATTCCCAGTGCCCCAGCCCCATTCCCAGTGCCCCAGCCCCATTCCCAGTGCCCCAGCCCCATTCCCAGTGCCCCCAGCCCCACTCCCAGTCCCTCCCAGTGCCCCCAGCCCCATTCCCAGTGCCCCCAGCCCCATTCCCAGTGCCCCAGCCCCACACCCAGCACCCCCAGCCCGTTCCCAGTCCCTCCCAGTGCTCCCAGTCCCATTCCCAGCCCCATTCCCAGTGCCCCAGCCCCATTCCCAGTGCCCCCAGCCCCATTCCCAGTCCCTCCCAGTCCCCCCCAGTGCCCCCAGCCCCATTCCCAGTGCCCCCAGCCCCATTCCCAGTGCCCCCAGCCCCATTCCCAGTGCCCCCAGCCCCACTCCCAGTCCCTCCCAGTCCCTCCCAGTGCTCCCAGTACTCCCAGTACCTCCATGTGGCCGTTCTCCCGGGCCAGCACGCACCAGTCCCATTCCCAGTCCCCCAGCCCCATTCCCAGTGCCCCAGCCCCATTCCCAGTGCCCCAGCCCCATTCCCAGTGCCCCAGCCCCATTCCCAGTGCCCCAGCCCCATTCCCAGTACCCCCAGCCCCATTCCCAGTGCCCCCAGCCCCATTCCCAGTGCCCCCAGCCCCATTCCCAGTGCCCCAGCCCCATTCCCAGTGCCCCAGCCCCATTCCCAGTGCCCCAGCCCCATTCCCAGTGCCCCCAGCCCCATTCCCAGCCCCATTCCCAGTGCCCCAGCCCCATTCCCAGTGCTCCCAGCCCCATTCCCAGTGCCCCCAGCCCCATTCCCAGTGCCCCAGCCCCATTCCCAGCCCCATTCCCAGTACCCCCAGCCCCATTCCCAGTGCCCCCAGCCCCATTCCCAGTGCCCCCAGCCCCATTCCCAGTGCCCCCAGCCCCATTCCCAGTGCCCCAGCCCCATTCCCAGTGCCCCAGCCCCATTCCCAGTGCCCCAGCCCCATTCCCAGTGCCCCCAGCCCCACTCCCAGTCCCTCCCAGTGCCCCCAGCCCCATTCCCAGTGCCCCCAGCCCCATTCCCAGTGCCCCAGCCCCACACCCAGCACCCCCAGCCCGTTCCCAGTCCCTCCCAGTGCTCCCAGTCCCATTCCCAGCCCCATTCCCAGTGCCCCAGCCCCATTCCCAGTGCCCCCAGCCCCATTCCCAGTCCCTCCCAGTCCCTCCCAGTGCCCCCAGCCCCATTCCCAGTTCCCCAGCCCCATTCCCAGTGTCCCAGCCCCATTCCCAGTGCCCCCAGCCCCATTCCCAGTCCCTCCCAGTCCCTCCCAGTGCCCCCAGCCCCATTCCCAGTGCCCCAGCCCCATTCCCAGTGCCCCCAGCCCCATTCCCAGTGCCCCCAGCCCCACTCCCAGTCCCTCCCAGTGCCCCCAGCCCCATTCCCAGTGCCCCAGCCCCACTCCCAGTCCCTCCCAGTGCCCCAGCCCCATTCCCAGTCCCTCCCAGTGCCCCCAGCCCCATTCCCAGTGCCCCAGCCCCATTCCCAGTGCCCCCAGCCCCATTCCCAGTGCCCCAGCCCCATTCCCAGTATCCCCAGCCCCATTCCCAGTGCCCCCAGCCCCATTCCCAGTGCCCCAGCCCCATTCCCAGCCCCATTCCCAGTGCCCCCAGCCCCATTCCCAGTGCCCCCAGCCCCACTCCCAGTGCCCCCAGCCCCATTCCCAGTGCCCCAGCCCCATTCCCAGCCCCATTCCCAGTGCCCCCAGCCCCATTCCCAGTGCCCCCAGCCCCATTCCCAGTGCCCCCAGCCCCACTCCCAGTCCCTCCCAGTGCTCCCAGTGCCCCCAGCCCCATTCCCAGTGCCCCCAGCCCATTCCCAGTGCCCCCAGCCCATTCCCAGTGCCCCCAGCCCCATTCCCAGTGCCCCCAGCTCCATTCCCAGTGCCCCAGCCCCATTCCCAGTGCCCCAGCCCCATTCCCAGTGCCCCCAGCCCCATTCCCAGTGCCCCCAGCCCCATTCCCAGTGCCCCCAGCTCCATTCCCAGTGCCCCCAGCCCCACTCCCAGTCCCTCCCAGTGCTCCCAGTACCTCCATGTGGCCGTTCTCCCGGGCCAGCACGCACCAGTGCCATTCCCAGTGCCCCCAGCCCCATTCCCAGTGCCCCAGCCCCATTCCCAGTGCCCCCAGCCCCATTCCCAGCCCCATTCCCAGTCCCTCCCAGTCCCTCCCAGTGCTCCCAGTGCTCCCAGTACCTCCATGTGGCCGTTCTCCCGGGCCAGCACGCACCAGTGGGAGGGTTCGGGGCTCTGTGGGGCCGGGTCCCGCTCGGGGGGTCCCGCCCGCCGCGGCTCCTCCCGGGGGGGAGAACGGCCCGAGCCCCCCGAGTCCCCGTACAGCATCTCCTCCTCGTCGTCCACCGAGCCGCTGCGGGGAGACGGGCACAGCTGGGCACACCTGGGCACACCTGGGCACACCTGGGATACACCTGGGCATGCCTGGGATACACCTGGGTACACTGGGATAGACCTACACACACCTGGGGCACACCTGGGACACCCCTGGGGTCACCTGAGTACACCTGAGATACACCTGGGACACCTGGGAACACCTGGGCACACCTGGGATAGTCCTGGCCACACCTGGGATAGACATGGGCACACCTGGGGCACACCTGGGGACATCTGGGATATACCTGGGCACACCTGGGGACATCTGGGCACATCTGGGATAGACCTGGGGTACACCTGGGTACACCTGAGTACACCTGAGATACAACTGGGCACACCTGGGATACACCTGAGTTATATGGGATACACTGGGATAGACCTAGGCACACCTGGGGCACACCTGGAGGATACCTGGGCACACCTGGGGACACCTGAGAACATCCCTGGAGACACAACCGGGAACACCTGGAGATTGGGGACACCTGGGCACACCTGGGGACACCTGGGGACACCTGGGGACATCCTGGGGGACACCTGGGGACACCTGGGGACATCTGGGCACAGCTAGGGACACCTGGAGACACCCAAGGGACACCTTGCACACATCTGGGGACACCTGGGATACACCTGGGCACACCTGGGCACACCTGGCATAGACCTGGGCACACTTGGGATACACCTGGGATAGGCCTGGCCACACCTGGGGACATCTGGGATATGCCTGGGCACACCTGGGCACACCTGGGATACACCTGGGCACACCTGGGATAGACCTGGGCACACCTGGGATACACCTGGGTACACCTGGAGACATCTGGGCACACCTGGGCACACCTGGGGACACCTGGGGACACCTGGGCACACCTGGGGACCTCGTGACCCACCTGAGGTCCTGGATGAGGGTCTCGGCCTCGGCGTGGGGGCGGGGCGGGGGCTCCTCGCGGGGGGCGCGGCTCTCGGTGGTGAACATTCCGGAAAGGTCCCGGTACAGGCACAGCGCTGTCACCCGCGAGGGCTGCGGGGACAACGGGGACATCAGTGGGGACATTGGGGACATTGGGGACATTGGGGACATTGGGGGGATTGGGGACATTGGGGACATTGGGGACATTGGGGGGACATTGGGGACATTGGGGACATTGGGGACACATTGGGGGCATTGGGGACATTGGGGACATTGGGGACATTGGGGGGACATTGGGGACATTGGGGGACATTGGGGACACATTGGGGGCATTGGGGACATTGGGGGACATTGGGGACATTGGGGACATTGGGGACATTGGGGACACATTGGGGACATTGGGGACATTGGGGACATTGGGGGGATTGGGGACATTGGGGACATTGGGGACATTGGGGACATTGGGGACACATTGGGGACATTGGGGACATTGGGGACATTGGGGGCATTGGGGACATTGGGGACATTGGGGACATTGGGGGGACATTGGGGACATTGGGGACATTGGGGACATTGGGGACATTGGGGGGACATTGGGGACATTGGGGGGATTGGGGACATTGGGGACATTGGGGACATTTGGGACATTGGGGACATTGGGGGGACATTGGGGACATTTGGGACATTTGGGACATTGGGGGGACATTGGGGACATTCCGGAAAGGTCCAGGTGGCGTTGGGGACACTCAGGGGTGGTTGGGGACACAGTGCCACTCACGTGTGCCACGGGTGGCCGCAGCAGCGCCAGGCGGGGTTGGGGACAGTCAGGGGTGGTTGGGGACAGTCAGGGATGGTCAGGAAGGATTGGGGACACAAGTGACACAGGTGACACAGGGGACACAGGGGACACTCACGTGTGCCACGGGTGGCCGCAGCAGCGCCAGGCGGGGTTGGGGACACTCAGGGGTGGCCGGGTTGGGTCAGGAAGGGTTGGGGACAGTCAGGCAGGGTTGGGGACACTCAGGGACACTCAGGGGTGGTTGGGGACACAGTGACACTCACGTGTGCCACCGGGGGCCGCAGCAGTGCCAGGCGGGGTTGGGGACAGCCAGGGGTGGTTGGGGACACTCAGGGATGGTTGGGGACACAGGTGACACAGGGACACTCACGTGTGCCACGGGTGGCCGCAGCAGTGCCAGGCGGGGTTGGGGACAGTGAGGAAGGATTGGGGACACAGGTGACATGGTGCCACTCACGTGTGCCACGGGTGGCCGCAGCAGCGCCAGGCGGGGTTGGGGACAGTCAGGGACACTCAGGGGTGGCCAGGTTGGGTCAGGCAGGGTTGGGGACACTCAGGGATGGTTAGGAAGGATTGGGGACACAGGTGACACAGGTGACACAGGTGACACAGGGGACACTCACGTGTGCCACGGGTGGCCGCAGCAGTGCCAGGCGCGGGGCGCGGCCACCGTAGGTGTCCCCCTTGAGGGTGAAGGTGGCCAGGTGACCGTCGGCGCTGAGCAGAACCCCGAAGGGATCGGCCACCGCGCAGTGCACGATGGGAGAGCCCAGATCCACGGGGACAAAGTGCAGCTGGGTCACTGTGGGGACAGCGGGGTCACCAAGGGGTCACCACGGGGTCACCACGGGGTCACATCACCCCTGTGTCACCCCCAACCCACGGGGACAAAGTGCAGCTGGGTCACTGTGGGGACAGAAGTGTCACCAAGGGGTCACCAAGGGGTCACGGCAGTGTCACATCGCCCCTGTGTCACCCCAACCCATGTGGGGACATCGGGGTCACAGCAGTGTCACATCACCCCTGTGTCACCCCCAACCCACGGGGACAAAGTGCAGCTGGGTCACTGCGGGGACAGCAGGGTCACCGAGGGGTCACCAAGGGGTCATCAAGGGGTCACATCGCCCCTGTGTCACCCCAAACCTATGTGGGGACATTGGGGTCACAGCAGTGTCGCATCACCCCTGTGCCACCCCAACCCACGGGGACAAAGTGCAGCTGGGTCACTGCAGGGACAGCGGTGTCACCACAGGGTCACCACGGGGTCACCAAGGGGTCACATCACCCCTGTGTCACCCAAAACCCGTGTGGGGACAGCAGTGTCACAGCAGTGTCACATCACCCCTGTGTCACTCCCACCCCATGTGGGGACAGCGGGGTCACCAAGGGGTCACCACGGGGTCACATCACCCCTGTGTCACCCCAAACCCATGTGGGGACAGCGGGGTCACCAAGGGGTCACCAAGGGGTCACCAAGGGGTCACCACGGGGTCACAGCACCCCTGTGACACCCCAACCCACGGGGACAAAGTGCAGCTGGGTCACTGTGGGGACAGCGGGGTCACCGAGGGGTCACCACGGGGTCACCAAGGGGTCACAGCAGTGTCACATTGCCCCTGTGTCACCCCAAACCCGTGTGGGGACAGCGGGGTCACAGCAGTGTCACCAAGGGGTCACCAAGGGGTCACCAAGGGGTCACAGCCCCTGTGTCACCCCAACCCACGGGGACAAAGTGCAGCTGGGTCACTGTGGGGACAGCAGTGTCACCAAGGGGTCACCACGGGGTCACCAAGGGGTCACAGCAGTGTCACATCACCCCTGTGTCACCCCAAACCCGTGCGGAGACAGCGGTGTCACCACGGGATCACAACCCCTGTGTCACCCCAACCCACAGGGACAAAGTGCAGCTGGGTCACTGCGGGGACAGCGGGGTCACCACGGGGTCACCATGAGGTCACCAAGGGGTCACAGCAGTGTCACATCACCCCTGTGTCACCCCCAACCCACGGGGACAAAGTGCAGCTGGGTCACTGCGGGGACAGCAGTGTCACCATGGGGTCACAGTGGGGTCACCAAGGGGTCACATCACCCCTGTGTCACCCCAAACCCGGGTGGGGACAGCAGGGTCACCACGGGGTCACCAAGGGGTCACCAAGGGGTCACCAAGGGGTCACATCACCCCTGTGTCACCCCAACCCGTGTGGGGACAGCAGGGTCACCACGGGGTCACCAAGGGGTCACCAAGGGGTCACCAAGGGGTCACATCACCCCTGTGTCACCCCAACCCGTGTGGGGACAGCAGGGTCACCACGGGGTCACCCCCAGAGTCACATCACCCAGTCACCCCCAACCCACGGGGACAAAGTGCAGCTGGGTCACCACGGGGTCACCACGGGGTCACCAAGAGGTCACCACGGGGTCACATCACCCCTGTGTCACCCAAACCCGTGTGGGGACAGCGGGGTCACAGCAGTGTCACCACGGGGTCACCAAGGGGTCACAACCCCTGTGACACCCCAACCTGTGAGGGGACAGAAGTGTCACAGCAGTGCCACCACGGGGTCACAGCAGTGTCACATCACCCCTGTGACACCCCAACCCACGGGGACAAAGTGCAGCTGGGTCACTGTGGGGACAGAAGTGTCACCGAGGGGTCACCATGGGGTCACATCACCCCTGTCACCCCCAACCCACGGGGACAAAGTGCAGCTGGGTCACTGTGGGGACAGCAGGGTCACCATGGGGTCACCATGGGGTCACCGAGGGGTCACAACCCCTGTGTCACCCCAAACCCATGTGGGGACAGCGGGGTCACCATGGGGTCACCATGGGGTCACCAAGGGGTCACATCACCCCTGTGTCACCCCAAACCCGGGTGGGGACAGCAGGGTCACCACGGGGTCACCAAGGGGTCACCAAGGGGTCACCAAGGGGTCACATCACCCCTGTGTCACCCCAACCCGTGTGGGGACAGCAGGGTCACCACGGGGTCACCAAGGGGTCACCAAGGGGTCACCAAGGGGTCACATCACCCCTGTGTCACCCCAACCCGTGTGGGGACAGCAGGGTCACCACGGGGTCACCCCCAGAGTCACATCACCCAGTCACCCCCAACCCACGGGGACAAAGTGCAGCTGGGTCACCACGGGGTCACCACGGGGTCACCAAGAGGTCACCACGGGGTCACATCACCCCTGTGTCACCCCAACCCGTGTGGGGACAGCGGGGTCACCAAGGGGTCACCAAGGGGTCACATCGCCCCTGTGTCACCCCAAACCCATGTGGGGACATCGGGGTCACAGCACTGTCACATCACCCCTGTGTCACCCCACCCACGGGGACAAAGTGCAGCTGGGTCACTGCGGGGACAGCGGGGTCACCAAGGGGTCACCAAGGGGTCACAGCAGTGTCACATCACCCCTGTGTCACCCCAAAGCCATGTGGGGACAGCGGGGTCACCACGGGGTCACCACGGGGTCACAGCGGGGTCACAGCGGGGTCACATCACCCCTGTGTCACCCCAAATTCGTGTGGGGACAGCGGTCCCTGTCCCAGGTGTGTCCCTGTCCCCAGGCGTGTCCCCAGGTGGGTCCCAGGTGTGTCCCCAGGTGTCCCCAGGTGTGTCCCCAGGTGTCCCCAGGTGTGTCCCTGTCGCTACGTGTGTCCAGGTGTCCCCAGGTGTGTCCCTGTCCCCAGGTGTGTCCCAGGTGTGTCCCAGGTGTCCCCAGGTGTCCCCAGGTGTCCCCAGGTGTGTCACTCACCGCCCTGCAGCAGCCGCAGCCCCAGGGGTGACACCTGCACGATGAACTGGCCCTGGCCCAGGTTCCCCGCGAACACGGTCGGTCCCTGCGTGGCGAAGCCGCTCGTGTCCAGCTCCAGGATCTCCTGGCCCGTCTGCAGGATCTGGGGACATGGGGACATTGGGGACATTGGGGACATTGGGGACATTGGGGACATTGGGGGCATTGGGGGGGATTGGGGACATTGGGGACATTGGGGACATTGGGGACATTGGGGACATTGGGGGCATTGGGGGCATTGGGGACATTGGGGGGACATTGGGGACATTGGGGACATTGGGGACATTGGGGACATTGGGGACATTGGGGACACTGGGGACATTGGGGACATTGGGGACATTGGGGACATTGGGGACATTTGGGGACATTGGGGACATTGGGGACATTGGGGACATTGGGGACATTGGGGGGATTGGGGACATTGGGGGGACATTGGGGACATTGGGGACATTGAGGACTTCGGGGACACTGGGGACGTGGCACCCACAGAGCCACCAGCACATGGCTGCTGTCCCCAAGGAGGGACACGGTGACAATCAGGGGATACTGAGCAAGGCCAGACCCCAGGTGAGCCCTGTGTTCTCTGTGTCCCCATGATGTCCCCATGATGTCCCCATGATGTCCCCATGATGTCCCCAATGTCCCCAAGGTGTCCCTCACCATGGTGGAGTCCTCGCAGCTCAGGATGAGGAACCCGTGCCCCATGTCCCCAATGTCCCCAAGGTGTCCCCATGGTGTCCCCATGATGTCCCCAATGTCCCCAAGGTGTCCCTCACCATGGTGGAGTCCTCGCAGCTCAGGATGAGGAACCCGTGCCCCATGTCCCCATGTCCCCATGATGTCCCCATGTCCCCATGGTGTCCCCATGATGTCCCCATAATGTCCCCATGATGTCCCCATGGTGTCCCCATGATGTCCCCATGATGTCCCCAATGTTCCTCACCATGGTGGAGTCCTGCCGGCTCAGGATGAGGAACCCCTGTCCAATGTCCCCATGATGTCCCCATGTCCCCATGATGTCCCCATGATGTCCCCGATGTCCCCATGATGTCCCCAATGTCCCCATGATGTCCCCATGATGTCCCCAAGGTGTCCCTACCATGGTGGAGTCCTCCCAGCTCAGGATGAGGAACCCGTGCCCCATGTCCCCATGATGTCCCCATGTCCCCATGATGTCCCCATGATGTCCCCAAGGTGTCCCTACCATGGTGGAGTCCTCCCGGCTCAGGATGAGGAACCCGTGCCCCATGTCCCCATGATGTCCCCATGGTGTCCCCATGATGTCCCCAAGGTGTCCCTACCATGGTGGAGTCCTCCCGGCTCAGGATGAGGAACCCGTGCCCCATGTCCCCATGTCCCCATGTCCTCATGGTGTCCCCAAGGTGTCCCTACCATGGTGGAGTCCTCCCGGCTCAGGATGAGGAACCCGTGCCCCATGTCCCCATGATGTCCCCATGATGTCCCCATGATGTCCCCATGATGTCCCCAAGGTGTCCCCAAGGTGTCCCTCACCATGGTGGAGTCCTCCCGGCTCAGGATGAGGAACCCGTGCCCCATGTCCCCAATGTCCCCATGGTGTCCCCAAGGTGTCCCCAAGGTGTCCCTCACCATGGTGGAGTCCTCCCGGCTCAGGATGAGGAACCCGTGCCCCATGTCCCCATGTCCCCATGTCCCCATGTCCCCAATGTCCCCAAGGTGTCCCTACCATGGTGGAGTCCTCCCGGCTCAGGATGAGGAACCCGTGCCCCATGTCCCCATGATGTCCCCATGATGTCCCCATGTCCCCATGATGTCCCCATGTCCCCATGATGTCCCCATGTCCCCATGTCGTCCCCATGATGTCCCCATGATGTCCCCAAGGTGTCCCTCACCATGGTGGAGTCCTCCCGGCTCAGGATGAGGAACCCGTGCCCCATGTCCCCATGGTGTCCCCATGATGTCCCCAATGTCCCCAAGGTGTCCCCAAGGTGTCCCTACCATGGTGGAGTCCTCCCGGCTCAGGATGAGGAACCCGTGCCCCATGTCCCCATGATGTCCCCATGTCCCCAAGGTGTCCCTACCATGGTGGAGTCCTCCCGGCTCAGGATGAGGAACCCGTGCCCCATGTCCCCATGTCCCCATGATGTCCCCAAGGTGTCCCTACCATGGTGGAGTCCTCCCGGCTCAGGATGAGGAACCCCTGTCCCATGTCCCCATGATGTCCCCATGATGTCCCCAATGTCCCCAAGGTGTCCCCAAGGTGTCCCTACCATGGTGGAGTCCTCCCGGCTCAGGATGAGGAACCCGTGCCGTTCCCCGTCCTCCTCAGAACTTTCCGGAGCCGCCGTCGCCGCCTCGGGCTCCGCGCTGGTCCCCGGGGCCACCTCGGGCTGTGGGGACAGAGCCTCGCTGGGGACAGGGGGACACAGAGGGGACATGGGGACACAGAGGGAGGTGAGGGGACAGGGGACACAGGGACACAGGGACATGGTGACACAGGGACATGGTGACACAGGGACACGAGGAGGGTGACACAGGGACATGGTGACACAGGTGACACAGGGACACAGGTGACAGGTGAAACAGGGACAGGGTGACACAGGGACATGGTGACACAGGGACACAGGGACATGGTGACACAGGGACATGGTGACACAGGGACATGGTGACACAGGGACACATGGTGACACAGGGACATGGTGACACAGGGACACATGGTGACACAGGGACTCAGGGACATGGTGACACAAGGACACAGGGACATGGTGACACAGGGACACGGTGACACAGGTGACACAGGGACACAGGGACATGGTGACACAGGTGACACAGGGACATGGTGACACAGGTGACACAGGGACACAGGGACACAGGGACACGGTGACACAGGTGACACAGGGACACAGGGACATGGTGACACAGGTGACACAGGGACACAGGGACACAGGGACACGGTGACACCAGGACATGGTGACACAGGGACATGGTGACACAGGGACATGGTGACAGAGGGAGGGTGACACAAGGACATGGTGACACACATGACACAGGGACATGGTGACACAGGGACATGGTGACACAGGGAGGGTGGCACAGGGACACAGGTGACACAGGGACACAGGGACACGGTGACACAGGTGACACAGGGACACAGGGACATGGTGACACAGGGACACAGGGACACAGGGACATGGTGACACACATGACACAGGGACATGGTGACACAGGGACATGGTGACACAGGGACAAAGGGACATGGCGACACACGGACACAAGGACACGGTGACACAGGGACACAGGTGACACAGGGACACAAGGACACAGGGACACAGGGACACAGGGACATGGGGACACAGGGACACAGGGACACAGGGACACAGGGACACAGGGACATGGGGACACAGGGACACGGTGACACAGGGACACAGGGACATGGTGACACAGGGACATGGTGACACAGGGACACAGTGACACAGTGACACAGGGACATGGTGACACAGGGACACAGGGACATGGTGACACAGGGACACAGGGACATGGTGACACAGGGACACAGGGACATGGTGACACAGGGACATGGTGACACAGGGACACAGGGACACAGGGACACAGGGACACAGGGACATGGTGACACAGGGACACAGGGACATGGTGACACAGGGACACAGGGACATGGTGACACAGGGACACAGGGACATGGGGACACAGGGACACAGGGACATGGTGACACAGGGACACAGGGACACAGGTGACACAGGGACATGGTGACACAGGGACATGTTGACACAGGGACATGGTGACACCAGGACATGGTGACACCAGGACATGGGGACACTGGGACACGGTGACACAGGGACATGGTGACACAGGGACACAGGTGACAGAGGTGACACAGGGAGGGTGACACAGGGACATGGGGACATGGACACAGGGAGGGTGACACAGGGACACAGGGACATGGTGACACAGGGACACAGGGACATGGTGACACAGGGACATGGTGACACAGGGACACAGGGACATGGTGACACAGGGACACAGGGACATGGTGACACAGGGACACAGGGACACAGGGACATGGTGACACAGGGACACAGGGACACAGGGACACAGGTGACACAGGGACACAGGTGACACAGGGACATGGTGACACAGGGACACAGGGACACAGGGACACAGGGACACAGGGACATGGTGACACAGGGACACAGGTGACACAGGGACACAGGTGACACAGGGACATGGTGACACAGGGACACAGGGACACAGGGACACAGGGACACAGGGACACAGGGACACAGGGACACAGGGACACAGGGACATGGTGACACAGGGACACAGGGACACAGGGACACAGGGACATGGTGACACAGGGACACAGGGAGGGTGACACAGGGACACAGGGACACAGGGACACAGGGACATGGTGACACAGGGACACAGGGAGGGTGACACAGGGACACAGGTAACAAAAGGACACAAGGACACAGGGACACGGTGACACAGGTGACAGAGATGACACAGGGACATGGTGACACCAGGACATGGTGACACAGGGAGGGTGACACAGGGACACAGGGACACAGGGACATGGTGACACAGGGATATGGTGACACAGGGACACAGGTGACAGAGGTGACACGGGGATATGGTGACACCAGGACATGGTGACACAGGGACACGGTGACACAGGGACACAGGGACATGGTGACACAGGGACACAGGGACATGGTGACACAGGGACACAGGGACACAGGGACACAGGTGACACAGGGACATGGTGACACAGTGACAGAGGTGACACAGGGACATGGTGACACAGGGAGGGTGACACAGGGAGGGTGACACAGGGACACAGGGACACAGGGACACAGGGACATGGTGACACCAGGACATGGTGACAGAGGGAGGGTGACACAAGGACATGGAGACACACAGACAAAGGTGACACAGGGACACAGGTGACAGAGGTGACACAGGGACATGGTGACACAGGGACATGGTGACACAGGGACATGGTGACACAGGGACACAGGGACATGGTGACACAGGGACATGGTGACACAGGGACATGGTGACAGAGGTGACACAGGGACACAGGGGACACAGGGGACACAGGGACACGGTGACACAGGGAGGGTGACACAGGGACACAGGGACATGGTGACACAGGGACACAGGGACACAGGGACACAGGGACATGGTGACACAGGGACATGGTGACACAGGGACACAGGGACACAGGGACATGGTGACACAGGGACATGGTGACACAGGGACACAGGGACACGGGTGACAGAGGTGACACAGTGACACAAGGACACAGGTGACACAGGGGGTGACACAGGGGGTGACACAGGGACACAGGGGGGGTGACACAGGGAGGGTGACACAGGGAGGGTGACACAGGGGGTGACACAGGGGATGACACAGGGAGGGTGACACAGGGAGGGTGACACAGGGACATGGTGACACAGGGACACAGGGACATGGTGACACAGGGACACAGGGACACAGGGACACAGGGACACAGGGACACGGTGACACAGGGACACAGGGACATGGTGACACAGGGACACAGGGACATGGTGACACAGGGACACAGGGACACAGGGACACAGGGACATGGTGACACAGGGACACAGGGACACAGGGACACAGGGACACGGTGACACAGGGACACAGGGACACGGTGACACAGGGACACGGTGACACAGGGACACAGGGACACGGTGACACAGGGACACGGTGACACAGGGACACAGGGACACAGGAGGGTGACACAGGGACACAGGGACACAGGGACACGGTGACACAGGGACACAGGGACATGGTGACACAGGGACACAGGGACATGGTGACACAGGGACACAGGGACACAGGGACATGGTGACACAGGGACACAGGGACATGGTGACACAGGGACACAGGGACACAGGGACATGGTGACACAGGGACACAGGGACATGGTGACACAGGGACACAGGGACACAGGGACATGGTGACACAGGGACACAGGGACACAGGGACATGGTGACACAGGGACACAGGGACACAGGGACACAGGGACACAGGGACACAAGGACACAGGGAGGGTGACACAGGGACATGGTGACACAGGGGGTGACACAGGGACACGGTGACACAGGGGGTGACACAGGGGGTGACACAGCGGGTGACACAGGGAGGGTGACACAGGGAGGGTGACACAGGGGGTGACACAGGGAGGGTGACACAGGGGGTGACACAGGGGGTGACACAGGGAGGGTGACACAGAGGGTGACACAGGGGGTGACACAGGGAGGGTGACACAGGGAGGGTGACACAGGGAGGGTGACACAGGGAGGGTGACACAGGGAGGGTGACACAGGGAGGGTGACACAGGGGGTGACACAGGGGGTGACACAGGGAGGGTGACACAGGGGGTGACACAGGGAGGGTGACACAGGGAGGGTGACACAGGGGGTGACACAGGGGGGGTGACACAGGGAGGGTGACACAGGGAGGGTGACACAGGGGGGTGACACAGGGGGTGACACAGGGAGGGTGACACAGGGAGGGTGACACAGGGAGGGTGACACAGGGGGTGACACAGGGGGGTGACACAGGGAGGGTGACACAGGGGGTGACACAGGGAGGGTGACACAGGGAGGGTGACACAGGGGGTGACACAGGGAGGGTGACACAGGGGGTGACACAGGGAGGGTGACACAGGGGGTGACACAGGGGGTGACACAGGGAGGGTGACACAGGGGGTGACACAGAGGGTGACACAGGGGGTGACACAGGGGGTGACACAGGGGGTGACACAGGGAGGGTGACACAGGGAGGGTGACACAGGGGGTGACACAGGGGGGTGACACAGGGGGTGACACAGGGGGTGACACAGGGAGGGTGACACAGGGAGGGTGACACAGGGGGTGACACAGGGGGTGACACAGGGAGGGTGACACAGGGAGGGTGACACAGGGGGTGACACAGGGGGTGACACAGGGAGGGTGACACAGGGGTGACACAGGGAGGGTGACACAGGGAGGGTGACACAGGGAGGGTGACACAGGGGGTGACACAGGGAGGGTGACACAGGGAGGGTGACACAGGGGGTGACACAGAGGGTGACACAGAGGGTGACACAGAGCCCTGGGGGACACAGGGGGTGACACAGAGGGTGACACAGGGGGTGACACAGGGGGTGACACAGGGAGGGTGACACAGGGAGGGTGACACAGGGGGTGACACAGAGGGGGACACAGGGAGGGGGACACAGGGAGGGTGACACAGGGGGTGACACAGGGAGGGTGACACAGGGGGTGACACAGGGAGGGTGACACAGTGACACGGTGACACAGGGGGTGACACAGGGGGTGACACAGGGACACGGTGACACACAGGGGGTGACACGGGGACACACCTGTTCCCGCGGGGGGGGCGCGGTGACCGTCCACATGTCGTAACAACCGGGCAGCTCAAACGTGGTCACCACCTGCGGCCGGATGCTGCGCTGGGGACAGGGACGGGGTCAGAGGTCACCCAAGGGGTCAGGGGTCACCCACGGGGTCAGAGGTCACCC
Organism: Taeniopygia guttata; assembly: GCF_003957565.2. NCBI lineage: Eukaryota > Metazoa > Chordata > Aves > Passeriformes > Estrildidae > Taeniopygia > Taeniopygia guttata. Next base: position 150,331,194 of record NC_044213.2, on the reverse strand, counting down.
AAGGGGTCAGGGACAGGGACAGGGAAAACCATCATGGGACAGTTTCAGCTTTATGGGGTCACCCAAAGTTTTTTGGGGTGTCCCTGGGGGATACAGGCAGATTTTGGGGTGCACCCCACAGATTTTGGGGTGTCCCTGGGGGGTACAGGCGGATTTTGGGGTGTCCCTGGGGGGTACAGGCAGATTTTGGGGTGCACCCCACAGATTTTGGGGTGTCCCTGGGGGGTACAGGCGGATTTTGGGGTGTCCCTGGGGGGTACAGGCGGATTTTGGGGTGTCCCTGGGTGGGTACAGGCGGATTTTCGGGTGTCCCTGGGGGGTACAGGCGGATTTTGGGGTGTCCCTGGGGGGTACAGGCGCGCCCCACACTTTGGGGTCACCCTGGTTCACCCCAGTCCTGCTCTGGCACCGGGATCGGCCCCCCGGGAACCTCCCGCGGGGGGAATGGGCGGTGCGGGGGGTTTGGGGTTTTGGGGTTTGGGGTTGGGGGTTTTGGAGTTCGGGTTTGGGGGTTTGGGGTTCGGGTTTGGGGTTTTGGGGTTCGGGTTTGGGGTTTTGGGGTTCAGGTTTGGGGTTTTGGGGTTCGGGTTTGGGGGTTCTGGGGTTCGGGTTTGGGGTTTTGGGGTTTTGGGGTTCGGGTTTGGGGTTTGGGGTTTTGGGGTTTTGGGGTTTTGGGGTTCGGGTTTGGGGTTTGGGGGTTCGGTTTTGGGGTTCAGGTTGGGGATTTGGGGTTTGTGGGGTCCACAGGGATTTGGAGGTTTTGGGGTTCTGGTTTGGGATTTGGGGTTTTGGGGGGGAATTTGGGGTTTGTGGGGTTCAGGGGGGATTTTGGGGTTTTTGGGATGTTTTTGGGGTGTTTTTTGGGGGTGGTTTTTGGGATGTTTTTGGGATGGTTTTGGGGTGTTTTTGGGGTGTTTTTGGGATGGTTTTGGGGTGTTTTTGGGGTGTTTTTGGGATGTTTTTGGGGTGGTTTTGGGGTGGTTTTGGGGTGGTTTTGGGGTGTTTTTGGGGTTTTTGGGGTACCTGCAGCACGGTCAGCGCCCCGTTCTTGCCGTACCCCGAGCACAGGGAGGGTTTGGGGTTCAGGGATGGTTTTGGGATGTTTTTGGGGTGTTTTTGGGGTTTTTGGGGTACCTGCAGCACGGTCAGTGCCCCGTTCTTGCCGTACCCCGAGCATAGGGAGGGTTTGGGGTTCAGGGATGTTTTTGGGGTGTTTTTGGGGTTTTTGGGGTACCTGCAGCACGGTCAGCGCCCCGTTCTTGCCGTACCCCGAGCACAGGACGATCTCCAGGTCGGGCTCGGGGCTGTTCTGGAACTGCGGAGACAGTGGGGTCAGGTGTGGGGTCATTTGGGGTCATTTGGGGTCAGGTGTGGGGTCAGGTGTGGGGTCAGGTGTGGGGTCATTTGGGGTCAGGTGTGGGGTCAGATTTGGGGTCAGGTGTGGGGTCACCTTTAGGGTCAGGATTTGGGGTTATTTGGGGCCTGTCTGGGGTCAGGATTTGGGTCAGATTTGGGGTCAGTTTGGGGTCAGGATTTGGGGGTCATTTGGGGCCTGTTTGGGGTCAGTTTGGGGTCAGGATTTGGGGTCATTTGGGGCCTGTTTGGGGTCAGTTTGGGGTCAGGATTTGGGGTCATTTGGGGCCAGTTTGGGGTCAGGATTTAGGGTCAGATTTGGGGTCATTTGGGGTCAGTTTGGGGTCAGGATTTGGGGTCAGATTTGGGGTCATTTGGGGCCAGTTTGGGGTCAGGATTTGGGGTTGTTTGGGGTCAGTTTGGGGTCAGGATTTGGGGTCATTTGGGGCCAGTTTGGGGTCAGGATTTGGGGTTGTTTGGGGTCAGTTTGGGGTCAGGATTTGGGGTCATTTGGGGCCTGTTTGGGGTCAGGATTTGGGGCCTGTTTGGGGTCAGCATTTAGGGTCAGATTTGGGGTTATTTGTGGCCTGTTTGGGGTCAGATTTGGGGTCATTTGGGACCTGTTTGGGGTCAGGATTTGGGGTCATTTGGGGTCAGTTTGGGGTCAGCATTTGGGGTCATTTGGGGCCTGTTTCGGGTCAGGATTTGGGGCTGATTCGGGGTCAGTTTGGGGTCAGGATTTGGGGTCATTTGGGGCCTGTTTGGGGTCAGGATTTGGGGTCATTTGGGGTCAGTTTGGGGTCAGCATTTGGGGTCATTTGGGGCCTGTTTGGGGTCAGGATTTGAGGCTGATTTGGGGTCAGTTTGGGGTCAGGATTTGGGGTCATTTGGGGCCTGTTTGGGGTCAGGATTTGGGGTCATTTGGGGCCAATTTGGGGTCAGGATTTGGGGTTATTTGGGGTCAATTTGGGGTCAGGATTTGGGGTTGTTTGGGGTCAGTTTGGGGTCAGGATTCGGGGTTATTTGGGGTCAGTTTGGGGTCAGGATTTGGGGTCATTTGGGGCCAATTTGGGGTCAGGATTTGGGGTTATTTGGGGTCAGTTTGGGGTCAGGATTTGGGGTCATTTGGGGTCAGTTTGGGGTCAGGATTTGGGGTCATTTGGGGTCAGTTTGGGGTCAGGATTTGGGGTCATTTGGGGCCTGTTTGGGGTCAGGATTTGGCGTTATTTGGGGTCTGTTTGGGGTCAGGCGTGGGGTCATTTGGGGCCAATTTGGGGTCAGGATTTGGGGTTGTTTGGGGTCAGTTTGGGGTCAGGATTCGGGGTTATTTGGGGTCAGTTTGGGGTCAGGATTTGGGGTCATTTGGGGCCAATTTGGGGTCAGGATTTGGGGTTATTTGGGGTCAGTTTGGGGTCAGGATTTGGGGTCATTTGGGGTCAGTTTGGGGTCAGGATTTGGGGTCATTTGGGGTCAGTTTGGGGTCAGGATTTGAGGTTATTTGGGGCCAGTTTGGGGTCAGGATTTGGGGTCATTTGGGGCCTGTTTGGGGTCAGGATTTAGGGTCAGATTTGGGGTCATTTGTGGCCTGTTTGGGGTCAGGATTTGGCGTTATTTGGGGTCTGTTTGGGGTCAGGCGTGGGGTCATTTGGGGTCAGTTTGGGGTCAGGATTTGGGGTCATTTGGGGCCTGTTTGGGGTCAGGATTTAGGGTCAGATTTGGGGTCATTTGTGGCCTGTTTGGGGTCAGGATTTGGCGTTATTTGGGGTCTGTTTGGGGTCAGGCGTGGGGTCATTTGGGGTCAGTTTGGGGTCAGGATTTGGGGTCATTTGGGGCCTGTTTGGGGTCAGGATTTGGGGTTATTTGGGGTCTGTTTGGGGTCAGGCGTGGGGTCATTTGGGGCCAATTTGGGGTCAGGATTTGGGGTTATTTGGGGTCAGTTTGGGGTCAGGATTTGGGGTTGTTTGGGGTCAGTTTGGGGTCAGGATTTGGAGTTGTTTGGGGTCAGTTTGGGGTCAGGATTTGGGATCATTTGGGGCCTGTTTGGGGTCAGGATTTGGGGTTATTTGGGGTCAGTTTGGGGTCAGGATTTGGGGTTGTTTGGGGTCAGTTTGGGGTCAGGATTTGGGGTTGTTTGGGGTCAGTTTGGGGTCAGGATTTGGGGTTGATTTGGGGTCAATTTGGGGTCAGGATTTGGGGTCATTTGGGGCCTGTTTGGGGTCAGGATTTGGGGTCATTTGGGGCCTGTTTGGGGTCAGGATTTGGGGTTATTTGGGGTCAGTTTGGGGTCAACATTTGGGGTCATTTGGGGCCAATTTGGGGTCAGGATTTGGGGTTATTTGGGGTCATTTGGGGTCAGGATTTGGGATCATTTGGGGTCAGTTTGGGGTCAGGATTTGGAGTTATTTGGGGTCATTTGGGGTCAGGATTTGGGATCATTTGGGGCCTGTTTGGGGTCAGGATTTGGGGTTATTTGGGGTCAGTTTGGAGTCAGGATTTGGGGTTATTTGGGGTCAGCTTGGGGTCAGATTTGGGGTCATTTGTGGCCTGTTTGGGGTCAGCATTTGGGGTTATTTGGGGCCTGTTTGGGGTCAGGATTTGGGGTTATTTGGGGTCAGTTTGGGGTCAGGATTTGGGGTCATTTGTGGCCTGTTTGGGGTCAGGATTTGGGGTCATTTGTGGCCTGTTTGGGGTCAGGATTTGGGGTTATTTGGGGCCAATTTGGGGTCAGGATTAGGGGTCATTTGTGGCCTGTTTGGGGTCAGGATTTGGGGTCATTTGTGGCCTGTTTGGGGTCAGGATTTGGGGTTATTTGGGGTCAGTTTGGGGTCAGGATTTGGGGTTGATTTGGGGTCAGTTTGGGGTCAGGATTTGGGGTCAGGATTTGGGGTCATTTGGGGCCAATTTGGGGTCAGGATTTGGGGTCATTTGTGGCCTGTTTGGGGTCAGGATTTGGGGTCATTTGTGGCCTGTTTGGGGTCAGGATTTGGGGTTATTTGGGGCCTGTTGGGGGTCAGGATTTGGGGTCATTTGGGGTCAGTTTGGGGTCAGGATTTGGGGTCATTTGGGGCCTGTTTGGGGTCAGGATTTGGGGTCATTTGGGGCCTGTTTGGGGTCAGGATTTGGGGTTATTTGGGGTCGGTTTGAGGTCAGGATTTGGGGTCATTTGGGGTCAGTTTAGGGTCAGGATTTGGGGTTATTTGGGGCCAGTTTGGGGGTCAGGATTTGGGGTTATTTGGGGTCATCAGGTGGTGGGTTTGGGGCGGGTTTGGGGTGGATTTTGGGGAACATTTTGCGGTTTTTGGGCACATTTTGGGGTCTCACCTCCTCGGACAGGAAGGCCGGGTTTGGGGTGGGTTTGGGGTGGATTTTGGGGTACATTTTGGGGTAAATTTTGGGGTTTTTGGGGTCTCACCTCCTCAGACAGGAAGGCCGGGTTTGGGGCAGGTTTGGGGCGGGTTTGGGGTGGATTTTGGGGTAAATTTTGGGGTTTTTGGGGTCTCACCTCCTCGGACAGGAAGGCCGGGTTTGGGGTGGGTTTGGGGTGGGTTTTGGGGTAAATTTTGGGGTTTTTGGGGTCTCACCTCCTCAGACAGGAATGTCGGGTTTGGGGTGGGTTTGGGGTTGGGTTTGGGGTGGATTTTGGGGTAGATTTTGGGGTTTTTGGGGTCTCACCTCCTCGGACAGGAAGGCCGGGTTTGGGGTGGGTTTGGGGTGGATTTTGGGGTAAATTTTGGGGTTTTTGGGGTCTCACCTCCTCGGACAGGAAGGCCGGGTTTGGGCTGGGTTTGGGGTGGGTTTGGGGTGGATTTGGGGTAAATTTTGGGGTTTTTGGGGTCTCACCTCCTCGGACAGGAAGGCCGGGTTTGGGGCGGGTTTGGGCCGGGTTTGGGGTGGGTTTTGGGGTAAATTTTGGGGTTTTTGGGGTCTCACCTCCTCGGACAGGAAGGCCGGGTTTGGGGTGGGTTTGGGGTGGGTTTGGGGTGGATTTTGGGGTAAATTTTGGGGTTTTTGGGGTCTCACCTCCTCGGAGAGGAAGGCCGGGTTTGGGGTGGATTTTGGGGTGGATTTTGGGGTAAATTTTGGGGTTTTTGGGGTCTCACCTCCTCGGACAGGAAGGCCGGGTTTGGGGTGGGTTTGGGGTGGGTTTGGGCTGGGTTTGGGGTACATTTTGGGGTAAATTTTGGGGTTTTTGGGGTCTCACCTCCTCGGACAGGAAGGCCGGGTTTGGGGTGGGTTTGGGGGGGGTTTTGGGGGTAAATTTTGGGGTTTTTGGGGTCTCACCTCCTCGGAGAGGAAGGCCGGGTTTGGGCTGGGTTTGGGGTGGATTTTGGGGTAAATTTTGGGGTTTTTGGGGTCTCACCTCCTCGGAGAGGAAGGCCGGGTTTGGGCTGGGTTTGGGGTGGATTTGGGGTGGATTTTGGGGTAAATTTTGGGGTTTTTGGGGTCTCACCTCCTCGGACAGGAAGGCCGGGTTTGGGGCGGGTTTGGGCTGGGTTTGGGGTGGATTTTGGGGTAAATTTTGGGGTTTTTGGGGTCTCACCTCCTCGGAGAGGAAGGCCGGGTTTGGGGTGGGTTTGGGGTGGATTTTGGGGTAAATTTTGGGGTTTTTGGGGTCTCACCTCCTCGGAGAGGAAGGCCGGGTTTGGGCTGGGTTTGGGGTGGGTTTGGGGTTGATTTTGGGGTAAATTTGGGGGTTTTTGGGGTCTCACCTCCTCGGACAGGAAGGCCGGGTTTGGGGTGGGTTTGGGGCGGGTTTGGGGTGGATTTTGGGGTTTTTGGGGTCTCACCTCCTCGGACAGGAAGGCCGGCTCCCCCATGGCGGCGTTGGCGCAGGGCCCGATGTTGAGGATGCTGTCACACACCTGGCACGGGGACACCGGTGGCACACAGGGGACACAGGTGACACAGGTGACACAGGTGACACAGGTGACACAGGTGACACACAGGTGACAGAGGTGACACAGGTGACACAGGTGACAGTACCTCGAAGGAGTAGGTGGCCAGGATGGGGTGACAGGGGGGTGACACAGGTGACAGGAGTGACACACAGGTGACAGAGGGGTGACAGGGAGGTGACACAGGTGACAGAGGTGACACAGGTGACAGTACCTCGAAGGAGTAGGTGGCCAGCTGTGTCCCCGAGGCCGCCTCGCTGCCGTACACCTCGATCTCGTCCACCTCGTCCTGCGCCTGAGGCTTCCCCCCTGCCACGGACACACCCGTGTCACCTGTGTCACCTGTGTCACCTACTGCCATCCCCTGTGTCACCTGTGTCACCCGCTGCCATCCCCCGTGTCACCTGTGTCACCCGCTGCCATCCCCCATTTCACCTGTGTCACCCACTGTCACCTGTGTCACCTACTGCCACCCATGTGTCACCTCCCTGTCCCCCACTGCCACCTCGCCACCCTCCCAGGTGTCCCCAGGTGTGTCCCAGGTGTCCCCAGGTGTGTCCCCAGATGTCCCCAGGTGTGTCCCAGATGTCCCCAGGTGTGTCCCCAGGTGTCCCCAGGTGTCCCCAGGTGTGTCCCAGATGTCCCCAGGTGTGTCCCAGATGTCCCGAGGTGTGTCCTCAGCTGTCCCCAGGTGTATCCCAGCTGTCCCCAGGTGTGTCCCAGGTGTCCCCAATGTCCCCAGGTGTCCCCAGATGTCCCCAGGTGTGTCCCCAGGTGTCCCCAGGTGTGCCCAGGTCTATCCCAGGTGTGTCCCAGGTGTCCCCAGGTATGTCCTATCTGTCCCCAGGTGTCCCCCAGGTGTCCCCAGGTGTGTCCCAGGTGTGTCCCCAGGTGTGTCCCAGGTGTCCCCAGGTGTCCCCAGATGTCCCCAGGTTTGTCCCCAGATGTCCCCAGGTGTGTCCCAGGTGTCCCCAGATGTCCCCAGATGTCCCCAGGTGTGTCCCCAGGTGTCCCCAGATGTCCCAAATGTCCCCCAGGTGTGTCCCCACCTGCCCACGGCCCCGATGGCTCCGAGCGTTTCTTCTTCACTGGGGGCTCCTCCTGGGGGGAAGGGACAGGTTTGGGGTCCCCTGAGGGATTTGGGGTTCTTTGGGAGGGATTTTGGGGTGCCCAGGTGAATTTTGGGGTGCCCAGGTGAGTTTTGGGGTGAATTTTGGGGTCTCACCTGTCTCTCAGGCCCCTCCTTGCTCACCCTGGCCGGGGGCTCTGGGATGGGGATTTGAGATCCCAGGGAGGATTTGGGGTTCTTTGGGAGGGTTTTTGGGGTGCCCAGGTGAGTTTTGGGGTGCCCAGGTGAATTTTGGGGTGCATTTTGGGGTCTCACCTGTCTCTCAGGCCCCTCCTTGCCCACCCCAGCCAGGAGTTCTGGGATGGGGATTTTTGGGTCCCAGGGAGGATTTGGGGCTCTTTGGGAGGGATTTGGGGTACCCAGGTGAATTTTGGGGTGCCCAGGTGAGTTTTGGGGTGCCCAGGTGAGTTTTGGGGTGAATTTTGGGGTCTCACCTGTCTCTCAGGCCCCTCCTTGCCCTCCCTGGCCGGGGACTCTGGGTGGGGATTTTTGGGTCCCGGGGTTGGTTTTAGGGTCCCCCCAGGTGGATTTTGGGGTCGTGGGGAGGGTTTTGGGGATCCCCAGGTGGGATTTGGGGTGCCCAGGTGAGTTTTGGGGTGAATTTTGGGCTCTCACCTGTCTCTCAGGCCCCTCCTTGCCCGCCCCGGCCGGGGGCTCTGGGATGGGGATTTGGGATCCCAGGGAGGATTTGGGGTTCTTTGGGAGGGATTTTGGGGTACCCAGGTGAAGTTTGGGGTGCCCAGGTGAATTTTGGGGTCTCACCTGTCTCTCAGGCCCCTCCTTGCCCGCCCCGGCCGGGGGCTCTGGATGGGGATTTTTGGGTCCCAGGGAGGATTTGGGGTTCTTTGGGAGGGATTTTGGGGTGCCCAGGTGAGTTTTAGGGTGCCCAGGTGAGTTTTGGGATGAATTTTGGGGTCTCACCTGTCTCTCAGGCCCCTCCTTGCCCACCCCGCCCGGGGGCTCTGTGTGGGGATTTTTGGGTCCCAGGGTGGGTTTTAGGGTCCCCACAGGTGGATTTTGGGGTGCCCAGGTGAAGTTTGGGGTACCCAGGTGAGTTTTGGGGTACCCAGGTGAGTTTTGGGGTGCCCAGGTGAGTTTTGGGGTGAATTTTGGGGTCTCACCTGTCTCTCAGGCCCCTCCTTGCCCACCCCGGCCGGGGGCTCTGGGATGGGGATTTTTGGGTCCCATGCTGGGTTTTAGGGTCCCCCCAGGTGGATTTTGGGGTGCCCAGGTGAGTTTTGGGGTGCCCAGGTGGATTTTGGGGTGCCCAGGTGAGTTTTGGGGTGCCCAGGTGAATTTTGGGGTGAATTTTGGGGTCTCACCTGTCTCTCAGGCCCCTCCTTGCCCGCCCCGGCCGGGGGCTCTGGGATGGGGATTTGAGATCCCAGGGTGGGTTTCAGGGTCCCCCAGGTGGATTTTGGGGTGCCCAGGTGAGTTTTGGGGTGCCCAGGTGAGTTTTGGGGTGAATTTTGGGGTCTCACCTGTCTCTCAGGCCCCTCCTTGCCCGCCCCAGCCGGGGGCTCCTGCAGCTTCTCGGTGTACCTGAGCAGGAGGGAGTTGCCCAGGCGGGACCCCAGGAACAGATACCCCGGCTCCAGAGGGACCATCTGGGGACACAGGTGTGCCCTGAGTGTCCCCAGGTGTGCCCAGGTGTGCCCAGGTGTGCCAGGTGTGCCCAGGTGTGTGCCCAGGTGCTTACACAGGTGGTGAGGACGGAGGCGGCCGCTTTGTCGAAGTGGAAGGAGCGCACGGAGCGCATCCCGTCCGTGATCAGCGTCAGCACGTAGCTGGGACGGGGAGGGGACAGCTCAGGGGGGACAGGGGACACCCCAAAATTGGGGACACCCCCACAATCCTTGGGGACACCCCCAAATCCTTGGGGACACCCACAAACCCTTGGGGACACCCCCAAATATTTGGGGACACCCCCAGAGAAACCAGGGATGGAGCACATCCCGTCCGTGATCAGCGTCAGCACAGCTGGGACAGGCAGGGGACAGCTCAGGGGGGGACAGGGGACACCCCAAATTCCCTGGGGACACCCCAAACCCTTGGGGACACCCCAAATCCATTGGGGACACCCCAAAGTCCTTGGGGACACCCCCAAATATTTGTGGACACCCCCAGAGAAACCAGGGACCCCCCCCTTGTCCCAGGGACAGAGCACATCACATTTGTGATCAGTGTTGGGACAGCTGGGACAGGGAGGGGACAGCTCAGGGGGGGACAGGGGACACCCCAAACCCCTTGGGGACACCCCCAAAGTCCTTGGGGACACCCCCAAGTCCTTGGGGACACCCCCAAATATTTGGGGACACCCCCAGAGAAACCAGGGATGGAGCTCATCCCGTCCGTGATCAGCGTCAGCACAGCTGGGACAGCGAGGGGACAGCTAAGGGGGGGACAGGGGACACCCCAAACCCTTGGGGACACCCCAAATCCCTTGGGGACACCCCAAAAGTCCTTGGGGACACCCACAAATATTTGGGGACACCCCCAGAGAAACCAGGAACCCCCCCCTTGTCCCAGGGACCGAGCGCATCCCGTCCGTGATCAGCGTCAGCACGTAGCTGGGACGGGGAGGGGACAGCTCAGGGGGGGACAGGGGACACCCCAAACCCTTGGGGACACCCCAAAGTCCTTGGGGACACCCACAAACCCTTGGGGACACCCCCAAATATTTGGGGACACCCCCAGAGAAACCAGGGATGGAGCGCATCCCATTTGTGATCAGTGTTGGGACAGCTGGGACGGGGAGGGGACAGCTCAGGGGGGGACAGGGGACACCCCAAACCCTTGGGGACACCCCAAATCCCTTGGGGACACCCACAAACACTTGGGGACACCCCAAAGTCCTTGGGGACACCCCAAAGTCCTTGGGGACACCCCCAAATATTTGGGGACACCCCCAGAGAAACCAGGGATGGAGCACATCCCGTCCGTGATCAGCGTCAGCACGTAGCTGGGACGGGGAGGGGACAGCTCAGGGGGGGACAGGGGACACCTCAAATCCCTTGGGGACACCCCAAAGGCCTTGGGGACACCCCAATGTCCTTGGGGACACCCCCAAACCCTAGGGGACACCCCCAAATATTTGGGGACACCCCCAGAAAAATCAGGGACTCCCCCCTTGTCCCATGGATGGAGCGCATCCCATTAGTGATCAGTGTTGGGACAGCTGGGACAGCGAGGGGACAGCTCAGGGGGGACAGGGGACACCCCAAATTCCCTGGGGACACCCCAAAGTCCTTGGGGACACCCCAAAGTCCTTGGGGACACCCACAATCCCTTGGGGACACCCCCAAATATTTGGGGACACCCCCAGGGAAACCAGGGATGGAGCTCATCCCGTCCGTGATCAGCGTCAGCACAGCTGGGACAGCGAGGGGACAGCTAAGGGGGGGACAGGGGACACCCCAAACCCTTGGGGACACCCCAAATCCCTTGGGGACACCCCAAATCCCTTGGGGACACCCCAAATCCCTTGGGGACACCCCCAAACCCTTGGGGACACCCCCAAATATTTGGGGACACCCCCAGAGAAACCAGGGATGGAGCTCATCCCGTCCGTGATCAGTGTTGGGACAGCTGGGACAGGGAGGGGACAGCTCACGGGGGGACAGGGGACACCCCAAACCCTTGGGGACACCCCAAATCCCTTGGGGACACCCCAAATCCCTTGGGGACACCCCCAAACCCTTGGGGACACCCCCAAATATTTGGGGACACCCCCAGAGAAACCAGGGATGGAGCTCATCCCATCCGTGATCAGCATCAGCACAGCTGGGACAGGGAGGGAACAGCTCAGGGGGGGACAGGGGACACCCCAAACCCTTGGGGACACCCACAAATCCCTTGGGGACACCCCAAATCCCTTGGGGACAGCCCCAAACCCTTGGGGACACCCCCAAATATTTGGGGACACCCCCAGAGAAACCAGGGATGGAGCTCATCCCATCCGTGATCAGCATCAGCACAGCTGGGACAGGGAGGGAACAGCTCAGGGGGGGACAGGGGACACCCCAAACCCTTGGGGACACCCCCAAAGCCTTGGGGACACCCCCAGGACCCCCCAAAACCCCTGGACATGACCCCAAGACCCCCACAGATCCCCCCTTGTCCCAGGGGAAGGAGGGGACAGAGCTCATCCTGTCCCCAACCAGCTCCAGGACACGGCTGGGACAGGGGGTGGCACTTCAGGAGGGGACAGGGGACACCCCAAATCCTTGGGGACACCCCCACAATCCCTGGGGACACCCCAAAATCTTTGGGGACCCCCCCCAGACTCACATTTCTCCCCCCTTGAGCGAGATGACCATCTTGTCATAGGAGATGAAGGTGGCCTGGGCACAGTCCAGAGTGATGCGCACGCCCTCCTGGACACCTGGGGACAGGGACGGGGACAGTCACAGCTGGGGTGGGGACAGGGATGGGGACAGGGACAGGGACGGTCACAGCTGGGGTGGGGACAGGGATGGGGACAGGGACAGGGACGGTCACAGCTGGGGTGGGGACAGGGACAGGAACGATGACAGGAACAGGGACAGGGACAGGGACAGAGACAGGGACAGGAACAATGAGAGGAACAGGGACAGTGACAGGACAGGGAAGGGGACGGTGACTGTGACGGTGACAGGGACAGGAACAAGGACAGTGACAGGGATGGGGACAGGGATGGGACAGGGACAGGGATGGGGACAGGGACAGGGACAGGGACAGGGACAGGGATGGGGACAGGGACAGGGACAGGGACAGGGACAGGGATGGGGACAGGGACAGGGACAGGGACAGGAACAGGGACAGGGATGGGGACAGGGACAGGGATGGGGACAGGGATGGGGATGGGGATGGGGACAGGGACAGGGACAGGGACAGGGACAGGGACAGGGATGGGGACAGGGACGGGGACAGGGACAGGGACAGTCACAGCTGGGACGGGGACAGGGACAGGGATGGGGACAGGGACAGGGACAGGGACAGGGACAGGGACAGGGACAGGGACAGGGACAGGGATGGGACAGGGACAGGGACAGGGACAGGGACAGGGATGGGGACAGGGACAGGGATGGGACAGGGACAGGGACAGGGACAGGGACAGGGATGGGGACAGGGACAGGGACAGGGACAGGGACAGGGACAGGGACAGGAACAGGGACAGGGATGGGGACAGGGATGGGGACAGGGATGGGGACAGGGATGGGGACAGGGACAGGGACAGGGATGGGGACAGGGACAGGGACAGGGACAGGGACAGGGATGGGGACAGGGACGGGGACAGGGACAGGGACAGTCACAGCTGGGGTGGGGACAGGGACAGGGACAGGGACAGGGATGGGGACAGGGACAGGGACAGGGACAGGGACAGGGACAGGGACAGGGATGGGGACAGGGATGGGGATGGGGATGGGGACAGGGACAGGGACAGGGACAGGGACAGGGACAGGGACAGGGATGGGGACAGGGACGGGGACAGGGACAGGGACAGTCACAGCTGGGACGGGGACAGGGACAGGGATGGGACAGGGACAGGGACAGGGACAGGGACAGGGACGGGGACAGGGACGGTCACAGCTGGGGTGGGGACAGGGACAGGGACGGGGACAGGGATGGGGACAGGGACAGTCACAGCTGGGATGGGGACAGGGACAGGGATGGTCACAGCTGGGACGGGGACAGGGACAGGGACAGGGATGGGGACAGGGACAGGGATGGGGACAGGGATGGGGACAGGGACAGTCAGAGCTGGGATGGGGATGGGGACAGGGACAGGGACAGGGATGGGGGCAGGGACAGGGACAGGGACAGGGAAGGTGACAGTGACAGTGACAGGGACAGGAGGGGACAGCAGCAGGGACAGGAACGATGACAGGAACAGGGACAGCGAAAGGGACAGAGACAGGGACAGGAACAATGAGAGTAACAGGGACAGTGACAGGACAGGGAAGGTGACGGTGACAGGGACAGGGACAGGGGACAGGGACAGGGACAGGGACAGTTGGGATGGGGACAGGGACAGGGAAGGTGATGGTGACAGGGACAGGGGGACAGCAGCAGGCCCGGCGGTGTCCCTTACGCAGCGGGAAGACGGTGGTGCCGCAGGTGAGGCTGTTGAGCGCCACCCCGTACGGGGGCACGCTCTGGTTCAGGTACAGCAGCGAGTTCACAGCGAAGATCACCACTCCTCCTGTGACAGGGGACAGGGACAGGGACAGTGTCAGTGCCACCGTCAGTGTCACTGTCACACAATCAGTGTCACTGTCAGTGTCACTGTCACACCAGCACCACTCCTCCTGCGACAGGGGACAGGGACGGGGACAGTGTCACAGTCAGTGTCACACCATCAGTGTCAGTGTCAGTGTCAGTGTCACACCATCAGTGTCAGTGTCAGTGTCAGTGTCACACCATCACCACTCCTCCTGCGACAGGGGACAGGGACGGGGACAGTGTCACAGTCAGTGTCACACCATCAGTGTCAGTGTCAGTGTCACTGTCACACCATCACCACTCCTCCTGCCACAGGGACAGGGACAGTGTCACTGTCAGTGCCACCATCAGTGTCACTGTCAGTGTCACACCATCACCACTCCTCCTGTCACAGGGACAGGGACGGGGACAGTGTCAGTGTCAGTGTCACTGTCACACCATCACCACTCCTCCTGCCACAGGGGACAGGGACGGGGACAGTGTCAGTGTCAGTGCCACCATGAGTGTCACAGGGTCACTGTCACCACTCCTCCTGCGACAGGGGACAGGGATGGGGACAGGGACAGTGTCAGTGTCACCATCAGTGTCACTGTCACACCATCCCCACTCCTCCTGCCACAGGGGACAGGGACAGTGTCACTGTCAGTGTCAGTGTCACACCATCACCACTCCTCCTGCCACAGGGGACAGGGACAGTGTCACCATGAGTGTCACTGTCAGTGCCACCATGAGTGTCACAGTCAGTGTCACACCATCACCACTCCTCCTGCGACAGGGGACAGGGACGGGGACAGTGTCAGTGTCACCATGAGTGTCACAGTCAGTGTCACTGTCACAAAATCACCACTCCTCCTGCCACAGGGGACAGGGACAGGGACAGTGTCAGTGTCAGTGTCAGTGTCACTGTCACACAATCAGTGCCATTCTCAGTGTCACTGTCAGTGCCACCATGAGTGTCACAGTCAGTGTCACTGTCACCACTCCTCCTGTGACAGGGGACAGGGACAGGGACAGTGTCACTGTCAGTGCCACCATCAGTGTCACTGTCAGTGTCACACCATCACCACTCCTCCTGTGACAGGGGACAGGGACAGGGACAGTGTCACCGTCAGTGTCACTGTCAGTGTCACACCATCACCACTCCTCCTGGACAGGGGACAGGGACAGGGACAGTGTCAGTGTCACTGTCTCCGTCACACCATCAGTGTCACTGTCAGTGTCACTGTCACACCATCACCACTCCTCCTGCCACAGGGGACAGGGACAGGGACAGTGTCAGTGCCACCGTCAGTGTCACTGTCACACAATCAGTGTCACTGTCAGTGTCACTGTCAGTGCCACCATCAGTGTCACAGTCAGTGTCACACCATCACCACTCCTCCTGCAACACGGGACAGGGACAGTGTCACTGTCAGTGCCACCATGAGTGTCACAGTCAGTGTCGCTGTCACCACTCCTCCTGTGACAGGGGACAGGGACAGTGTCACACCATCAGTGTCACAGTCAGTGTCACTGTCACACCATCACCACTCCTCCTGGGACACGGGGACACTGTTAGTGTCACTGTCAGTATCACTGTCACACCACCAGTGTCACTGTCAGTGTCACTGTCACACCAGCACCACTCCTCCTGCGACAGGGGACAGGGACGGGGACAGTGTCACAGTCAGTGTCACACCATCAGTGTCAGTGTCAGTGTCAGTGTCACACCATCACCACTCCTCCTGCGACAGGGGACAGGGACGGGGACAGTGTCAGTGTCAGTGCCACACCATCAGTGTCAGTGTCAGTGTCACTGTCACACCATCACCACTCCTCCTGCGACAGGGACAGGGACGGGGACAGTGTCAGTGTCACTGTCAGTGTCAGTGTCAGTGTCACTGTCACACCATCACCACTCCTCCTGCCACAGGGGACAGGGACAGTGTCACAGTCAGTGTCACACCATCAGTGTCACTGTCAGTGTCACACCATCACCACTCCTCCTGTGACAGGGGACAGGGACAGGGACAGTGTCAGTGTCACTGTCAGTGTCAGTGCCACCATGAGTGTCACTGTCAGTGTCACTGTCACACCATCACCACTCCTCCTGCCACAGGGGACAGGGACAGTGTCACAGTCAGTGTCACACCATCAGTGTCACTGTCAGTGTCACACCATCACCACTCCTCCTGTGACAGGGGACAGGGACAGGGACAGTGTCAGTGTCACTGTCAGTGTCAGTGCCACCATGAGTGTCACTGTCAGTGTCACTGTCACACCATCACCACTCCTCCTGCCACAGGGGACAGGGACAGTGTCACTGTCAGTGTCACACAATCACCACTCCTCCTGCGACACGGGACAGGGACAGGGACAGTGTCACCACACCATCAGTGTCACTGTCACCACTGCTCCTGGGACATAGGGACAGTGTCACCATCAGTGTCACCATCACCACACCATCACCACACCCCTGGGACAGGGAGACATGGACAAGGTCAGTGTCATTGTCACTGTGTCACTGTCACTGTGTCACTGTGTCACTGTGTCACTGTGTCACTGTGACTGTGTCAGTGTCACTGTGTCACTGTGTCACTGCGTCACTGTCACTGTCACTGTGTCACTGTCACTGTGTCACTGTCACTGACCGATGGGTTTGGGGACAGGCAGTGCCTGGGTACAGTCGAAGGGCAGCGAGCTCAGGGACCCTGTCACTGTCACTGTGTCACTGTCACTGTGTCACTGTGTCACTGTGTCACTGTCACTGTGTCACTGTCACTGTCACTGTGTCACTGTCACTGTGTCACCGTCAGTGTCACTGTCACTGTCACTGTGTCACTGTCACTGTGTCACTGTGTCACTGTCACTGTCACTGTGTCACTGTCACTGTGTCACTGTGTCACTGTGTCACTGTGTCACTGTGTCACTGTCACTGTGTCACTGTCACTGTGTCACTGTCACTGTGTCACTGTGTCACTGTCACTGTGTCACTGTGTCACTGTGTCACTGTCACTGTCACTGTGTCACTGTCACTGTCACTGTGTCACTGTGTCACTGTGTCACTGTCACTGTCACTGTGTCACTGTCACTGTGTCACTGTCACTGTGTCACTGTCACTGTCACTGTGTCACTGTCACTGTGTCACTGTCACTGTGTCACTGTCACTGTGTCACTGTGTCACTGTGTCACTGTGTCACTGTCACTGTGTCACTGTCACTGTGTCACTGTCACTGTCACTGTGTCACTGTGTCACTGGCACTGTGTCACTGTCACTGTGTCACTGTCACTGTCACTGTGTCACTGTGTCACTGGCACTGTGTCACTGTCACTGTGTCACCGTCACTGACCGATGGGTTTGGGCACAGGCAGTGCCTGGGTACAGTCGAAGGGCAGCGAGCTCAGGGACCAGATGACCGGGTGAACGCGCTGCAGGATGTTCAGCGAGATGGCCACGATGCTGCAGGTGTCCTGTCGCACTGCCACCCTCCTGTGGGGACACTGGTGTCACCTCTGTGTCACCTGGGGGTCACAGAAACAGCCTGACCCCACCTACAGGTGTCCTGTCACACTGCCACCCTCCTGTGGGGACACCGGTGTCACCTCCGTGTCACCTGGGGGTCACAGACACAGCCTGACCCGACAAGTGTCCTGTCACACTGCCACCCTCCTGTGGGGACACTAGATTGGCAGCAGGAGTGACCCCTGACCCCGCTGACACTGAGATCCCCCCAGTGTCACTGTGACCCCAAACTGGCACTGACCCCGTCCCTGTGTCCCCAGTGTCACCCCAAACTGGCACTGACCCCGTCCCTGTGTCCCCAGTGTCACCCCAAACTGGCACTGACCCCGTCCCTGTGTCACTGTGACCCCAAACTGGCACTGACCCCGTCCCTGTGTCACTGTGACCCCAAACTGGCACTGACCCCATCCCAGTGTCACTGTGACCCCAAACTGGCACTGACCCCGTCCCTGTGTCCCCAGTGTCACCCCAAACTGGCACTGACCCCGTCCCTGTGTCACTGTGACCCCAAACTGGCACTGACCCCGTCCCTGTGTCACTGTGACCCCAAACTGGCACTGACCCTGTCCCTGTGTCCCCAGTGTCACCCCAAACTGGCACTGACCCTGTCCCTGTGTCACTGTGACCCCAAACTGGCACTGACCCCGTCCCTGTGTCACTGTGACCCCAAACTGGCACTGACCCCGTCCCTGTGTCCCCAGTGTGACCCCAAACTGGCACTGACCCCGTCCCTGTGTCCCCAGTGTCACTGTGACCCCAAACTGGCACTGACCCCGTCCCTGTGTCCCCAGTGTCACTGTGACCCCAAACTGGCACTGACCCTGTCCCTGTGTCCCCAGTGTCACCCCAAACTGGCACTGACCCCGTCCCTGTGTCACTGTGACCCCAAACTGGCACTGACCCCGTCCCTGTGTCCCCAGTGTCACCCCAAACTGGCACTGACCCCGTCCCTGTGTCCCCAGTGTCACTGTGACCCCAAACTGGCACTGACCCTGTCCCTGTGTCACTGTGACCCCAAACTGGCACTGACCCCGTCCCTGTGTCCCCAGTGTCACTGTGACCCCAAACTGGCACTGACCCCGTCCCTGTGTCCCCAGTGTCACTGTGACCCCAAACTGGCACTGACCCCGTCCCTGTGTCCCCAGTGTCACCCCAAACTGGCACTGACCCCGTCCCTGTGTCCCCAGTGTCACTGTGACCCCAAACTGGCACTGACCCGGTCCCTGTGTCACTGTGACCCCAAACTGGCACTGACCCCGTCCCAGTGTCACTGTGACCCCAAATTGGCACTGACCCCGTCCCTGTGTCACTGTGACCCCAAACTGGCACTGACCCCGTCCCTGTGTCCCCAGTGTCACTGTGACCCCAAACTGGCACTGACCCCGTCCCTGTGTCCCCGTGTCACCCCAAACTGGCACTGACCCCGTCCCTGTGTCACTGTGACCCCAAACTGGCACTGACCCTGTCCCTGTGTCACTGTGACCCCAAACTGGCACTGACCCCGTCCCTGTGTCACTGTGACCCCAAACTGGCACTGACCCCGTCCCTGTGTCCCCAGTTTCACCCCAAACTGGCACTGACCCTGTCCCTGTGTCACTGTGACCCCAAACTGGCACTGACACCGTCCCTGTGTCACTGTGACCCCAAACTGGCACTGACCCCGTCCCTGTGTCACTGTGACCCCAAACTGGCACTGACCCCGTCCCTGTGTCACTGTGACCCCAAACTGGCACTGACCCCGTCCCTGTGTCCCCAGTGTCACTGTGACCCCAAACTGGCACTGACCCCGTCCCTGTGTCCCCAGTGTCACCCCAAACTGGCACTGACCCCGTCCCTGTGTCCCCAGTGTCACCCCAAACTGGCACTGACCCCGTCCCTGTGTCACTGTGACCCCAAACTGGCACTGACCCCGTCCCTGTGTCACTGTCACCCCAAACTGGCACTGACCCCGTCCCTGTGTCCCCAGTGTCACTGTCACCCCAAACTGGCACTGACCCCGTCCCTGTGTCCCCAGTGTCACCCCAAACTGGCACTGACCCCGTCCCTGTGTCCCCAGTGTCACTGTGACCCCAAACTGGCACTGACCCCGTCCCTGTGTCACTGTGACCCCAAACTGGCACTGACCCCGTCCCTGTGTCCCCAGTGTCACTGTGACCCCAAACTGGCACTGACCCCGTCCCTGTGTCACTGTGACCCCAAACTGGCACTGACCCCGTCCCTGTGTCACTGTGACCCCAAACTGGCACTGACCCTGTCCCTGTGTCCCCAGTGTCACCCCAAACTGGCACTGACCCCGTCCCTGTGTCACTGTGACCCCAAACTGGCACTGACCCCGTCCCTGTGTCACTGTGACCCCAAACTGGCACTGACCCGTCCCTGTGTCCCCAGTGTCACTGTGACCCCAAACTGGCACTGACCCCGTCCCTGTGTCACTGTGACCCCAAACTGGCACTGACCCCGTCCCTGTGTCACTGTGACCCCAAACTGGCACTGACCCCGTCCCTGTGTCACTGTGACCCCAAACTGGCACTGACCCCGTCCCTGTGTCACTGTGACCCCAAACTGGCACTGACCCCGTCCCTGTGTCACTGTGACCCCAAACTGGCACTGACCCCGTCCCTGTGTCACTGTGACCCCAAACTGGCACTGACCCCGTCCCTGTGTCACTGTGACCCCAAACTGGCACTGACCCCGTCCCTGTGTCCCCAGTGTCACCCCAAACTGGCACTGACCCCGTCCCTGTGTCACTGTGACCCCAAACTGGCACTGACCCCGTCCCTGTGTCCCCAGTGTCACCCCAAACTGGCACTGACCCCGTCCCTGTGTCCCCAGTGTCACTGTGACCCCAAACTGGCACTGACCCCGTCCCTGTGTCCCCAGTGTCACCCCAAACTGGCACTGACCCCGTCCCTGTGTCCCCAGTGTCACTGTGACCCCAAACTGGCACTGACCCCGTCCCTGTGTCCCCAGTGTCACTGTGACCCCAAACTGGCACTGACCCCGTCCCTGTGTCACTGTGACCCCAAACTGGCACTGACCCTGTCCCTGTGTCACTGTGACCCCAAACTGGCACTGACCCCGTCCCTGTGTCACTGTGACCCCAAACTGGCACTGACCCCGTCCCTGTGTCACTGTGACCCCAAACTGGCACTGACCCCGTCCCTGTGTCCCCAGTGTCACCCCAAACTGGCACTGACCCCGTCCCTGTGTCCCCAGTGTCACCCCAAACTGGCACTGACGCCGTCCCTGTGTCACTGTGACCCCAAACTGGCACTGACCCCGTCCCTGTGTCCCCAGTGTCACTGTGACCCCAAACTGGCACTGACCCTGTCCCTGTGTCACTGTGACCCCAAACTGGCACTGACCCCGTCCCTGTGTCCCCAGTGTCACCCCAAACTGGCACTGACCCCGTCCCTGTGTCACTGTGACCCCAAACTGGCACTGACCCCGTCCCTGTGTCCCCAGTGTCACCCCAACTGGCACTGACCCCGTCCCTGTGTCCCCAGTGTCACTGTGACCCCAAACTGGCACTGACCCTGTCCCTGTGTCCCCTGTGTCACTGTGACCCCAAACTGGCACTGACCCCGTCCCTGTGTCCCCAGTGTCACCCCAAACTGGCACTGACCCCGTCCCTGTGTCCCCAGTGTCACTGTGACCCCAAACTGGCACTGACACCGTCCCTGTGTCACTGTGACCCCAAACTGGCACTGACCCCGTCCCTGTGTCCCCAGTGTCACCCCAAACTGGCACTGACCCTGTCCCTGTGTCACTGTGACCCCAAACTGGCACTGACCCCGTCCCTGTGTCACTGTGACCCCAAACTGGCACTGACCCCGTCCCTGTGTCACTGTGACCCCAAACTGGCACTGACCCCGTCCCTGTGTCCCCAGTGTCACTGTGACCCCAAACTGGCACTGACCCCGTCCCTGTGTCCCAGTGTGACCCCAAACTGGCACTGACCCCGTCCCTGTGTCACTGTGACCCCAAACTGGCACTGACCCCGTCCCTGTGTCACTGTGACCCCAAACTGGCACTGACCCCGTCCCTGTGTCCCCAGTGTGACCCCAAACTGGCACTGACCCCGTCCCTGTGTCACTGTGACCCCAAACTGGCACTGACCCCGTCCCTGTGTCCCCAGTGTCACCCCAAACTGGCACTGACCCCGTCCCTGTGTCACTGTGACCCCAAACTGGCACTGACCCCGTCCCTGTGTCACTGTGACCCCAAACTGGCACTGACCCCGTCCCTGTGTCCCCAGTGTCACCCCAAACTGGCACTGACCCCGTCCCTGTGTCACTGTCACCCCAAACTGGCACTGACCCCGTCCCTGTGTCACTGTGACCCCAAACTGGCACTGACCCCGTCCCTGTGTCACTGTGACCCCAAACTGGCACTGACCCTGTCCCTGTGTCCCCAGTGTCACCCCAAACTGGCACTGACCCCGTCCCTGTGTCACTGTCACCCCAAACTGGCACTGACCCCGTCCCTGTGTCCCCAGTGTCACTGTGACCCCAAACTGGCACTGACCCTGTCCCTGTGTCCCCAGTGTCACTGTGACCCCAAACTGGCACTGTCCCTGTGTCCCCAGTGTCACTGTCACCCCAAACTGGCACTGACCCCGTCCCCGTGTCCCCAGTGTCACTGTGACCCCAAACTGGCACTGACCCCGTCCCTGTGTCACTGTCACCCCAAACTGCACTGACCCCGTCCCTGTGTCCACTGTGACCCAAACTGGCACTGACCCGTCCCTGTGTCCCCAGTGTCACTGTGACCCAAACTGGCACTGACCCCTCCCTGTGTCACTGTCACCCCAACTGGCACTGACCCCGTCCCTGTGTCCAATGTCACCCCAAACTGGCACTGACCCCGTCCCTGTGTCACTGGTGACCCCAAACTGGCACTGACCCTGTCCCTGTTCACTGTGACCCAAACTGGCACTGACCCCGTCCCAGTGTCACTGTGACCCCAAACTGGCACTGACCCCGTCCCTGTGTCCCCAGTGTCACCCAAACTGGCACTGACCCGTCCCTTGTCCCAGTGTCACTGTGACCACCAACTGGCACTGACCCTGTCCCTGTGTCACTGTGACCCCAAACTGGCACTGACCCCGTCCCAGTGTCACTGTGACCCCAAACTGGCAACTTGACCCCGTCCCTGTGTCACTGTGACCCCAAACTGGCACTGACCCCGTCCCTGTGTCACTGTGACCCCAAACTGGCACTGACCCCGTCCCTGTGTCACTGTGACCCCAAACTGGCACTGACCCCGTCCCTGTGTCCCCAGTGTCACTGTGACCCCAAACTGGCACTGACCCCGTCCCTGTGTCCCCAGTGTCACTGTGACCCCAAACTGGCACTGACCCTGTCCCTGTGTCACTGTGACCCCAAACTGGCACTGACCCCGTCCCTGTGTCACTGTGACCCCAAACTGGCACTGACCCCGTCCCCCAAAACTGCCCCAAATTGTCCCCAAACCCCAAAACTGACCCGGGCCAGGTCTGGTTGGGCTCAAAGAGGATCAGCAGGGTGGGCTCGTAGTAGCCATGCAAGAACTACAGGGGTTGGCACACCCAAAAACCCCTGAAATCCCCCTAAAACCTCCTGAATCACCCCCAAAACCCCCTGAATCACCCCCAAAACCCCCTGAATCACCCCCAAAACCCCAAAACTGACCCGGGCCAGGTCTGGTTGGGCTCGAAGAGGATCAGCAGGGTGGGCTCGTAGTAGCCATGCAGGAACTGCACGGGCTGGGAGTCCCAAAACCCCTGAAACCCCCTCAAAACCCCCCAAAACTGCCCCAAATTGTCCCCAAACCCCAAAACTGACCCGGGCCAGGTCTGGTTGGGCTCGAAGAGGATCAGCAGCGTGGGTTCATAGTAGCCATGCAGGAACTGCATGTCGATGATGTTGAGCAGTTTCTCGTCCAGCTCCCGCACGTCGATGATGTAGCTGGGCAGGAAACTCGACTTCTGCCTGTGGGGATGGCAGGGGGGGTTCAGGGGGCTGCCTCGGTTTTGGGGAGCCCTGGGGGGGTTTAGGGGGGTCTCTCACCCCTCTCCCACCAGCCCCTCGTGCTCGTCGGCCAGCGAGTCGCGGCGGAAGGGCAGCACCACCAGGCGCGTGCCGTAGATCAGCATCACCGCGCAGCGCCCGTCGGGGTCCACGCGCACGCGGGGCGTGTGCACGTTCTGCACGAAGCCGTCCTGGAAAAGGGGAATTTGGGGTGTTTGGGATCTGGGAAAACCCCAAAATCCATCCCAGAGTGACCCCACACCAGCACGCGGGGTGTGTGCACGTTCTGCACGAAGCCGTCCTGGAAAAATGGGAATTTGGGGTAAATCTGGGATGTGGAGAAACCCCAAAATCCATCCCACAGCCCCGTGTGCATGATCTGCACGAAGCTGTCCTGGAAAAATGGGAATTTGGGGTGTTTGGGATCTGGAAAAACCCCAAAATCCATCCCACAGCCCCATGTGCACGTTCTGCACGAAGCCGTCCTGGAAAAATGGGAATTTGGGGGGTTTGGGATCTGGAAAAACCCCAAAATCCATCCCACAGCTCTGTGTGAATGTTCTGCACGAAGCCGTCCTGGAAAAATGGGAATTTGGGGGGTTTGGGGTGGCTCTGGAACCCCAAAATCTATCCCAAAGCTCTCTCTCCACAATGCCATCTTAAAAATGGGAATTTGGGGGCTTTGGGGTGGCTCTGGAACCCCAAAATCCATCCCAGAGTGACCCCACACCAGCACGTGGGGCGTGTGCACGTTCTGCACGAAGCCGTCCTGGAAAAATGGGAATTTGGGGTGTTTGGAGTGGCTCTGGAACCCCAAAATCCATCCCAATGCTCTCTGTGCACGAAGCCGTCCTGGAAAAATGGGAATTTGGGGTAAATCTGGGATGTGGAGAAACCCCAAAATCCATCCCACAGCCCCGTGTGCATGAAGCCGTCCTGGAAAAATGGGAATTTGGGGTGTTTGGGATCTGGGAAAACCCCAAAATCCATCCCACAGCCCCGTGTGCACGTTCTGCATGAAGCCGTCCTGGAAAAAATGAAATTATGGGGTGTTTGGGATCTGGAAAAACCCCAAAATCCATCCCACAGCCCCGTGTGCACAAAGCCATCCTGAAAAAATGGGAATTTGGGGGGTTTGGGATCTGGGAAAACCCCAAAATCCATCCCAGAGTGACCCCACACCCGCACACGGGGCGTGTGCACGTTCTGCACGAAGCCGTCCTAGAAAAATGGGAATTTGGGGGGTTTGGGGCGGCTCTGGAACCCCAAAATCCACCCCAGAGTGACCCCACACCCGCATGCGCAGCGTGTGCACATTCTGCACGAAGCCGTCCTGGAAAATGGGAATTTGGGGGGTTTGGAGTGGCTCTGGAACCCCAAAATCCATCCCACAGCTCTGTGTGCACAAAGTCGTCCTGGAAAAGTGGGAATTTGGGGGGTTTGGGATCTGGAAAAACCCCAAAATCCATCCCACAGCCCCGTGTGCACGTTCTGCACGAAGCCGTCCTGGAAAAATGGGAATTTGGGGTACCCCAAAATCCATCCTGGGGGAAATGAGGGAATTTGGGGTTGTGGAATAACCCTGGGATTTGAAGGAGCCCCAAAATCTAGGGGAAACTGAGGGAATGTGGGGTTCTGGGATTTGGGGAACCCCAAAATCGGGGGGACGAGGGAATTTGGAGTTTTGGGATCTGGGATTCCCCAAAATCTGAGGGAATGAGGGAATTTGGGGTGTGGGATTTGGGGAACCCCAAAATCTGGGGGATGATGGAATTTGGGGATCTGGGGAACCCCAAAATCTGGGGGAATGAGGGAATTTGGTGTGGGATTTGGGGGAATGAGGGAATTTGGGGTTCTGGGATTTGGGGGGATGAGGGAATTTGGGGTTCTGGGATTTGGGGGGATGAGGGAATTTGGGGGGGATGAGGGGATTTGGGGGGTGGGATTTGGGGGGGATGAGGGGATTTGGGGTTCTGGGATTTGGGGAACCCCAAAATCTGGGGGAATGAGGGAATTTGGGGTGTGAGATTTGGGGGATGAGGGAATTTGGGGGGTGGGATTTGGGGGGGATGAGGGAATTTGGGGGGGATGAGGGGATTTAGGGGGTGGGATTTGGGGGGATGAGGGGATTTGGGGTTCTGGGATTTGGGGAACCCCAAAATCTGGGGGAATGAGGGAATTTGGGGTGTGAGATTTGGGGGATGAGGGAATTTGGGGGGTGGGATTTGGGGGGGATGAGGGAATTTGGGGGGGATGAGGGGATTTAGGGGGTGGGATTTGGGGGGATGAGGGGATTTGGGGTTCTGGGATTTGGGGAACCCCAAAATCTGGGGGAATGAGGGAATTTGGGGTGTGGGATTTGGGGGATGAGGGAATTTGGGGTGTGGGATTGGGGGAACCCCAAAATCTGGGGGGAAATGAGGGAATTTGGGGTGTGGGATTTGGGGGGATGAGGGGATTTGGGGGGTGGGATTTGGGGGGATGAGGGAATTTGGGGGGATGAGGGGACTTGGGGGGATGAGGAGATTTGGGGGGTGGGATTTGGGGGGATGAGGGGATTTGGGGGGTGGGATTTGGGGGATGAGGGAATTTGGGGGGTGGGATTTGGGGGGATGAGGTAATTTGGGGGGTGGGATTTGGGGGGTGGGATTTGGGGAGGATGAGGGGATTTGGGGGGTGGGATTTTGGGGGATGAGGGAATTTGTGGGGTGGGATTTGGGGGGTGGGATTTGGGGGGAATGAGAGAATTTGGGGTGTTGGATTTGGGGGGATGAGGGGATTTGGGGGGATTAGGGAATTTGGGGGGATGAGGGGATTTGGGGGGTGGGATTTGGGGGATGAGGGAATTTGGGGTTCTGGGATTTGGGGAACCCCAAAATCGAGGGGGGAATGAGGGAATTTGGGGTGTGGGATTTGGGGGATTAGGGAATTTGAGGTGTGAGATTAGGGGTGATGAGGGAATTTGGGGTGTGGGATTTGGGGGATGAGGTATTTGGGGGGATGATGGAATTTGGGGGGATGAGGGAATTTGGGGGGAATGAGAGAATTTGGGGGGATGAGGGATTTGGGGTGTGGAATTTGGGGGAAACCCAAAATCTGGGGGGAAATGAGGGAATTTGGGGGGTGGGACTTGGGGGGATGAGGGAATTTGGGGGGGATGTGGGAATTTTGGGAATGAGGGGATTTGGGGGTGGGATTTGGGGGATGAGGAGATTTGGGGGAATGAGGGGATTTGGGGGGGATGAGGGGATTTGGGGGGTGGGATTTGGGGAGGATGAGTGAATTTGGGGGGTGGGATTTTGGGGGATCAGGGAATTTGTGGGGTGGGATTTGGGGGGATGAGGGGATTTGGGGTGTGGGATTTGGGGAGGATGAGTGAATTTGGGGGGTGGGATTTTGGGGGATGAGGGGATTTGTGGGGTGGGATTTGGGGGGAATGAGGAATTTGGGGTGTGGGATTTGGGGGGGAATGAGGGAATTTGGGGTTCAGCCCCACCCGCAGCTCCGGCTCCTCGAAGTAGTGCAGGGACAGAGTCTTGAGGTCGTGGGTGCCGGGGTCGTACTCCACCACCGAGAGCTGCGGGAACAGCACCCCAAAAACGGGTTAGGGCACCCCAAAATCATCCACAGCACCCCAAAATCTGTAATGGCACCTTAAAGCTATCAACAGCACCCCAAAATCTGTAATTGCACCCCAAAACTGAGTCCCAGCACCCCAAAACGGGGTCGTACTCCACCACCGAGAGCTGCGGGAACAGCACCCCAAAAACGGGTCAGGGCACCCCAAAATCTGTAATGGCACCTTAGAGCTATCTACAGCACCCCAAAATCTGTAATTGCACCCCAAAATTGAGTCACATCACCCCAAAATGGGGTTGTACTCCACCACTGAGAGCTGCGGGAACAGCACCCCAAAAACGGGTCAGGGCACCCCAAAATCATCCACAGCACCCCAAAATCTGTAATTGCACCCCAAAATTGAGTCACATCACCCCAAAATGGGGTCGTACTCCACCACCGAGAGCTGCGGGAACAGCACCCCAAAAACGGGTCAGGGCACCCCAAAAATCATCCACAGCACCCCAAAATTTGTAATTGCACCTTAAAGCTATCTACAGCACCCCAAAATCTGTAATTGCACCCCAAAATTGAGTCCCAGCACCCCAAAATGGGGTCGTACTCCACCACCGAGAGCTGCGGGAACAGCACCCCAAAAATGGGTTAAGGCACCCCAAAAATCATCCACAGCACCCCAAAATCTGTAATGGCACCTTAAAGCTATCAACAGCACCCCAAAATCTGTAATTGCACCCCAAAATTGAGTCCCAGCACCCCAAAATGGGGTCGTACTCCACCATCGAGAGCTGCGGGAACAGCACCCCAAAAATGGGTCAGGGAACCCCAAAATCTCTAATGGCACCCCAAAATCATCTACAGCACCCCAAAATCTGAAATGGCACCCCAAAATTGAGTCCCAGCACCCCAAAATCTGTAATGGCACCCCAAAATTGAGTCAAATCACCCCAAAACGGGGTCATACTCCACCACTGAGAGCTGCAGGAACAGCACCCCAAAAACGGGTTAGGGCACCCCAAAATCATCCACAGCACCCCAAAATCTGTAATGGCACCCCAAAATTTGTAATTGCACCCCAAAATTGACTCACATGACCCCAAAATGGGGTCGTACTCCTCCACCGAGAGCTGCGGGAACAGCACCCCAAAAACCCCTCAGGGCACCCCAAAATCTCTAATGGCACCCCAAAATCATCCACAGCACCCCAAAATCTGTAATGGCACCCCAAAATCTGTAATGGCAACCCAAAATCTGTAATGGCACCTTAAAACTATCTACAGCACCCCAAAATCTGTAATGGCACCCCAAAATCTCTAATTGCACCCCAAAATCTGTAATGGCACCCCAAAACTGAGTCCCAGCACCCCAAAATGGGGTCGTACCCCACCACCGAGAGCTGCGGGAACAGCACCCCAAAAACGGGTCAGGGCACCCCAAAATCATCCACAGCACCCCAAAAATTATCAACAGCACCCCAAAACTGAGTCACAGCACCCCACAGTTACCAACAGCACCCCAAAATCCATAACTCCACCCCAAAACTGAGTCACAGCACCCCAAAATCATCAACAGCACCCCACAATTCTTAATGGGGTTTTTTTGGGTTTTGGGATCTTTTTAGGGGTCTCTTTTTTGAGGTTCTTTGGGATTTTTTGGGTTTTTCTGGGGGTTCTTTGTGATTTTATTGTGGTTTTCCGAGGTTCTTTGTGATTTTTTTTAGATTCTTTGGGATTTTTTTGGGTTTTTTTGAGATTCTTTAGGATTTTGTTGTAGTTTTTCTGAGGTTCTTTGTGGCTTTTTTTTTTTGGGTTTTCTGGGGTTCTTTGGGATTTGTGGGATTTCTTTGAGGTTCTTTAAGATTTTTTGGGTTTTCTTGGGGTTCTTCCAAATTTTTTGTGGTTTTCTGACGTTCTTTGTGACTTTTTGGTTTTTTTTGAGATTCTGAGAGATTTTTTTGTGGTTTTCTGAGGTTCTCTGTGATTTTCTGGTGGTTTCCCGAGGTTCTTTGTGGTTATTTTGGGGATTTTTTTATGTTCTTTAGGATTTTTTTGAGCTCTTTTGAGGTTCTTTGTGATTTTTGGGGGGTTATTTGACATTCTTTGATTTTTTGGGGGTTTTCTGGGGCTTCTTTGTGATTTTTTGGTGGTTTTCTGAGGATCTTTGTGATTTTTTGGGATTTTTTTTGGGATTCTCTGTGATTTTTTTGTGGTTTTCTGAGGTTTTTTGTGATTTTTTGGGGTTTTTTTTAGATTCTCTTTGATTTTTTTTGTGTTTTTCCAAGGTTCTTTGTGAGTTTTTTGAGATTCTTTGATTGTTTTGGGGGGTTTTCTGGGGCTTCTTTGTGATTTTTTGGTGGTTTTCTGAGGTTCTTGGTGATGTTTTTGGGGTTTTCTGCGTCATCTTTCTGATTTTTTTGTGGTTTTCCAAGGTTCTTTGTGATTTTTTTTGGGTTTTTTGAGGATCTTTTGGATTTTTTTGAGGATCTTTGTGATTTTTTGAGGGTTTTTTTGGGGGGTTCATTGGGATTTTTTTGGGTTTTTTGAAATTCTTTGTGATTTTTTTGGGTTTTTCTGGGGTTCTTTGGGATTTTATTGTTGTTTACTGAGGTTCTTTGTGGGGTTTTTTTTAGATTTTTTGGGATTTTTTTTGATTTTACAAGGTTTTTGTGATTTTGTTTTTTTGAGGATCTTTTGGATTTTTTTGAGGTTCTTTGTGATTTTGGGGGGTTTTTTGAGGCTCTTTTGGATTTTTTGGGGGTTCTTTGTAATTTTCTGGGGTTTTTTGAGGATCTTTGTGATTTTTTTGGGGGGTTTTTTGGGGTTCTTTGGAATTTTTTGGGGTTTTTTTGAGGTTCTTTAGGCTTTTTGGGTTGGGGTTTTTTTTTTGAGATTCTGGGGGTGGTTTTTTTGGTTTTTTGAGGTTCTTTGTGATTTTTTGGGCTTTTTTTGGGATTTTTTTTGGGTTTTTTGAAATTCTTTGTGATTTTTTTGGTTTTTTCTGGGATTCTTTGGGATTTTTGTAGGTTTTCTGGGGATCTTTGAGATTTTTTTGGGGTTTTCTGAGGTTCATTGGGGTTTTTTTGTAGTTTTCTGGGATTCCTGGAGGTCTTTTTTTAGATTCATTGGGATTTTAGGAGTTTTTTTAGGTTATTTGTGATTTTTGGGCGTTTTTGAGGATCTTTTGAATTTTTTTGAGGTTATTTGTAATTTTGGGGTTTTTTTTGAGGCTCTTTTGGATTTTGGGGGGTTCTTTGTAATTTTCTGGGTTTTTTGAGGATCTTTGTGATTTTTTGGGGGTTTTTTTGGGGTTCTTTGGAATTTTTTGGGGTTTTTTTGAGGTTCTTTAGGCTTTTTGGGTTGGGTTTTTTTTTTGAGATTCTGGGGTTTTTTTTTGTTTTTTTGAGGTTCTTTGTGAATTTTTGGGGGTTTTTTGGCGGGTTCATTGGGATTTTTTTTGGTTTTTTTAAATTCTTTGTGATTTTTTGGGGTTTTTCTGGGGTTCTTTGGGATTTTATTGTTGTTTTCTGAGGTTCTTTGGGGTTTTTTTTTTAGATTTTTTGGGGATTTTTTTGATTTTCCGAGGTTTTTGTGATTTTTTTGGGTTTTTTGAGGATCTTTTGGATTTTTTTGAGGTTCTTTGTAATTTTGGGGGGTTTTTTGACGCTCTTTTGGATTTTTTTTGGGGGGGTCTTTGTAATATTCTGGGGTTTTTTGAGGATCTTTGTGATTTTTTTTGGGTTTTTTTGGGGTTCTTTGGAATTTTTGGGGGTTTTTTTGAGGTTCTTTAGGCTTTTTGGGTTGGGGTTTTTTTTTTTGAGATTCTGGGGGTGTTTTTTTTGGTTTTTTGAGGTTCTTTGTGATTTTTTTGGGTTTTTTTAGGGGTTCTTTGGAATTTTTTTGGGTTTTTTGAAATTCTTTGTGATTTTTTTGGTTTTTTCTCGGGTTCTTTGGGATTTTATTGTTGTTTACTGAGGTACTTTGGGGTTTTTTTTTTAGATTTTTTGAGGATATTTTTTGATTTTCCGAGGTTTTTGTGACTTTTTTTTGGTTTTTTTGAGGCTCTTTTGGATTTCTGGGGGGTTCTTTGTAATTTTCTCGGGTTTTTTGAGGATCTTTGTGATTTTTTGGGGTTTTTTTGAGGTTCTTTAGGCTTTTTGGGTTGGGGTTGTTTTTTGAGATTCTGGGGGTTTTTTTTGTTTTTTTGAGGTTCTTTGTGATTTTTTGGGGTTTTTTTGGGGGGGTTCTTCGGGATTTTTTTGGTTTTTTGAAATTCTTTGTGATTTTTTTGGGTTTTTCTGGGGTTCTTTGGGATTTTATTGTTGTTTTCTGAGGTTCTTTGGGGGTTTTTTTTAGATTTTTTTGGGATTTTTTTTGATTTTCCGAGGTTTTTGTGATTTTTTTTTGTTATTTGAGGATCTTTTGGATTTTTTGAGGTTCTTTGTAATTTTGGGGGTTTTTTTGAGGCTCTTTTGGATTTTTGGGGGGTTCTTTGTAATTTTCTGGGGTTTTTTGAGGATCTTTGTGATTTTTTTTGGGGTTTTTTTGGGGTTCTGTGGAATTTTGGGTTT
>NC_044213.2:150247217-150299757 GCF_003957565.2 Taeniopygia guttata | reverse complement strand
CGTGTTATCCCGTGTTATTACAGTACAACACGTAATAGTCATGTACATACATGAGCCGGCTTGTGTGGTTTATCCGGTTTATTCCGGTTTATCCCGGTTTAACCCGGTTTATCCGGTTTATCCCGGTCTATCCCGGTCTATCCCGTGTTATCCCGTGTTGTTGCAGTGCAACACGTAATAGTCATGTACATACATGAGCCGGTTTGTGTGGTTTATCCGGTTTATTCCTGGTTTATCCCGTGTTATTCCGGTTTTAACCCGGTCTATCCCGGTTTCTGTGGTTTATCCCGTGTTATCCCGTGTTGTTGCAGTGTAACACGTAATAGTCATGCACATACATGAGCACGGCCACGGGCTGGCCCAGGATCAGGGACAGCCACACGGCCGCGTTGCCGTAGTGCCCCCGCAGGAACCGCGACACCAGCCAGGCCAGCGGGATCTGGGGACAACATGGGACACCTGTGTCACACCTGTGTCACTGTGTCACACCTGTGTCACCTGTGTCACCTGTGTCACCTGTGTCACCTGTGTGTCACCTGTGTGTCACCTGTGTCACCTATGTCACCTGTGTGTCACCTGTGTGTCACCTGTGTGTCACCTGTGTCACCTGTGTCACCTGTGTCACCCCTGTGTCACACCTGTGTCACACCTGTGTCACACCTGTGTCACCTGTGTCACACCTGTGTCACCTGTGTCACACCTGTGTCACCTGTGTCACCTGTGTCACCTGTGCCACCTGTGTCACACCTGTGTCACCTGTGTCACACCTGTGTCACCTCCTGTGTCACACCTGTGTCACACCTGTGTCACCTCCTGTGTCACACCTGTGTCACACCTGTGTCACCTGTGTCACCTGTGTCACACCTGTCACACCTGTGTCACCTGTGTCACCTGTGTCACACCTGTGTCACCTGTGTCACCTGTGTCACCTGTGTCACCTGTGTCACACCTGTGTCACACCTGTGTCACACCTGTGTCACCTGTGTCACCGGTGTCACCTGTGTCACCTGTGTCACACCTGTGTCACCTGTGTCACACCTGTGTCACCTGTGTCACCTGTGTCACACCTGTGTCACACCTGTGTCACACCTGTGTCACCTGTGTCACACCTGTGTCACCTGTGTCACCTGTGTCACCTGTGTCACCTCCTGTGTCACACCTGTGTCACACCTGTGTCACCTGTGTCACCTGTGTCACCTGTGTCACCTGTGTCACACCTGTGTCACACCTGTGTCACCTGTGTCACACCTGTGTCACACACACACACCTGTGTCACACCTGTGTCACACCTGTGTCACCTGTGTCACCTGTGTCACCTGTGTGTCACCTGTGTCACACCTGTGTCACACCTGTGTCACCCCCGTGTCACACCTGTGTCACCTGTGTCACACCTGTGTCACACCTGTGTCACCTGTGTCACCTGTGTCACACCTGTGTCACCTGTGTCACACCTGTGTCACCTCCTGTGTGTCACACCTGTGTCACCTGTGTCACCTGTGTCACACCTGTGTCACACCTGTGTCACCTGTGTCACCTGTGTCACCTGTGTCACACCTGTGTCACACCTGTGTCACCTGTGTCACACCTGTGTCACCTCCTGTGTGTCACACCTGTGTCACCTGTGTCACCTCCTGTGTCACCTGTGTCACCTCCGTGTCATCCCCGTGTCACCTGTGTCACACCTGTGTCACCTCCTGTGTCACCTCTGTGCCACCAAATTTTTGGGATCCCCCATTTTTTTGATTCCCCATTTTTGGGGTTCCCAATTTTTGGGGTGCCCCAATTTTTGGGGTGTCAGTTTTTGGTGTCCCTTGGATTTTGGGATCCCCCATTTTTGGAGTTCCCCGGATTTTGGGGTGCCCACGATTTTGGGGTGCTCCGCATTTTGGGGTGCCCATTTTTGGTGTCCCCCATTTTTGGGGTGCCCAATTTTTAGGGTGCCCCGGATTTTAAGGTTCTCAATTTTTGGGGAACCCCATTTTTGGTGTAACCCATTTTTGCATTGCCCCATTTTTGGGGTGCCTGTTTTTGGTGTCCCATTTTTGGGGCACCCTGGATTTTGGTGTCCCCCTATTTTGGGGTGCCCGTTTGTGGGGTCCCCCATTTTTGGTGTGCCAATTTTTGGGGTACCCCAGTTTTTGGGGTGCGCTGGATTTTAGGGATCCCACATTTTTGCTGTGCCCGGTTTTTAGGCTGCCCCGGATTTTGGGGTGCCCTGGATTTTGGGGTTCCCTGGATTTGGGGCTCCCCAGATTTTGGGGTTCCCCGTTTTTAGGCTGCCCAGTTTTTTGGGGTTCCCCATTTTTGGGGTTCCCCATTTTTAGGCTGCCCTGGATTTTGGGGTGCCCCGTTTTTGGGGTTCCCCGTTTATGGGGTCCCCATTTTTTCGGTTCCCCGTTTTTGGGGTTCCCCGATTTTGGGGTTTCCCGTTTTTGGGGTTCCCCGTTTTTAGGCTGCCCTGGATTTTGGGGTTCCCCGTTTTTGGGGTGCCCAGTTTTTTGGGGTTCCCCGTTTTTGGGATCCCCCATTTCTGGTGTTCCCCGTTCTTGGTGTCCCTCATTTTAGGGATCTCCCATTTTTGGGGTGCCCCGGATTTTGGGGTTTCCCATTTTGGGGTTCCCCATTTTTGGAGTGCCGGATTTTGAGCTGCCCTGGATTTTGGGGTGCCCCGTTTTTGTGGTTCCCGTTTTTGGGGTGCCGGATTTTGGTATCCCCCATTTTTGGTGTCGCCTGTTTTTGGTGTCCCCCGTTTTTGGGGTTCGCCATTTTTGGGGTGCCCATTTTTGGGGTGCCCCAGATTTTGGGGTGCCCCATTTTTGGTGTACCCTGAATTTTGGAGTGCCCCAATTTTGGGTTGCCCATTTTTGGTGTCCCCCATTTTTGGGGTGCCCTATTTTTAGGGTGCCCCGGATTTTAGGGTTCTAAATTTTTGGGGCGCCCCATTTTTGGTGTAACCCATTTTTTGTGTCCCCCATTTTTGCGTTGCCCCATTTCTGTGGTTCCCCGTTTTTGGGGTTGCCCGTTTTTGGGGTTCCCATTTTTGGGGTTCCCATTTTTGGTGTCCCCCATTTTTAAGGTGCCCCGGATTTTGGGGTTCCCCATTTTTGATGTGCCCCAGATTTTGGGATTCCCCATTTTTGGGATTCCCCATTTTTGGGGTTCCCCATTTATGGGGTTGCCCATTTTTGGTGTGCCCAGATTTTGTGGTTCCCCAGATTTTGGGGTGTCCCGTTTTTGGGGTTCCCGGTTTTTGGGGTACCCCAGATTTTGGGACTCCCCGGATTTTGGGGTGTCCCGTTTTTGGGGTTCCCGATTTTGGGGTTCCCCATTTTAGGGATCCCCCATTTTTGGTGTGCCCCGGATTTTGGGGTTCCCGTTTTTGGAGTTCCCGATTTTGGGGTGTCCAGTTTTTTGGGGTTCCCATCTTTGGGATTCCCCGTTTTTGGGGTTCCCCGTTTTTGGTGTGCCCAGTTTTTTGAGGTTCCCCGTTTTTGGGGGTTCCCCATTTTAGGCTGCCCTGGATTTTGGTGTTCCCCATTTTTGGGGTTCCCGTTTTTAGTGTGCCCAGTTTTTTGGTGTCCCCCATTTTTGGGGTTTCCCATTTTTGGGGTTCCCCATTTTTGGGGTTCCCCATTTTTTGGGTCCCCCATTTTTGGGGTCCCCCATTTTTGGGGTTCCCTGGATTTTGGGGTTCCCATTTTTGATGTGCTGGATTTTTGGTGTCCCCCATTTTTAAGGTGCCCCAGATTTTGGGGTTCCCCGTTTTTGGGGTTCCCCGTTTTTGGGGTGCCCAGTTTTTTGGGGTTCCCTGTTTTTGGGATTTCCCATTTTGTGGTTCCCCATTTTTGGGGTTTCTCATTTTGGGGTGCCCCGTTTTTGGGGTTTCCCATTTTGGGGTTCCCCGTTTTTGGGGTTTCCCATTTTGGGGTTCCCCGTTTTTGGGCACCCTGGATTTTGGGGTCCCCCATTTTTGGTGTGCCGATTTTTGGTGTCCCCCATTTTTGGGTGCCCAGTTTTTGGGGTTCCCCATTTTTGGTCTCCCCCATTTTAGGGATCCCCCATTTTTGGTATCCCCCATTTTTGGGGTTGCCCATTTTTGGGGTTCCCGTTTTTGGGGTGACGGATTTTTGGGTGCCGGATTTTCGAGTGCCCCAGATTTTGGGGTTTCCCATGTTTTGGGGTTCCCGTTTTTGGGGTTCCCATTTTTTCGGTGCCCCATTTTCGGTGTCCCCCATTCTTGGGGTCCCCGTTTTTGGGGTTCCCCGTTTTTGATGTGCCCAGATTTTGGGGTTCCCTGTTTTTGGGGTGCCCAGTTTTTTTGTATCCTCCGTTTTTGGGGTTCCCCATTTTTGGTCTCCCCCATTTTAGGGGTTCCCCATTTTTGGGTGCCCCAGATTTTGGGGTTCCCCATTTTCAGTGTCCCCCATTTATGTGGTTCCCCGATTTTGGGGTTCCTGTTTTTGGTGTCCCCCATTTTAGGGATCCCCCGTTTTTGGTGTGCCCAGATTTTGGTGTTCCCGTTTTTGGGACTCCCCATTTTTTGGGGTGTCCCGATTTTGGGGTGTCCCATTTTCGGGGTTCCCGGATTTTGGGGTTCCCTTTTTTTGGGGTTCCCCATTTTTGGTCTCCCCCATTTTTGGTCTCCCCCGTTTTTGGTCTCCCCCATTTTAGGGATCCCCCATTTTTGGGGTCCCCCATTTTTGTGGTTCCCCGTTTTTGGGGTTCCCCATTTTTGGGGTGCCCTGGATTTTGGTGTCCCCATTTTTGGGGTTCCCGATTTTGGTATTCCCCATTTTTGGGGCTCCACAGATTTTGGAGTTCCCGTTTCTGGGACTCCCCATTTTTTGGGGTGCCCTGGATTTTGGGGTTGCCCGTTTTTGGTGTCCCCTGTTTTTGGGGTGCCCAGTTTTTTGGTGTCCCCCGTTTTTGGGACTCCCCATTTTTGGGGTTCCCCATTTTCGGGGTGTCCCGATTTCGGGGTGCCGGGTTTCGGGGTGCCGGATTTCGGGGTCCCCTGGATTTCGGGGTGCCGTATTTCGGGGTGCTCACCTGCGCCGCCATGCCCATGAAGGCCCAGAGCCGGAACATCCGCAGGGGGACGCTCACCAGGTACTGTGGGGACGGCGCCGTTGGGGGACCCCCGGGTTTGGGGGGACCCCCCGCGGGTTTTGGGGGTCCCCCGGGATTTTGGGGGGTCTGGGCGGGAATTTGGGGGGTTCCCGGCTGAAATTTGGGGGTTCTGGGCGGGAATTTTGGGGCTCTGAGTGGGATTTTGGGGTTTCCAGTTGGATTTTGGGGTCTCCCAATAGGATTTTGGGGTTCCCCCCCGATTTTGGGGTTCCCAGTGGGAATTTTGGGGGTTCTGGGCGGGAATTTTGGCGGTTCCCCCACTGATTTTGGGGGTTCTGAGCGGGATTTTGGCGTCTCCCAATGGGATTTTGGGGGTTCCCGGCTGAAATTTGGGGGTTCTGGGCGGGAATTTTGGGGTTCCCAGTGGGATTTTGGCATCTCCCGACAGGATTTTGGGGTTCCCCCCGCAGGTTTTGGGGTTCCCCGTGGGATTTTGGGGGGTCTGGGCGGGAATTTTGGGGGTTCCCCGCTGAAATTTGGGGGTTCTGGGTGGGAATTTTGGGGTTCTGAGCGGGATTTTGGCATCTCCCGATGGGATTTTGGGGTTCCCAGTTGGATTTTTGGGGTTCCCAGTTGGATTTTGGTGGGTCTGGGCGGGAATTTTGGGGGTTCCCGGCTGAAATTTAGGGGTTCTGGGTGGGAATTTTGGGGTTCTGAACGGGATTTTGGCGTCTCCCGATGGGATTTTGGGGGTTCCTGGCTGAAATTTGGGGGTTCCCAGTTGGATTTTGGGGGTTCCCTGGTAGGATTTTGGGGTTCCCCCCCTGATTTTGGGGTTCCCAGTTGGATTTTGGGCGTTCTTGGTGGGATTTTGGGGGGTCTGGGCGGGAATTTTGGCGGTTCACCGCTGAAATTTGGGGTTTCTGGGTGGGAATTTTGGGGTTCTGAGCGGGATTTTGGGGTTTCCAGTTGGATTTTGGGGTCTCCCAATGGGATTTTGGGGTTCCCCCCCGATTTTGGGGGTCCTTGGTGGGATTTTGGGGGTTCTGTGTGGGAATTTTGGGGTTCTGAGCGGGATTTTGGCGTCTCCCGATGGGATTTTGGGGTTCCCAGTTGGATTTTGGGGTTCCCAGTTGGATTTTGGGGTCTCCCAATGGGATTTTGGGATTCCCCCCTTGATTTTGGGGTTCCCAGTAGGATTTTGGGGGTTCCCCCCTTAATTTTGGGGTTCCCAGTTGGATTTTGGGGGTTCCCTGGTGGGATTTTGGGGTTCCCCCCCGATTTTGGGGTTCCCAGTTGGATTTTGGTGGTTCCCTGGTGGGATTTGTGGGTCCCCCCCTGATTTTGGGGTCTCCCAATGGGATTTTGGGGTTCCCCCCCTGATTTGGGGGTTCCCAGTTGGATTTTGGGGGTTCCCTGGTGGAATTTGGGGGTCCTTGGTGGGATTTTGGGGGTTCCTGGCTGAAATTTGGGGGTTCCCAGTTGGATTTTGGGGATTCCCTGGTGGGATTTTGGGGTTCCCCCCTTGATTTTGGGGTCTCCCAATGGGATTTTGGGGTTCCCCCCCGATTTTGGGGTTCCCAGTGGGAATTTTGGGAGTTCTGGGAGGGAATTTTGGGGGTTCCCGGCTGAAATTTGGGGGTTCTGGGTGGGAATTTTGGGGTTCTGAGCGGGATTTTGGCATCTCCTGATGGGATTTTGGGGGTTCCCAGTTGGAGTTTGGGGGTTCCCAGTTGGATTTTGGGGTTCCCCCCCTGATTTTGGGGTTCCCAGTTGGATTTGTGGGTTCCCAGTTGGATTTTGGGGTTCCCCCCGATTTTGGGGTCTCCCAATGTGATTTTGGGGTTCCCGGTTGGATTTTGGGGTTCCCAGTTGGATTTTGGGGGTCCTTGGTGGGATTTGGGGACACCCCCGCGGGTTTTGGGGTTCCCAGTGGGAATTTAGGGGGTTCTGGGCGGGAATTTTGGTGGTTCCCCCACTGATTTTGGGGGTTCTTAGTGGGATTTTGGGGTTCCCAGTTGGATTTTGGGGTTCCCAGTGGGATTTTGGGGGGTCTGGGTGGGAATTTTGGGGGTTCCCCGCTGAAATTTGGGGGTTCTGGGCGGGAATTTTGGGGCTCTGAGAGGGATTTTGGCGTCTCCCAATGGGATTTTGGGGGTTCCTGGTGGGAATTTTGATTTTCCCTATTGGATTTTGGGGTTCCCCCCTGATTTGGCGTCTCCCAATGGGATTTTGGGGTTCCCCCCCTGATTTTGGGGGTTCCCAGTTGGATTTTGGGGGTTCCCTGGTGGGATTTTTGGGGTTCCCAGTTGGATTTTGGGTTTCCCAGTTGGATTTTGGGGTCTCCCGATGGGATTTTGGCATCTCCCGATGGGATTTTGGGGGTTCCTGGCTGAAATTTGGGGTCTCCCAATGGGATTTTGGGGGTCCCAGTTGGATTTTGGGGGTTCCCAGTTGGATTTTGGGGGTTCCTGGTTGGAATTTTGATTTTCCCTATTGGATTTTGGGGTTCCCAATGGGGATTTTGGGTTCCCAGTGGGAATTTTGGGGGTCCTTGGTGGGATTTTGGGGTTCCCCCCCTGGTTTTGGGGTTCCCAGTTGGATTTTGGGGTTCCCAATGGGAATTTTGGGGTTTCTGGTTGGAATTTTGGTTTTCCCTGTTGGATTTCGGGGTCCCCCAATGGGAATTTTGTTTTTCCCCCTGGGAATTTCGGGCTCCCTGTTGGGTTTGGGTTTTCCCTTTGGGAATGTGGGGTTCCCTTTGGGAATTTCGGGGTCCCCGCTGGATTTGGGTGTTCCCCCCCCGGGAATTTGGGATTTCCCTTTGGGAATTTGGGATTTCCCTTTGGGAATTTTGGGATTTCCCTGTTGGATTTTGGGGTTCCCTTTGGGAATTTGGGGTTTCCTTTGGGAATTTGGGATTTCCCTTTGGGAATTTGGGGTTCCCTTTGGGGATTTGGGATTTCCCTTTGGGAATTTTGGGGTCCCCCTAATGGGAATTTCGTTTTTCCCTTTGGGAATTTGGGGTTCCCTTTGGGAATTTGGGGTTCCCTTTCGGATTTTGGGGTTCCCTTTGGGAATTTGGGGTTCCCTTTGGGAATTTGGGGTTCCCTTTGGGAACTTGGGATTTCCCTTTGGGAATTTGGGGATTTCCCTTTGGGAATTTGGGATTTCCCTTTGGGAATTTGGGTTTTCCCCTGGGAATTTGGGGTTCCCTTTGGGAATTTGGGTTTTCCCTTTGGGAATTTCGGGGTCCCTGGTAAATTTTGGTTTTCCCTGTGGGATTTTTGGGTTCCCTTTGGGAATTGGGGATTTCCCTTTGGGAATTTGGGGTTCCCTGTGGGAATTTGGGATTTCCCTTTGGAAATTTTGGGGTTCCCGGGATTTTGGGGTCCCCCTAATGGGAATTTCGGTTTTCCCCCTGGGAATTTTGTTTTTCCCTTTGGGAATTTGGGATTTCCCCTGGGAATTTGGGGTTTCCCTTTGGGATTTTGGGGTTCCCTGTGGGAATTTGGGTTTCCCTGTGGGAATTTGGGATTTCCCTTTGGGAATTTGGGGTTCCCTGTGGGAATTTGGGTTTTCCCTATTGGATTTTTGGGGTTCCCTTTGGGAATTTTGGTTTTCCCTGCTGGATTTTTGTTTTCCCTTTGGGAATTTCAGGGTCCCTGTTGGATTTTGGGGTTCCCTATTGGATTTCGGTTTTCCTTTTGGGAATTTTGGGGTTCCCAATGGGAATTTCGTTTTTCCTCCTGGGAAATTTGTTTTTCCCTTTGGGAATTTCAGGGTCCCCGCTGGATTTTGGGGTTCCCTATTGGATTTGGGTTTTCCCTTTGGGAATTTGGGGTTCCCTGTTGGATTTGGGATTTCCCTGTGGGAATTTCGGGGTTCCCTTTGGGAATTTGGGATTTCCCCTGGGATTTTGGTTTTCCCTATTGGATTTTTGGGGTTCCCTATTGGATTTTGGGGTTCCCTGTGGGATTTTGGGGGCACTGACCTCGTGGAAGAAGGCCGAGGCGAGGAACACGGCCGCCTGCGCCGTGCGCTTCCCCACCCCCCGCCGCAGCATCGGCTTGTAGAAGTGCCTGCACCCCAAAAATCACCCCAAAATCCGCTGTGGCACCCCAAAAACCACCCCAAAATCCACCCCAAAAACCACCCCAAAAACCGCCCCAAAAATCACCCTGGCACCCCAAAAACCACCCCAAAAACCACCGTGGAACCCCAAAAACCACCCCAAAAACCACCCCAAAAACTGCCGTGGCACCCCAAAAACCGCCGTGGCACCCCAAAATCCACCGGGGTACCCCAAAAACACCCCAAAAACTGCCGTGGCACCCCAAATCCACCCCAAAACCACCGTGGCACCCCAAAAACCACCGTGGCACCCCCAAAATCACCCCAAAAACAGCCGTGGCACCTCAAAATCCACCGTGGCACCCCAAAAACCCCCAAATTCCTCCCCAAAATCCCCCCAAAAAACCCAAATTCCCCCAAAATCCCCCTCAACCCCCCAAATTCCCCAAAAACCCCAAGTTCCTCCCCAAAAACTCCAAATTCCCCCCAAAAATTCCCCACATTTCCCCCAAAAACCCAAATTCCCCCAAAAAACCCCAAATTCCCCCCAGAATCCCCCCAAAAAACCCCAAATTCCCCCCAAATTCCTCCCCAAAATCTCCCAAATTTCCCCCCAGAATCCCCCCAAAAAACCCTAATTCCCCCAAAATTCCCCCCAAAATCCCCCCCAAAACCTCAAATTCCTCCCCAAAATCCCCCCAAAACCCCCCAAATTACCCCCAAAACCCCCAAATTCCCCCCATAAATCCCCCCCCAAAAACTCCAAGTTCGTCCCCAAAAAGTCAAAATTCCCCCCCAAAATTCCCCAAATTCCTCCCCAAAATTCCCCAAATTCTCCCCAAAAAACCCCAAATTCCCCCCAGAATCCCCCCAAAAAAACCCAAATTCCCCCGAAAATCCCCCCCAAAATCCCAAATTCCCCCGAAAATCCCCCCAAATCCCCCAAATCCCCCAAAATCCCCAAAAATCCCCCAAAAATCCCCCAAATCCCCACCTGAGGCACCACTTGTGCACGGGGATGTTCCAGTTCTGCCAGAAGTAGGTGACGGATTCCGAATTCCTGCGGCAAAAACGGGGCTCAGGCACCCCAAAATCACCCCAAATCACCCCAAAATCCCCCCAAATCCCAAAATCACCCCAAAATCCCAAATTCCCCTAAAATACCCCAAAAATCCCCCAAAAATCCTCCCAAAATCCTTCGAAATCTCCCTAAAATCCATATAAAATCCCACCCAAAGCCCCCAAAAACTCCCCAAAATCACCCCAAAAACTCCCCAAAATCCCAAATCCGCCCCAAACCCCCAAATTCATCCGAAATCCACCCAAAAATCCCAAATTCACTCAAAAAATCCTCCTAAAACCCCCCAAAATCCCAAATTCCCCCCAAGTAGGTGACGGATTCTGAATTCCTGTGTCAAAAAAAGGGGTTCAGGCACCCCAAATCACCCCAAAATCACCCCAAATTCACCCCAAATCCCAAATCCACCCCAAAATCCCAAATTCCCCTAAAATATCCCAAAAATCCCCCAAAAATCTTCCCAAAATCCTTCAAAATCTCCCTAAAATCCACATAAAATCCCACCCAAAGCCCCCAAAATGCCCCCAAAAACTCCCCAAAATCACCCCAAAAACTCCCCAAAATCCCAAATCCACCCCAAAACTCCAAATTCACCCAAAAAACCCCCCAAATCCCCCTAATATCCCCCTAAATTCCCCTAAAACTCCAAACTTTCCCCTAAAAACCCCCCTAAAATCCCCCAAAATCTCCCCAAATCCACCCAAATTCCTGCAAAATCCCCCAAAATCCCTCTAAAACCTCTCCAGAATCTCGAATTTTCCGCCAATATCCCCCAAAATCCCCCCAAAATCTTCCCAAAATCTTCCCAAAATCCTGAATTTCCCCCAAAATCCCTTCCAAAATCCCCCTAATTACCCCTAATTACCCCCTAGTTACCCTCAAATCCACTCAAAATCTCCCAAAATGCCCCTAAAATCCTCCCAAAATCCCCCGAAAACTCCAAATTTCTCCCCAAATCCCCCCCAAAAAACCCTCCAAAAATCTGAATTTTCCCCCCAAAATCCTCATTTTTCCCCACTAAAATCTCCCTAAAATCTGAATTTTCCCCCAAAATCCTGATTTTTTTTTCTCAAAAATCCCCCTAAAATCCCCCTAAAATCCCCCAAAACCTCCAAATTTCTCCCCAAATCCCCCCAAAAATCCCCCAAAATTCTGAATTTCCCCCAAAAATCCTCATTTTTTTTCAAAAATCCCACTAAAATCCCCCCTAAAATCCCCCCAAAATTCCCCGAAAAATCTGAATTTTCCCCAAAAATCCTCATTTTTTCCCACTAAAATCCCCCCAAAATCTGAATTTTCCCCCCAAATCCTCATTTTATCCCACTAAAATCCCCCCAAAAACTCCAAATTTCTCCCCAAATCCCCCCGAAACCCCCAAAAACCTGAATTTTCCCAAAATCCCCGGAATTCCCCCCAAATCTCACCACCAGTCGCGGTAGAACTGGCGGTCCCCGAAGCGCAGCAGCTCCGCCCCCAAAACTCTGAATTTTCCCAAAATCCCCGGAATTCCCCCCAAAATCCCCCCAAAAATCCAAATTTCTCCCGAAATCCCCCAAAATCCCCCAAAATTCCCCCAAAATCCCTCTAAAACCCCTCCAGAATCTCGAATTTTCCGCCAATATCCCCCAAAATCCCCCCAAAATCCCTTCCAAAATCCTGAATTTCCCCCAAAATCCCTTCCAAAATCCCACCCAAAACCCTCTAATTACCCCCTAAATCCCCTCAAATCCCCCCAAAATCTCCTAAAATCCCCCAAAATCCCCCGAAAACTCCAAATTTCTCCCCAAAAATCCTCCGAAAAATCTGAATTTTCTCCCAAAAATCCTCATTTTTTCCCACTAAAATCCCCCCAAAATGCCCCGAAAACTCCAAATTTCTCCCCAAAAATCCCCCAAAACCCCCAAAATTCTGAATTCCCCCAAAATTGCCCAAAATCGCCTGAATTCCCCCCAAATCTCACCACCAGTCGCGGTAGAACTGGCGGTCCCCGAAGCGCAGCAGCTCCGCCCCCAAAACTCTGAATTTTCCCAAAATCCCCGGAATTCCCCCCAAACCCCCCTGTAAACCCCCAAAAACCTGAATTTTCCCAAAATCCCCAAAAATCCCCCCAAAATCCCGAATTCCCCCAAAAATCCCCCCAAAATCCCCCCAAAATCCCCCGAAAACTCCAAATTTCTCCCCAAAATCTCCCCAAAAAACCCAAATTCCCCCAAAAATGCCCCCAAAAAACCCAAATTCCCCCCAAAAATCCCCCCCAAAAATCCCAAATTCCCCCCAAAATCCCTTCCAAAATCCCCCTAATTACCCCTAAATCGCCTCGAAATCCCCCTCAAATCCACCCAAAATCTCCCCAAAATCCCCCTAAAATTCCCCCAAAATCCCCTGTAAACTCCAAATTTCTCCCCAAATCCCCCAAAAACCCCCAAAAATCCGAATTTCTCCCCTAATCCCCCCCAAAAATCTGAATTTTCCCCCAAAATCCTCATTTTTCCCCACTAACATATCCCCCCAAAATCCCTCTAAAACCCCTCCAGAATCTCGAATTTTCCGCCAATATGCCGCAAAATCCCCCCAAAAATCCCCCCAAAATTCCCAAAATTGCCCAAAATCCCCCGAAATCCCCCCAAAAACCTGAATTTTCCCAAAATCC
This sequence comes from Taeniopygia guttata, assembly GCF_003957565.2. NCBI lineage: Eukaryota > Metazoa > Chordata > Aves > Passeriformes > Estrildidae > Taeniopygia > Taeniopygia guttata. The sequence goes on along the minus strand of NC_044213.2, from coordinate 150,286,885 downwards.
CCGGAATTTGCCCCAAATCTCACCACCAGTCGCGGTAGAACTGGCGGTCCCCGAAGCGCAGCAGCTCCGCCCCCAAAACTCTGAATTTTCCCAAAATCCCCGGAATTCCCCCCAAACCCCCCTGTAAACCCCCAAAAACCTGAATTTTCCCAAAATCCCCGGAATTTCCCCCAAAATCCCCCGAAAACCCCAAATTTCTCTCCAAATCCCCCCCCCAAAACCCCCCAAAAAATCTGAATTTTCCCCCAAAATCCTCATTTTTTCCCACTAAAATCCCCCTAAAATCCCCCAAAAACCCCAAATTTCTCCCCCAAAAAAACCCAAAAACCTGAATTTTCCCAAAATCCCCGGAATTCCCCCCAAATCTCACCACCAGTCGCGGTAGAACTGGCGGTCCCCGAAGCGCAGCAGCTCCGCCCCCGCGTTCAGACACGAGTGGAAGAACCAATAGAAGAAAATCAGCCAGATCAGGTGGTTCGGCACCTTTTGGGGCAAAAAACGGAGATTTTGGGAAAATTACACTTCTGGGGGGGGATTGGGGAGAAATTTGGGGGAGTTTGGGGAGAAATTTGGGGTTTTTGGGGATTTTGGGGGGATTTTAAGGGGGAAAAATGAGAATTTTTTGGGAAAATTCAGATTTTTATTTGGAGTTTTTGGGGGATTTTGGGTGAATTTTGGGGGGATTTTAGTGGGATTTTAGTGGGAAAAAATGAGGATTTTTGGGGTTTTTTTTGGGGGGATTTGGGGAGAAATTTGGAGTTTTCGGGGCATTTTGGGGAGGAATTTCAGAGAGTTGGGGGTTTTTGGGGGTTTTTGGGGGGATTTTGGGGGGATTTTAGGAGGATTTTACTGGAAAAAAATCAGGATTTTTTGGGAAAATTCAGATTTTTGGGGGATTTTGGGGGGGATTTGGGGAGAAATTTGGGGGGAATTTGGGGAAAAATTTGGGGTTTTTTGGGGGATTTTGGGGGGATTTTAGGGGGATTTTAGGGGGATTTTTGAGAAAAAAATCAGGATTTTTTGGGAAAATTCAGATTTTTGGGGGGATTTGGGGAGAAATTTGGAGTTTTCGGAGCATTTTGGGGGGACTTCAGTGGGAAAAAATTCAGATTTTTGGGGGAAAATTCAGATTTTTGGGGGAAAATTCAGATTTTTGGGGGGTTTGGGGAGAAATTTGGAGTTTTTGGGGGATTTTGGGGGGATTTTAGTGGGAAAAAATGAGGATTTTGGGGGAAAATTCAGATTTTTGGGGTTTTTGGGGAGGGTTGAGGGGGATTTTGGAGATTTTGGGGTAAATTTGGGGGATTTTGGGGTTCTGGACTCACCGCCAGCTTCAGGAGGCGCTCGATGATCCGGGAATAATCCATGTCCTGGGCAAAAGAGAAATTCGGGATTTTGGGGTTTTTGGGGTTTTTTGGGGGATTTAGGGAGATTTTCAGATTTTTGGGATTTTCTTGGGGGGATTTTGGGGGGTTTGAGGAAGGAATTGGGGAAATTTGGGGTTTTTGGGGTTTTTTGGGGGGTTTTGGGGATGGATTTGGGGATTTTGGGATTTGGAGGGGAAATTGAGGGGGGATTTTGAGAGAATTTGGGATTTTTTTGGGGATTTTGTGAGGAATTCGGGATTTTTGGGGGGGTTTGTTAGAATTTTGGGATTTTGGGGGGTTTGTTGGGATTTTGAGGGGATTTTGGGGGAATTTAGGGCAATTTTGGGGGGATTTGGGGGGCATTTTGGGGAGATTTAGGGGGATTTTGGGGAATTTTGGGGAGAATTTTGGGGGAATTTTGGGGGAATTTGTGGGAATTTGGGGTAATTCAGGTTTTTGGCAGGGAATTCTGGGGGAATTTGGGAGATTTTGGGGGATTTTGGCGGAATTCAGGGAGATTTTTGGGGGAATTCAGGGGAATTTGGGGGATTAGGGGGAATTCAGATTTTTGGCTGGGAATTCTGTGGGAATTTGGGGGATTTTTGGGGGGAATTTTTGGGGAATTTTGGGGAATTCAGGGAGAATTTGGGGGGATTTTGGGGGGAATTTTGGGGGGAATTTTGGGGAATTTGGGGGATTTTGGGGGGATTTGGGAGAATTCAAGTTTTTGTCAGGGAATTTTGGGGGAATTTGGGGGAATTTGTGGGAATTTGAGGGAATTCAGGTTTTAGGCAGGGAATTCTGGGGGAATTTGGGGGATTTTGGGGGGAATTTTTTGGAATTTGTGGAAATTTGGGGGGATTTTGGGGAGAATTTGGGGTAATTCAGGTTTTTGTCAGGGAATTCTGTGGATATTTGGGAGATCTTTGGGGGGAATTTTGGGGAATTTGGGGAGATTTTGGGGGGAATTTTGGGGGGAATTTGGGGTAATTCAGGTTTTTGGCAGGGAATTCTGGGGGAATTTGGGAGATTTTGGGGGGAATTTTGGGGAATTTGGGGGATTAGGGGGAATTCAGATTTTTGGCAGAGAATTCTTGGGGAATTTGGGAGATTTTGGGGGAAATTTGGGAGATTTTGGGGGGAAATTTGGGGGATTTTGGTGGAATTCAGGGAGATTTTTAGGGGAATTCAGGGGAATTTGGGGATTAGGGGAAATTCAGATTTTTGACAAGGAATTCTTGGGGAATTTGAAGATTTTGGGGGACATTCGGGAGAATTTGGGGGGATTTTGGGGGGAATTTGGGGTAATTCAGGTTTTTGTCAGGGAATTCTGGGGGAATTTGGGAGATTTTGGGGGGAATTTTGGGGGAATTTTGGGGGAATTTGGGGGAATTTGGGGGAATTTTGGGGAGAATTTGGGGTAATTCAGGTTTTTGTCAGGGAATTTTGGGGGAATTTGGGGAATTTTGGGGGAAATTTGTGGGAATTTGGGGGAATTTGTGGGAATTTGAGGGAAATTCAGGTTTTTGGCAGGGAATTCTTGGGGGAATTTGGGAGATTTTGGGGGAATTTTGGGGAGAATTTGGGGGAATTTGGGGAGATTTTTGGGGGAATTCAGGGGAATTTGGAGGATTTTGGAAATTCAGATTTTTGGCTGGGAATTCTTGGGGAATTTGGAGATTTTGGGGGAAATTTTGGAGATATTGGGGGGAATTTTGGGGAGATTTTGGGGGGAATTTTGGGAGAATTTTGGGGAATTCAGGGGAATTTGGGGATTAGGGGAAATTCAGATTTTTGGCTGGGAATTCTTGGGGAATTTGGAGATTTTGGGGGAAATTTGGGAGATTTTGGGAGATTTTGGGGGGGATTTTGGGGGAATTTTGGGGGAATTTGGGGAAATTTTGGGGGGATTTTGGGGGGATTTTGGGGAATTTGGGGAGGGGGCTGCAGGAGCCCCCCAGACTCACCCGAAAAGGTTTCATGGAATTTTGGATGGTGGGAACCATCCACTGCAAACGGGGAAAAGAGCGGCTGCAGCACCCAAAACACCCCAAAATATCCCAAAAACACCCCAAAATATCCCAAAAACACCCCAAAATTCCCAAAAAATCCAAAACCACCCAAAAACAACAAAAAAACCACCCAAAACCACCCAAAACCAACAAAAATCCCACCCAAAACCACCCAAAAAACATGAGAAAACGTCCAAAAACGCCCAAAATTTCCCCCCAAAATACAAAAAACAAAAAAACTCCAAAACTCCCCCCCAAACCCCAAAAAAAGCCCAAAAAGCCAAAAAAAGCCCTAAAAAGCCCCAAAACCTGCAAAAAATAATAAAAAAACTCACAAAAACCCCACAAAACCCAAAAAAAATCCCCCCCAAAAATAAAAAAAACCCTAAAAAGTCCCCAAGAGACTCTAAAGGCCTCCAAAAAAACCAAAAAAAACCCCAAAACCCCCCGAGAAAACCCCAAAAACTGCAAAAAAACCCAAAAAACACCCCCCAAAAACCCCCAAATCCCCCCAAACCCCAAAAATATCATTAAAAAAGCCAAAAAATCCCCCCAAAAAACCCAAAAACCCCCAAAATCCCCACAAAACCACAAGAAATTTTAAAAAAACCCAAATCCGCCCCAAAAATCCCATAAAAATCCCCAAAAGCCCCCAAAACCCCAAAAATCTTCCCACAACCCCCCAAAAAATGTTCCAGAAACCCCAAAAATTCCTAAAAAACCAAAAAAAAAAATCCCTAAAAACCCCCAAGAAAACCCCAAAAACCTCCCAAAAATCCCCCAAAACCAACCCAAAAATCTCCTAAAATCCCAAAAACCCCAAAACTTCCCAAAAATCCCAAAACCTCCCAAAAATCCCCCAAAACCAAAAAAACTCCCAAAAATCCCAAAAATCCCCAAAACCCCAAAAATCCCCCAAAACCTCCCAAAAATCCCCAAAATACCAAAAATCCCCAAATATCCCAAAAAACTCTCCAAAATCCCCAAAAATCCCCCAAAACCTCCCAAAATCCCCAAACCCACAAAATCCCCCCAAAAATCCCCAAAAACCTCACAAAAATCCCTCAAATCCCCAAAACCTCCCAAAAATCCCCAAAATCCCCCAAACTCCTCCTAAAAATCCCCAAAACCCCAAAAATCCCCAAAAACCTCCCAAAAATTCCCCAAAATCCCCCAAACTCCTCCTAAAAATCCCCAAAACCCCAAAAATCCCCCCAAAATGCCCCAAAAATCCCCCAAAACCCCTCCCAAAAATCCCCAAAAACCTCCCAAAAAAACCCCAAAACCTCCCAAAAACCACCCAAAAATCCCCCAAAAATGCCCCAAAAACCCCTAAAATCCTCCCCAAAACTCCCAAAATGCCCCAAAATCCCCACAAAAAGCCCCAAAAATCCCCAAAACCCCCCCAAATCCCCCCTCACCTGCTGGATCAGCCCCACCTGGAGCTGCGTGAAGAAAAGCTGAGGGGGGGAGGGGCTGTGAGACCCCAGACCCAATTCAGGGACCCCCTGACCCCTCCCCCACCCACTGACCCCACCCCAAATTCACACTGACCCCTCCTCAAATCCCTCCTGGGACCCCCGAAATTCCTCCTGGGACCCCCCCAACCCCCCTGGGACCCCCCAAATCCCTCCTGGGACCCCCCAAACCAACCCCAAATCCCCCCAGGACCCCCCAAATTCCCCCTGGGACACCTCAAATCCCCCCCCCCGGGACCCCCAAATCCCCCCTGGGACCCCCAAACCCCCCCTGGGATCCAACAAACACCCCCCAAATCTTCTCTGGGACCCCCCAAACCCCCCCTGGGATCCTCCAAATCCCCTCAAACCTCTCTCAAATCCCCCCTGGGACCCCCAAACCCACCCTGGGACCCCCCAAACTGCCCCCAAATTCCTCCTGGGATCCATCAAACCCCCCCAAACCCACCCTAGGACCCCCTAAATCCCCCCTGGGACCCCCAAATCCCCCCTGGGACCCCCAAATACCCCCTGGGACCCCTCAAACCACCCCCAGATTCCTCCTGGGACCCCCCAAACCCCCCCCGGGATCCCCCAAACCCCCCCCGGGACCCCCTAAATCCCCCCTGGGACCCCTCAAACTGCCCCCAGATTCCTCCTGGGACCCCCCAAACCCCCCCAAATCCCCCCGGGACCCCCCAAACCCCCCAAATCCCCCCTGGGAACCCCAAATCCCCCCTCGGATCATCCAAATCCCCTCAAACCTCCATCAAATCCACACTGGGACCCCCCAAACCCCCCCAAACCCCCCCTGGGACCCCTCAAACCACCCCCAGATTCCTCCTGGGACCCCCCAAACCCCCCTGGGACCCCTCAAACCCCCCCTGGGATCCAACAAACATCCCCCAACCCCCCCTGGGATCCCCCAAATCCCCTCAAACCTCTCTCAATTCCCTCCTGGGACCCCCCAAAGGCCCCAAATCCCCCCTGGGACCCCTCAAACCACCCCCAAATTCCTCCTGGGACCCCCCAAACCTCCCCAAATTCCCCTGGGACCCCCCAGGACCCCCAATCCCCGACCATCTCGCAGAGGCGGCGCAGCAGGAAGCGTTTCCTGAGGCGGGGGGAGCGCGGGAAGTTCAGCTCGTAGCAGAGGGTGGGGGCCAGCAGGAAATAGTACAGGTCTGGGGGGACACGGCCTCAGGGACCCCGAAACACCCCCAAAAACACCCCAAAAATACCCCCAAACCAGCCCAAAAACACCCCCAGGAACACCCCAAAACCAGCCTGAAAACCCACCAGGAACATCCCAAAAACACCCTGAAAAAATCCCAAGAACACCCCCAGGAACATCCCAAAACCACCCTGAAAATACCCCAAAAACACCCCCAGGAACATCCCAAAAACAGCCCGAAAACACCCCCAGGAACACCCCAAAAACACCCCAAAAACGCCCCCAGGAACATCCCAAAAATACCCCTGGAACAGCCTCAAAAAATGCACCAAAAATGCCCCAAAACCACCCCCAACAACACCCTGAGAACACCCCAAAACCATCCCCAGGAACATCCTAAAATGCCCCCGAAACAGCCTCAAAAAATCCACCAAAAATGCCCCAAAACCACCCCCAGGAACATCCCAAAACCACCCCAAAAACACCCTCAGGAACACCCTAAAAACACCCTGAAAACACCCCAAAATCACCCTGAGAACACCCCAAAATCACTCTGAAAATACCCCAAACACCCTGAAAACACCCCAAAAACACCCAGAAAACGCCCCAAAACTCCCCCAAAATTACCCCAAAATCACCCCAAAATCACCCCCAGGAACACCCCAAAAACGCCCCCAGGAACATCCCAAAAATGCCCCCAGGAACACCCCAAAAAACCACTGAAACAGCCCCCAAAAATTTGGGAATTTGGGCTTCGAGAGAAGATTTTGGGAATATTTTAGGAAGATTTTGGGGTGTTTGGGAGATTTTAGGGCATTTTGGGGTGAATTTGGGGTATTTTTGGGGGTATTTTGGGGTGAATTTGGGGTATTTTTGGGGGTATTTTGGGGTGATTTTGGGGATATTTTGGGGATATTTTGGGGATATTTTGGGATATTTTGGGGTGATTTTGGGGTAATTTTGGGGATATTTTGGGGATAATTTGGGATATTTTGGTGATATTTTTGGGGGTATTTTGGGGATATTTTGAGGTGATTTCAGGGATAATTTGGGGGATATTTTGGGGATATTTTGGGAGGGATTTTAGGAATATTTTGGGGTGATTTTGGGGGATATTTTGGTGATATTTTGGGGCATTTTGCCCCCCACTCACTGCGGTAGCTGAGGTTCTCCGGGTGGATGACCTCGGGGGATTTTGGGGCAGATTTTGGGAGGGATTTTGGGGATATTTTGGGGATATTTGGGGGATATTTTGGGGATATTTTTGGGGTGATTCTGGGGATATTTTGGGGTGACTTTGGAGATATTTTGGGGAGTATTTTGGGGATATTTTGGGTTGATTCTGGGGATATTTTGAGAGGGATTTTGGGGATATTTTGGGAGGGATTTTAGGGATATTTTGGGGATATTTTGGGGTTATTTTGGGGGTACTTTGGGGTGATTTTGGGAATATTTTGGGGGATATTTTGGGGATATGTTGGGGATATGTTGGGGGATATTTTGGGGGTATTTTGGGGATATGTTGGGGATATTTTGGGGGATATTTTGGGGGTATTTTGGGGTGATTTTGGGGATATTTTGGGAGGTATTTTGGGGATATTTTGGGGTGATTTTGGGGATATTTTGGGAGGGATTTTAGGGATATTTTGGGGTGATTTTGGGAGGGATTTTGGGGATATTCTGGGGATATTTGGGGGATATTTTGGGAGGTATTTTGGGGATATTTTGGGGTGATTCTGGGGATATTTTTGGGGATATTTTGGGGATATTTTGAGGATATTTTGGGGATATTTTGAGGTGATTTCGGGTATATTTTGGGGGATATTTTGGGGACATTTTGGTGATATTTTGGGGTATTTTGGCCCCCCACTCACTGCGGTAGCTCAGGTTCTCCGGGTGGATGACCTCGGGGGATTTTGGGGATATTTTGGGGATATTTTGAGGTGATTTCAGGGATATTTTGGGGGATATTTTGGGGATATTTTGGGGATATTTTGGGAATATTTTGGGGATATTTTGGGGACATTTTAGGAGGGATTTTAGGGATATGTTGGGGATATTTTGGGGTGATTTTGGAGATATTTTGAGAGCAATTGTGGGGATATTTTGAGGGATATTTTGGGGATATTTAGGGATATTTTGGGAGGGATTTTGGGGATATTTTGGGGTGATTTTGGGGATATTTTTGGGGTGATTTTGGGGTGATTTTGGGGATAATTTGGGATATTTTGGTGATATTTTTGGGGGTATTTTGGGGATATTTTGAGGTGACTTCAGGGATATTTTGGGGCAGATTTTGGTGATATTTTGGGGATATTTTGGGGTACTTTGGCCCCCACTCACTGCGGTAGCTGAGGTTCTCCGGGTACTCCACCTCTCGGTGCGCCACGTCCCCGTTGGCTCTGCGGGCTGGGGACCCCTCGGTGAACCCCCAAATTGCGTCTGGGGGTGTCTGTAACCCCCCCAAACCCCCTCGGTACCTTCCTCACCCCCCTGGGGCGGTTTTTGGGGCGTTTTTGGGGCGTTTTGGGGGCGCTGGCGGCACCACTTGTTGACGTCGTGGAAGGAGAAGAGCTTGAGGAAGAGCACGGTGTGGATGCCCAGCGCGAAGGCGGCGCCCACTGAGGGAATTTGGGGGGGCTCAGCGGGTTTTGGGGGTTTCCCCCAAGGGGTGAACCCCGATTTTGGGGTGCCCCACACCCCCAGACTCACCCGGGGTGACGGAGGGCAGCAGCAGCACCACGGCCGCCGGGAAGCAGAGGATGCTCAGGAGGTTGAGGCAGCGCAGCGCCGACCCCGCGCGCTCCGACAGGGAGCCCTGGGGGGGCAGGGAGCACCCCAAAATGCAGCCAAATGGTCCCCAAAATGTACACAAAATATCCTCAAAATACAGCCAAATGGTTCCCAAAATATCCCCAAAATATCCCCAAAGTATCCCCAAAATATCCCTGAATAATCCCCAAAATACAGCAAAATAGTCCCCAAAGTGTCCCCAAAATATCCCCAAAATATCCCTGAATAACCCCCAAAATACAGCAAAATAGTCCCCAAAGTGTACACAAAATATCCCCAAAATGCAGCAAAATAGTCCCCAAAATATCCCCAAAATATCCCCAAATCCCCCCAAAATCCCCCTAAATCCCCCCAAATCCCCCCCAAATCTCCCCAAATCCCCCCAAAATCCCCCCCAAACCCCCTGAAAATCCCTTTAAAACCCTCAAATCTCCCAAAATCCTCCCCAAATCCCCCCAAAATCCCTCTAAAATCCCCCCCAAATCTCCCCAAAACCCCCAAAATCCCCCTCATATCTCCCCAAAATCCCCCCAAATCCCCCCAAATCCCCCAAAATCTCCCCAAAATCTTCCCCAAATCCCCCCAAAATCCCCCCAAAATCCCTCCAAATCTCCCCCAAAATCCCCCCAAACCCCCCCAAATCCTCCCCAGATCCCCCCAAAACTCCCCCCAAATCCCCCCAAAATCCCCCCAAAATCCCTCTAAAATACCCCCAAATCTCCCCAAATCCCCCCAAATCCCCCAAATCTCCCCCAAAATCCCCCAAAATCCCCCCAAATCCCCCCAAACCTCCAGAAATCCCGCCAAAATCCCCCCAAATCCCCCGAATTTCCCCCAAATCCCCCCAAAATCCCCCCAAATCCCCCCAAATCCCCCCAAATTCTCCCCCCAAAACCCCCCCAAATCTCCCCAAAATCCCCTAAAATCCCCCCAAAATCCCCCAAATCCCCCCAAAATCCCCCCAAATTCTCCCCAAATCCCCCCAAATTCCCCCAAAAATCCCTTAAAACCCTAAAATCCCCAAAATCCCCCAAATCCCCCCAAAATCCCCCAAATCCCTCCAAAATCCCCCCAAAATCCCCCCAAATCCCCCCAAAAATCCCCCTAAAATCCCCCCCAAACCCCCCAAAATCCCCCAAATCCCCCCCAAATCACCCCAAATCCCCCCAAATCCCCCCAAATCCCCCGAATTTCCCCCAAATCCCCCCAAAATCCCCCCAAATCCCCCCAAATTTTCCCCCCAAAACCCCCCCAAATCTCCCCAAAATCCCCTAAAATCCCCCCAAATCCCCCCAAATCCCCCCAAAATCCCCCCAAATTCTCCCCAAATCCCCCCAAATTCCCCCAAAAATCCCTTAAAACCCTAAAATCCCCAAAATCCCCCAAATCCCCCCAAAATCCCCCAAATCCCTCCAAAATCCCCCCAAAATCCCCCCAAATCCCCCCAAAAATCCCCCTAAAATCCCCCCCAAACCCCCCAAAATCCCCCCAAATCCCCCAAAATCCCCCAAATCCCCCCCAAATCACCCCAAATCCCCCCAAATCCCCCCAAATCACCCCAAATCCCCCCAAAATCCCCCCAAATCCCCCCAAAATCCCCCAAATCCCCCTAAAATCCCCCAAATTCCCCCCAAATCCCCCCAAAATCTCCCCAAAACCCCTGAAAATCCCTTTAAAATCCCAAAATCCCCCCAAATCCCCCTAAAATCCCCCCAAAATCCCCTCACCGCCGCCAGCCGCCGCTCCAGCTCCAGCCCCGCCACGGCGAAGACGTTGGCCCCTGACAGGGAACAGCCAAAATTGGGGATTTTCGGGAATTTTGGTGGTTTTTGGGGAGATTTTTGGGGGACTTTTGGGGGGATTTTGCAGTTTTTTGGGGGAATTTTGGGGTTGTTGGGGAGGATTTGGGGGGATTTTGGGGGTTTTTTTGGGAGGGGATTTTTTGGGGGGGATTTTGGGGATTTTTGGGGGCATTTTGGGTTTTTTTGTGGGGATTTCGGGAGGATTTTGTGGTTTTTGGGAATTTTTTAGGGGATTTTGGGAATTTTTGGGGGGAATTTTGGGGTTTTTTTCCAGGCGATTTGGGGCTGATTTTGGGGTTTTTTTGGGGGGATTTTTGGGGGGTTTTGGGAGTGATTTTGGGTGTTTTTGAGGAGATTCTGGGGGGATTTGGGGAATTTTTGGAAGGATTTGGGGGTTTTTGTAAGGATTTTGGGGGGATTTTGTGGGGATTTTGAGTTTTTTTGGGGGGAATTTTGGGTTTTTTTCCCAGGGGATTTGGGGATGATTTTGGGGTTTTTTGAGGAGATTTTGGAGGGATTTGGGAAATTTTTGGGAGGATTTGGGGGTTTTTGTGGGGATTTGGGAATTTTTGGGGGGATTCTGGGCTTTTTTGGGGTGAATTTTGGGTTTTTTTTCCAGGGGATTTGGGGGTGATGTTGGGGTTTTTGGGGGGATTTGGGGGGGGTTTTGGGAGGATTTGGGGGTTTTTGAGGAGATTTTGGGGGGGATTTGGCGGTTTTTTTGTGGGGATTTTGTGGTGATTTTGGGTTTTTTTGCAGGGATTTTGGGTATTTTTGGGGGGATTTTGGGGTTTTTTTTCCAGGCGATTTGGGGGTGATGATGGGGTTTTTTGGGGGGATTTTGGGGGGATTTGGGTTTTTTTGGGGGGCATTTTGGGTATTTTGGGGGGGATTTTGGGGTTTTTTCCCAAGCGATTTGGGGGTGATTTTGGGGTTTTTTGAAGAGATTTTGGGGGGATTTTGGGAATTTTTGGGAGAATCAGGGTTTTTTTTGGAAGGATTTCGGGGGGATTTTGGGGTGATTTTGGGGTTTTTGGGGGGGAATTTGGGGGGATTTTTGGGGAATTTTGGGAGTGATTTGGGGGTTTTTTGAGGAGATTTTGGGGGGATTTGGGGAATTTTTGGGAGGATTTGGGGTTTTTTGTGGGGATTTTGGGGGGATTTGGGTTTTTTTGGGTGGATTTTGGGTATTTTTGGGGGGATTTTGGGGTTTTTTTCCAAGCGATTTTGGGGTGATTTTGGGGAGATTTTTGGGGGGTTTTGGGGGGATGTGGGGTTTTTTGGGAGGAATTTCGGGGTTTTTTGGTGGGATTTGGGGGATTTTTGGCGGGTTTTTTGGGGGGATTTTGGGGGGATTTTTGGGTTTTTTTGGGGGTTTTTGTGGGGGGATTTGGGGGATTTCTGGCGGGTTTTTTGGGGGGATTTTTGGGGGTTTTTTTGAGAATTTTGGGGATTTTTTGGTGGGTACTTTTGGGGGTGTTTTTGGGGGGATTTTGGGTTTTTTTGGGGGAATTTTGGGGATTTTTTTGGGGGTATTTTTGGGGGTGTTTTTGGGGCTATTTTGCGTGTTTTTGGGGTTGGGGGCGCACCGATGACCAGGCAGGGGCTGGGCCAGCTGTAGGGGTCCTTGAGGAACAGCGAGACCACCTGGATGGGATCCACCAGGATGCCGTACCTGCGGGGCACCCCAAAAACAGCCAAAATTACCCTGGGATACCCCAAAAATGTCCCCAAAAACAGCCCCGGGACAGCCCCAAAATCACCCCAAAACAGCCGCAAAATCACCCCAAAAACACCCCCGGGACAGCCCCAAAATCACCCCAAAAAAACTCTGAGATATCCCCAAAAATAACCCCAAGACAGCCCCAAAATCACCCCAAAAACAGCCCCGGGACAGCCCCAAAATCAGCCCCAAATTACTCCGGGATACCCCAAAAATGTCCCCCAAAAACACCTCCGGGACAGCCCCAAAATCAGCCCAAAACCAGCCACCAAATCACCCCAAAATCACCCCAAAACAGCCCCAAATTACCCTGGGACACCCCAAAAATGTCCCCAAAAACAGCCCCGGGACAGCCCCAAAATCAGCCCCAAATTACTCTGGGATACCCCAAAAATGTCCCCAAAAACAGCCCCAGGACAGCCCCAAAATCAGCCCAAAACCAGCCACCAAATCACCCCAAAATCACCCCAAAAATAACCCCAAAACCAGCCCCAGGACAGCCCCAAAATCACCCCAAAACCAGCCCCAAAACAGCCCAAAAACAGCCCCAAAATCACCCCAAAACAGCCGCAAAATCACCCCAAAAACAGCCCCAGGACGGCCCCAAAATCACCCCAAAATCACCCCCAGGACAGCCCCAAAAACAGCCCCGAGACAGCCCCAAAATCACCCCAAAAACAGCCCCAAAATCACCCCAAAATCACCCCCAGGACAGCCCCAAAAACAGCCCCGAGACAGCCCCAAAATCACCCCAAAAACAGCCCCAAAATCACCCCCAAAACAGCCCCAAAATCACCCCAAAAACAGCCCCAAACAGCCCCAAAAATAACCCCAAAAATAGCCCCAAAATCACCCCAAAACAGCCCCAAAATCACCCCAAATCTTGTCCTGGGGACAGTGCCACCCCAGTGCCACCCCAGTGCCACCCCAGTGCCACCCGTCCCTGTCCCTGTCCCCGTCCCTGTCCCCCCTCACTTGATGAGGTTCTCCAGGAAGAGCCGCGCATTGCACAGAACCTGCGGGGACATTGGGGACATTGGGGGGATTGGGGACATTGGGGGGATTGGGGGACATTGGGGGACATTGGGGACATTGGGGACATTGGGGGATTGGGGACATTGGGGGGATTGGGGGACATTGGGGGACATTGGGGACATTGGGGACATTGGGGACATTGGGGATATTGGGGGGACATTGGGGACATTGGGGACATTGGGGGGACATTGGGGACATTGGGGACATTGGGGGGATTGGGGACATTGGGGACATTGGGGACATTGGGGACATTGGGGGGATTGGGGACATTGGGGGGATTGGGGGACATTGGGGGACATTGGGGACATTGGGGACATTGGGGACATTGGGGACATTGGGGGGATTGGGGACATTGGGGGGATTGGGGGACATTGGGGGACATTGGGGACATTGGGGACATTGGGGACATTGGGGGGACATTGGGGGTATTGGGGGGACACTGGGGACATTGGGGGGACATTGGGGACATTGGGGACATTGGGGGGACATTGGGGACATTGGGGACATTGGGGGGACATTGGGGACATTGGGGACATTGGGGACATTGGGGACATTGGGGACATTGGGGGGACATTGGGGGGACATTGGGGATATTGGGGACATTGGGGGGACATTGGGGATATTGGGGGGACATTGGGGGCATTGGGGACATTGGGGGGACATTGGGGACATTGGGGACATTGGGGGGACATTGGGGACATTGGGGACATTGGGGACATTGGGGACATTGGGGACATTGGGGGGACATTGGGGGGACATTGGGGACATTGGGGACATTGGGGACATTGGGGACATTGGGACATTGGGGACATTGGGGACATTGGGGACATTGGGGGGACATTGGGGGGACATTGGGGGACATTGGGGACATTGGGGACATTGGGGATATTGGGGACATTGGGGACATTGGGGACATTGGGGGACATTGGGGGACATTGGGGACATTGGGGACATTGGGGACATTGGGGACATTGGGGACATTGGGGGGACATTGGGGACATTGGGGGACATTGGGGGGACATTGGGGACATCAACGGGGACATTGGGGACATTGGGGACATCAATGGGGACATTGGGGACATTGGGGGGACATTGGGGACATTGGGGGGACACTGGGGACATTGGGGACATTGGGGACATTGGGGACATTGGGGGACATTGGGGACATTGGGGACATTGGGGGCATTGGGGGACATTGGGGACATCGGGGACATTGGGGACATTGGGGGCATTGGGGATATTGGGGGGACATTGGGGACACTGGGGACACTGGGGACATTGGGGACATTGGGGACATATCGTGACTCACCAGCATGACCACGCACCAGTTGAGCACCCCCCGGTAGTTGCTGAAACCGCTGGCCGAGCTCAGCAGAGACTCCTGCACCGTGTGGCACCTTGGGGACAGCAGGGACACGAGGGGACATCCTTGGGGACACTTGGGGACACCCTTGGGATACCAGGGGACACCTTGGGGACATCCTGGGGACACCAGGGGACACTTGGGCATACCTGGGGACACTTGGGGACACCCCTGGGACACCGCAGGGACACTTGGGGGGACACTGCAGGGACACCTTGGGGTCACCTTGTGGCACCTGGGGACACCCTGGGGACACTTGGGGACATTGCAGGGACATCTTGGGGACACCTTGGGGACACCCTTGGGACACCTTGGGGATACGAGGGGGCACCTTGGGGACACGAGGGGACACCCTGGGGACACCTTGGGGACACCGCAGGGACACCAGGGGACACTTGGGGACACCAGGGGACACTTGGGGACATGCAGGGACACCTTGTGGCACCTGGGGACACCCTGGGGACACTTGGGGACACCCTTGGGACACCTTGGGGATACGAGGGGGCACCTTGGGGACACGAGGGGACACCCTGGGGACACCTTGTGGCACCTGGGGACACCTTGGGGACACCCCCAAAGCCTCCCAGGGGTGAGGGGACACCCAGAGGGGACCCCAAAGCTTGGGGACACACCCGGGGGGTGACAGGGGTGACACAGGAGTGACACAGGTGACACAGGAGTGACACAGGTGACACCGGCAGGGCGGTGGCAGCGCCAGCTCCGGGTCCAGAGTCCCCCCCGATAAGATAGGGGTGATCAGGGGTAATTAACACTAATTAGGGGCTGATTAGGGGGGCAGGGGTGGCACTGGGGTGGCACCAGGGTGACCTCTGACCCCGGGGGTGGCACCAGGGTGACCTCTGACCCCGGGGGTGGCCCTGGGGGGGTTTGGGGTGGCCCTGGGGGGGTTTGGGGTGGCCCTGGGGGGGTTTGGGGTGGCCCTGAGCGGGTTTGGGGTGGCCCTGGGCGGGTTTGGGGTGGCCCTGAGCGGGTTTGGGGTGGCCCTGAGCAGGTTTGGGGTGGCCCTGAGCAGGTTTGGGGTGGCCCTGAGCAGGTTTGGGGTGGCCCTGAGCAGGTTTGGGGTGGCCCTGAGCAGGTTTGGGGTGGCCCTGAGCGGGTTTGGGGTGGCCCTGAGCAGGTTTGGGGTGGCCCTGAGCGGGTTTGGGGTGGCCCTGAGCGGGTTTGGGGTGGCCCTGGGGGGGTTTGGGGTGGCCCTGAGCAGGTTTGTGGTGGCCCTGGGGGAGTTTGGGGTGGCCCTGAGCAGGTTTGGGGTGGCCCTGAGCAGGTTTGGGGTGGCCCTGAGCGGGTTTGGGGTGGCCCTGAGCGGGTTTGGGGTGGCCCTGAGCAGGTTTGGGGTGGCCCTGAGCAGGTTTGGGGTGGCCCTGAGCAGGTTTGGGGTGGCCCTGGGGGGGTTTGGGGTGGCCCTGAGCAGGTTTGGGGTGGCCCTGAGCAGGTTTGGGGTGGCCCTGGGGGGTTTGGGGTGGCCCTGAGCAGGTTTGGGGTGGCCCTGAGCAGGTTTGGGGTGGCCCTGGGGGGGTTTGGGGTGGCCCTGAGCGGGTTTGGGGTGGCCCTGAGCAGGTTTGGGGTGGCCCTGGGGGGGTTTGGGGTGGCCCTGAGCAGGTTTGGCGTGGCCCTGAGCAGGTTTGGGGTGGCCCTGAGCAGGTTTGGGGTGGCCCTGGGGGGGTTTGGGGTGGCCCTGAGCGGGTTTGGGGTGGCCCTGAGCAGGTTTGGGGTGGCCCTGAGCAGGTTTGGGGTGGCCCTGAGCAGGTTTGGGGTGGCCCTGGGGGGGTTTGGGGTGGCCCTGAGCGGGTTTGGGGTGGCCCTGAGCAGGTTTGGGGTGGCCCTGAGCAGGTTTGGGGTGGCCCTGAGCAGGTTTGGGGTGGCCCTGAGCAGGTTTGGGGTGGCCCTGAGCAGGTTTGGGGTGGCCCTGGGGGGATTTGGGGTGGCCCTGAGCAGGTTTGGGGTGGCCCTGAGCAG
Organism: Taeniopygia guttata; assembly: GCF_003957565.2. Lineage (NCBI taxonomy): Eukaryota > Metazoa > Chordata > Aves > Passeriformes > Estrildidae > Taeniopygia > Taeniopygia guttata. The sequence continues at coordinate 150,270,182 of NC_044213.2, read as the reverse complement.
GTTTGGGGTGGCCCTGGGGGGGTTTGGGGTGGCCCTGAGCAGGTTTGGGGTGGCCCTGAGCAGGTTTGGGGTGGCCCTGAGCGGGTTTGGGGTGGCCCTGAGCAGGTTTGGGGTGGCCCTGAGCAGGTTTGGGGTGGCCCTGGGGGGGTTTGGGGTGGCCCTGAGCAGGTTTGGGGTGGCCCTGGGGGGGTTTGGGGTGGCCCTGAGCGGGTTTGGGGTGGCCCTGAGCGGGTTTGGGGTGGCCCTGAGCAGGTTTGGGGTGGCCCTGAGCAGGTTTGGGGTGGCCCTGAGCGGGTTTGGGGTGGCCCTGAGCGGGTTTGGGGTGGCCCTGAGCGGGTTTGGGGTGGCCCTGGGGGGGTTTGGGGTGGCCCTGAGCAGGTTTGGGGTGGCCCTGGGGGGGTTTGGGGTGGCCCTGAGCGGGTTTGGGGTGGCCCTGAGCAGGTTTGGGGTGGCCCTGAGCAGGTTTGGGGTGGCCCTGAGCAGGTTTGGGGTGGCCCTGGGGGGGTTTGGGGTGGCCCTGAGCAGGTTTGGGGTGGCCCTGAGCAGGTTTGGGGTGGCCCTGGGGGGTTTGGGGTGGCCCTGAGCAGGTTTGTGGTGGCCCTGGGGGGGTTTGGGGTGGCCCTGAGCGGGTTTGGGGTGGCCCTGAGCAGGTTTGGGGTGGCCCTGAGCAGGTTTGGGGTGGCCCTGGGGGGGTTTGGGGTGGCCCTGAGCGGGTTTGGGGTGGCCCTGAGCAGGTTTGGGGTGGCCCTGGGGGGGTTTGGGGTGGCCCTGAGCGGGTTTGGGGTGGCCCTGAGCAGGTTTGGGGTGGCCCTGAGCAGGTTTGGGGTGGCCCTGAGCGGGTTTGGGGTGGCCCTGGGGGGGTTTGGGGTGGCCCTGAGCAGGTTTGGGGTGGCCCTGAGCGGGTTTGGGGTGGCCCTGGGGGGGTTTGGGGTGGCCCTGGGGGGGTTTGGGGTGGCCATGGGGGGACACGGGGAGGGACACAAGGGTGGCACAGGGGGACACGGGGGTGGTGGCACCGAGGGGACACGGAGGGGACACAGGGTGGGTGGCAGGGCAGGGACACAGGGGGGACACTGTGGGGACACGGGGGTGGCACAGGGGTGGCACGGAGGGGACACTGGGGTGGTGGCACGGAGGGGACACGAGGATGGCACAAGGGGACACCAGGGTGGTGGCAGGACAGGGACATGATGGAGACGGGGGGGGGCACAGGGGGACACGGGGGTGGTGGCAGGGCAGGGACACAGGGATGGTGGCACCAAGGGGACACGGGGGTGGCACAGGGGGACACGGGGATGGTGGCACCGAGGGGACACAGGGTGGGTTGCAGGGCAGGGCCAGGGGGATGGTGGCACAGGGGGACACGATGGGGACACCGTGGGGTGGCACAGAGGGACACGGGGGTGGTGGCACTGAGGGGACACGGGGAGGGACACAAGGGTGGCACGGAAGGGACACGGGGGTGGTGGCACCGAGGGGACACGGAGGGGACACAGGGGGGGTGGCAGGGCAGGGACGTAGGGGGGACACTGTGGGGACACGGGGGTGGCACAGGGGTGGCACAGAGGGGACACAGGGGTGGTGGCACGGAGGGGACACGAGAATGGCACAAGGGGACACCAGGGTGGTGGCAGGACAAGGACATGATGGAGACAGGGGGGTGGCACAGGGGGACACGGGGGTGGTGGCAGGGCAGGGACATGGTAGTGGCACCAAGGGACACAGGGGTGGCACAGAGGTGGTGGCACAGAGGGGACATAGCGGGGACACGGGGATGGCACAGGGGACACAGGGGTCGTGGCACCGAGGGGACACTGGGGTGGCACAGAGGTGGTGGCATGGAGGGGACATACAGGGGACATGGGGGTGGCACAGGGGGGCATGGAGGGGACACAGGGGGGACACAGGGATGGCACAGAGGGGACACAGAGGTGGTGGCACCGAGGGGACACGGGGGTGGCACAGGGGGACATGGGGATAGTGGCAGGGCAGGGACATGGAGGTGGTGGCACTGAGGGGACACAGGGGGACACTGTGGGGATACGGGGGTGGCACAGAGGTGACACGGAGGTGACACAGGGGTGGTGGCACGGAGGGGACACGAGAATGGCACAAGGGGACACCAGGGTGGTGGCAGGACAGGGACATGATGGAGACAGGGGGGTGGCACAGGGGGACACGGGGGTGGTGGCAGGGCAGGGACATGGTAGTGGCACCAAGGGACACAGGGGTGGCACAGAGGTGGTGGCACAGAGGGGACATAGCGGGGACACGGGGATGGCACAGGGGACACAGCGGTCGTGGCACCGAGGGGACACTGGGGTGGCACAGAGGGGTGGCATGGAGGGGACATGTGGGGGACATGGGGGTGGCACAGGGGGACACGGAGGTGACAGGGAGGTGACACGGGGCAGTGGCCAGGGCAGGGACACGGGGATGGTGGCACTGAGGGGACACGGGGGTGGCACAGGGTGACAGGGAGGTGACAGGGGCGGTGGCAGGGCAGGGACAGGGGGATGATGGCACAGGGGGGACACGGGGGGTGACACGGGGGTGGCACAGGGGGACACGGGGGGTGACACGGGGGTGGCACAGGGGGACACGGGGGTGACACGGGGGGACACGGGGGGACACGATGGGGACACGGAGGGACACGATGGTGACACGGGGGGACACGATGGTGACACGGAGGTGGCACAGGGTGACAGGGAGGTGACAGGGGCGGTGTCAGGGCAGGACGCGGCCGCTCCCGGCGCGGGTGGCGGTGTCGCAAGCGGGGCAGGGTTGGGACATCGCCCCGGGGACACGGAGCGGGCACCGGGACAGGGGGCACCGGGACACGGGGACACCGGGACAGGGGGCACGGGGGGGACCCGGGGGGGACCCGGGGGACATCGCGGGGACACCGAGACCCCCGTGGGGGGGGGTCCTGGGGGTCCCGAGTGTCCCTGGGGGTCCCAATATGTGGGGAGGGGTCCCCGAGTGTCCCTGGGGGGGTCCCAACATGTGGGGAGGGGTCCCCGAGTGTCCCTGAGGGGGGGTCCCAACATGTGGGGAGGGGTCCCCAAGTGTCCCTATGGGGGTCCTGGGGGTGCCCAAGTGTCCCTGAGGGGGTCCCAACATGTGGGGAGGGGTCCCCGAGTGTCCCTATGGGGGTCCCAACATGTGGGGAGGGGTCCCCGAGTGTCCCTGGGGGGGTCCTGGGGGTCCCTGAGGGTCCCTGGGGGGGTCCCAACATGTGGGGAGGGGTCCCCGAGTGTCCCTGGGAGGGTCCTGGGGGGTCCCAACATGTGGGGAGGGGTCCCCGAGTGTCACTGGGGGGTCCCCGAGTGTCCCTGGGGGGTCCCCGAGTGTCCCTGGGGGGGTCCCAACATGTGGGGAGGGGTCCCCGAGTGTCCCTATGGGGGTCCCAACATGTGGGGAGGGGTCCCCGAGTGTCCCTATGGGGGTCCCAACATGTGGGGAGGGGTCCCCGAGTGTCCCGGAGGGGGACCTGAGGGGGTCCCTGAGGGTCCCAAACCCACCTGAGGGGGTCCCTGAGGGTCCCAAAACCATCTGAGGGGGTCCCTGAGGGTCCCAAACCCTCCTGAGAGGGTCCCAAACCCACCTGAGGGGGTCCCTGAGGGTCCCAAACCCACCTGAGGGTCCCAAACCCTCCTGAGGGGGTCCCAAACCCTCCTGAGGGGGTCCCAAACCCACCTGAGGGGGTCCCAAACCCACCTGAGGGGATCCCTGAGGGTCCCAAACCCTCCTGAGGGGGTCCCAAACCCTCTTGAGGGGGTCCCAAACCCACCTGAGAGGGTCCCAAACCCACCTGAGGGGGTCCCTGAGGGTCCCAAACCCACCTGAGGGGGTCCCTGAGGGGTCCCAAACCCACCTGAGGGGATCCCAAACCCACCTGAGGGGATCCCAAACCCACCTGAGGGGGTCCCTGAGGGTCCCAAACCCACCTGAGGGGATCCCAAACCCACCTGAGGGGGTCCCTGAGGGTCCCAAACCCTCCTGAGGGGGTCCCAAACCCACCTGAGGGGGTCCCAAACCCACCTGAGGGGGTCCCAAACCCACCTGAGGGGGCCCCAAACCCACCTGAGGGGGTCCCAAACCCACCTGAGGGGTCCCAAACCCACCTGAGGGGGTCCCTGAGGGTCCCAAACCCTCCTGAGGGGGTCCCAAACCCTCCTGAGGGGGTCCCAAACCCACCTGAGGGGATCCCTGAGGGTCCCAAACCCACTTGAGGGGGTCCCAAACCCACCTGAGGGGATCCCAAACCCTCCTGAGGGGACCCCAAACCCACCTGAGGGGGTCCCAAACCCACCTGAGGGGGTCCCAAACCCTCCTGAGGGGATCCCAAACCCTCCTGAGGGGGTCCCAAACCCACCTGAGGGGGTCCCAAACCCTCCTGAGGGGATCCCAAACCCTCCTGAGGGGGACCCTGAGGGTCCCAAACCCTCCTGAGGGGGTTCCAAACCCTCCTGAGGGGGTCCCAAACCCTCCTGAGGGGATCCCTGGGGGTCCCAAACCCACCTGAGGGGGTCCCAAACCCTCCTGAGGGGATCCCTGGGGGTCCCAAACCCTCCTGAGGGGTCCCAGCCCCACCTGAGGGGATCCCAAACCCACCTGAGGGGGTCCCTGAGGGTCCCAAACCCTCCTGAGGGGGTCCCAAACCCACCTGAGGGGGTCCCAAACCCTCCTGAGGGGGTCCCAAACCCACCTGAGGGGGTCCCTGAGGGTCCCAAACCCACCTGAGGGGGTCCCTGAGTGTCCCAAACCCTCCTGAGGGGGTCCCAAACCCACCTGAGGGGGTCCCTGAGGGGTCCCAGACCCACTTGAGGGGGTCCCAAACCCACCTGAGGGGGTCCCAAACCCACCTGAGGGGGTCCCTGAGGGTCCCAAACCCACCTGAGGGGGTCCCAAACCCACCTGAGGGGGTCCCTGAGGGTCCCAAACCCACCTGAGGGGGTCCCAAACCCACCTGAGGGGGTCCCTGAGGGCCCCAAAATCTCCTGAGGGGGTTCCCGCCCACCCCGATCCCGCCTCTCCCTCAGGGCTCCCCCCCCGGCCCGCGGGGCGGCCCCGCTTTGCCGGGCCCCGTTACCTGAAGTCCCCGGCGGGCTCCTCGGCGCTGTCGCCATGTCCGGAGGGGTGTTCGGGTTTCGGGGGTCCCCCCCGCCGCCGGCGGCTCCCCCCGTTACCCCGGGCGGGGCTCGGGGCTCGGTGGCCGCCGCCGCCCCCGGCCGGGCCCGCGGCCCCCGCGCTGCCGCCGCGCTCGCCCATCTGAGGCCGGCCCGCCCGCGCCCCGCCCTTTGAAACCTCGCACCGCCCCGCCCCCGCCCCTGCGCCAATGGCCGCGCGGGATCCGCGGGATGGGCGGGGACAGCGGCCAATGGGAGGGGAGGGCGGGGAAAGTGGGAGCCAATGGGGAAGGGAGGCGGGGTTTGATGAGTGGCCAATGGGAGGGCGGGGAAGGGAAAGGGGCGGGGCGAGGGAATGGAGGATTGGGGAATTTTGGGGATTTTGGGGAATTTTGGGGAATTTGGGGAAATTTGGGGAATTTTTGGGATTTTGGGGAATTTGGGGGAAATTTGGGGGGGTTTGGAGAATTTTGGGGAAATTTGGGGGGATTTGAGAGATTTGGGGGGAAATTTGGGGGAATTTGGGAGGATTTTGTGGGGAAATTGGGGAATTTTGGGGGAATTTGGGGGAATTTGGGGAAAATTTTTGGGGAGATTTGGGGGGAAATTTGAGGAAAAATTTTGGGGAAATTTGAGGAAAAATATTGGGGCATTGGAGAATTTTGGAGAATTTTGGGGGATTTTGGGGAGATTTGAGAATTTGGGGGAAAATTGGGGAATTTTAGGGGGATTTGGGGAAAATTTGGGGAGGATTTTGAAGGTATTTGGGAGAAATTTTGGGGAATTTTGGGGGAATTTGGGAGAAATTTTGGGAAATTTGGGGGGAAATTGGAGGAAATTTAAGAGGAAATTTTGGGGGATTTCTGGGGATTTTGGGAATTTGGGGAAAATTTTGAAGGATTTTGGGGGATTTTTGGGGGCTTTTGGGGCAGTTTTGGGGTTTTTTTTGGTGGAATTTTTGGGGAATTTTGGGGAGATTTTTTGGGGTTCCTTCTGGAGTTTTTTGGGGCTGTTTTTTTGGGGTTTTTTTGGGGAGTTTTTTTGGAGGTTTTGTGACAGATTTTTGGGGTTTTTTTGGGGAGTTATTGGGGGATCTTTGGGGGGTTTGGGGGCAGATTTTTGGGATTTTTTTTGGGAATTTTTTGGGAATTTTGGGCAGATTTATTGGGAATTTTTTGAAGAATTTTGGGGCAGATTTTTGTGGTTTTTGGGGGGATATTTGTGGATTTTGGGGGCAGTTTGGGGGGGTTTTGGCGGTTTTTAAAGTTTTTTTTGGGGGGGTTGGGGGCAGATTTTTGGGGTTTTTTTGGGGAGATTTTTGGGCGGTTTTGGGGCAGTTTTTTGGGTTTTTTTGGGGTTTTCTTGGGAGTTTTTTGGGGGGGTTTTGGGGCAGTTTTTTTGGGTTTTTTGGGTTTTTTTTTCGGGAGTTTCTTGGGGGGGGTTGGGGCAGTTTTTTGGTTTTTTTTGGTGTTTTCCTTTTGGGAGTATTTTTGGGGGTTTTGGACCAGTTTTTTGGGGTTTTTTGGGGGTGTTTTTTTGGGAGTTTTTTTGGGGGGGTTGGGGGCAGATTTTTGGGGTTTTTTGGGGGGGAATTTTTGGTGAATTTTGGGGCAGATTTTTGGGGATTTTTTCGGGAATTTTGGGGCAAATTTTGGGAGATTTTTGGGAGATTTTTGGGGGATTTTGGGCAGATTTTTTGGGGTTTTTTTGGGAGTTTTTTGGGGGGTTTTGGGGCAGTTTTTTTGGGTTTTCTTGGGGGTTTTTTTGGAATTTTTGGTGAATTTTGGGGCAGATTTTTGGGGATTTTTTGGGGAATTTTGGGGCAGATTTTTTGGGGTTTTTGGGACATTTTTTTGGGGGTTTTTTGGGGATTTTTGGGGTGCCCCGGGCCCCCCCTCCTCCCCAGCCCATCCGCTCCGTGCCTGCGACGCGCCTTTATTGGGTGCTGGGGCTGCTCATTTGCATGTGATTTGCATAGCATTTGCATGGGATTTACATGTCATTTGCATGGGATTTGCATATGATTTACATGTAATTTGCATAAACCCTCCCACCTCTCGCGGGGGGGGGAATGTGGGGTCCTGCCCTGCCCCTCCCCCACCCTGAGGATTTTCCCACGGTCCGGGGGGGGCCTGGGGGGAGGGGCGGGGGGGGGGGTCCCGTGACCTCTGAGTGACCTCTGAGTGACCCCTCAGTGACCTCTCAGTGACCTCTCAGTGACCTCATGACCCCTGGGTGACCCCCTGTGACTCTACGACCCCTGGGTGACCCTGTGCCCCCGTGTGACCCCCCTGTGAGCCCCAGATGACCTCATGACCCCTGTGTGACCCCGTGACTCTGGGTGACCCCCCTGTGAGCCCCAGATGACCTCGTGACCCCTGTGTGGCCCCGTGACTCTGGGTGACCCCCCTGTGAGCCCCAGATGACCTCGTGACCCCTGTGTGACTCCATGACACCGGTGTGATCGCTGTGTGACCCTGTGACCCCAGCTGACCCCAGTGTGACCCCAAGACCCCCATATGACCCCGTGACCGTGGTGTGACCCTGAGTCCCTGGTGTGACTCCGTGACCCCAGTGTGACCCTGTGACCCTGTGTGACCCTGTGACCCCTCAGTGCCCCCTGAAACCCGTGCGACCCTGTGCCCCCAGCTGACCCCTGACCCCAGCTGACCCCTGATCCTGGATGACCCCATGACCCCGGATGACCCCATGACCTCGGTGTGACCCCATGACCCTGGCTGACCCCATGACCCTGTGTGACCCCATGCCCCCAGCTTACCCCATGACCCCGGATGACCCCTGACCCCAGCTGACCCCGTGCCCCCATGCGATGCCATGCCCCTGGATGACATCTGACCCCGACTGACCCCTGACCCCAGTGTGACCCCGTGACCCCATGTGACCCCGTGCCCCTGTGAGACCCCGAGCCCCCATGCGACCCTGTGACCCCATATGACCCCATGACACGGGTTATCCCATGACTCCAGATGACCCCGGTGTGACCCCAGGTGACCCCGTGCGACCCTGTGACACCGTATGACCCTGTGTCCCTGTGAGACCCTCTGCCCCCATGCGACCCTGTGTCCTCGGGTGGCCCCATGACCCCGGGTGACCCTGTGACACTGGGTTACCCCGTGACCTCAGCTGACCCCGGTCTGACCCCGAGACCCCCATGTGAACCCGTGACTCTGGTGTGACCCTGTGAGCCCGGCTGACCCCTGTGTGACCCTGAGACCCCGTTGTGACCCCATGACCCCGGGTGACCCCTGACCCCGGCTGACCCCCTGACCTCGGCTGACCCCTGACCCCGTGCCCCTGTGAGACCCCGTGACCCTGGATGATCCTGTGCCCCGGTGTGACCCCATGACCCCAGCTGACCCCATGCCCCTGGATGACCCCCCTGACCCTGTCTGACCTCATGTCCCCGGCTGACCCCTGACCCCGGGTGACCCTGTGCCCCCAACTGACCCCTGACCCTGGCTGACCCCATGACCCCGGTGTCACCCCGTGATCCCTTGTCACCCCATGACCCTGGATGATCCCCTGACCCCAGGTGACCTCCTGACCCCGGCTGACCCCATGACCCTCGGTGACCCGTAACTTCAGCTGACCCTGGTGTGACCCTGTGACCCCATGTGACCCTGTGCCCCCGACTGACCCTTGACCCTGGTGTGACCCTGTGACCCCATGTGACCCTGTGCCCCCGACTGACCCCTGACCCTGGTGTGACCCCATGACCCCTGACCCCTGTGTGACCCCATGACCCCATGACCCCGGTGTGACCCCGTGACCCCAGTGTGACACTGTGACCTCTCAGTACCCCCTGACCCCTGGGTGACCCCTAGACCCTTGGCTGACCCCTGACCCCGGCTGACCCCATGCCCCTGTGAGACCCTGTGCCCCCAGCTGACCCCTGACCCCGGTGTGACCCCGTGCCCCTGGGTGACCCCGTGACCCCGTGTGACCCTGTGCCCCCGGCTTACCCCATGACCCCGGATGACCCCTGACCCCAGCTGACCCCGTGCCCCCATATGACCCCGTGCCCTTATGCGACCCCATGACCTGGGTTACCCCATGCCCCCATGTGACCCCATGACCCCATGACCTCGGTGTGACCCCATGACCCGGTGTTATCCCGTGACCCCCTGACCCCGGTGTGACCCCGGTGTGACCCCGTGTGCCCCAGCCGCGCTCAGGGCAGGCAGCGGAAGGTGAGCAGGGGCGCGCGCTGCGGCATCAGAATGAAGCGGAACACGGTGCCGGGATCCTCCGCGCTGGCGGCCTCCACCGAGAAATTACCCAAAACCTGGATTTGGGGACAATTCCGGGGAGTTTGGGGAAATCTGGGGAATTTGGGGGGAAATTTGGTCAAATTCAGGGGGTTTTGGTCAAACCAGGTGGGATTGGGTCAAATTTAGGGGCTTGGGTCAATCCCAGGGGGGTTGGGTCATATCTGGGGGGTTTTGGGTCAAATCCGGGATTTGGTTAAATTTGGGGGGTTTGGGTGAAATTCCGGGGGTTTGGTCAAATCTGGGGAATTTGGGGTCAAATTCGGGGTTTTGGGTCAAATCAAGGAGATTTTGGTCAAATCAAGAAGGTTTTGGGTCAAGACAAGGTTTGGGTCAAACCAAGGCGATTTTGGGTCAAATCAAGGAGGTTTTGGGTCAAGCCAAGGTTTGGGGTCAAGCTAATGAGGATTTTTGTCAAACCAAGGAGGTTTTGGGTCAGTCCAAGACTTTGACTCTCCCAACCCCTCGTTGGGTCAAACCAAAAAGGTTTTGGGTCAAGACAAGGAGGTTTCGGGTCAAACCAAGAAGGTTTTGGGTCAATCCAAGGAGATTTTGGGTCAAACCAAGGCAGTTTTTGGTCAAATCAAGAAGGTTTTGGGTCAAGACAAGGTTTGGGGTCAATCTAATGAGGATTTTTGTCAAACCAAGGTGATTTGGGGTCAAACCAAGGAAATTTTGGGTCAAACCAAGGAAATTTTGGGTCAATCCAAGGCTTTGGCTCACGCAACCCCTCGTTGGGTCAAACCAGGGTGGTTTTGGGTCAAACCGAGGAGTTTTTGGGTCAAGACAAGGCGATTTTGGGTCAATCCAAGAAGGTTTTGGGCCAAATCTTGGCGGTTTTGGGTCAAGCCAAGGTGGTTTTGGGTCAAGTCAAGGAGATTTTGGGTCAATCCAAGACTTTGACTCACCCAACCCCTCGTTGGGTCAAACCAAGGAGGTTTTGGGTCAAACCAAAAAGGTTTTGGGTCAAACCAAGGAGATTTTGGCTCAATCCAAGACTTTGACTCTCCCAACCCCTCATTGGCTCAAACCAACCCCTCCTTGATCCCCCCGGAGTCATTGACTCAATCCAAGACCTCTCTGACCCATCCCACCCCACCCGTGGGGTCCCGCCCACCCCCACACCAGTCCCGGGGGGCGTTTTGGGGTCCCCCACTCACGTGGGCGAGGAAGAGCATCATCTCGGCCTCGGCCAGGCGCCGGCCGATGCACTGGCGCGCGCCGAAGCCGAAGGCCAAGGCCTTGAAGGTGGTGTCGTCCTTGCCCAGCCAGCGCCACGGGTCGTAGCGCTCGGGCTGCGGGAACACGTCGGGGCAGCGCCCCATGGCGTAGAGCGCCACCTGGCACAGCGTCTGCGGGGGGCAACCGTCAGCCACGGGGCAAACGGGGGCACCGGGGGGCACCGGGGGACACCGGGGGCACCGGGAGGCACCGGGGGGCACCGGGGGGCACCGGGAGGCACCGGGGGGCACCGGGAGGCACCGGGGGGCACCGGGGGGCACCGGGGGGCACCGGGAGGCACCGGGAGACACCGGGAGTCACCAGGCCAAGCAAAGACTTTGGGTCAGTCCAAGACTTTGGGTCAAGCCAAGACTTTGGCCCAAGTCAAGATTTTGGGTCAATCCAAGATCTCATTGGCCAAGCCAAGACTTTGGGCCAAGCCAAGACCTCGTTGGGTCAATGCAAGACTTCGGGTCAAGGCAAGACCTCATTGGGTCAATCCAAGACTTTGGGTCAAGCCAAGACCTCACCGGGCCAAGCCAAGGCATGGTTGGGCCAAGCCAAGGTTTTGGGTCAATCCAAGATTTTGGGTCGAGTCAAGATCTCACTGGGCCAAGCCAAGATTTTGGGTCGAGTCAAGATTTTGGGTCAAGCCAAGACATAATTGGGCCAAATCAAGACTTAATTGGGTCAATCCAAGGCATGGTTGAGTCAAGCCAAGAATTTGGATCAAGCCAAGACTCGTTGGGTCAACCCAACCCCTCATTGGCCAAGCCAAGACTTTGGGCCAAGCCAAGATTTTGGGTCAAGTCAAGATTTTGGGTCAAGCCAAGGTTTGGGGTCAATCCAAGACGTCGTTGGGTCAATCCAAGACTTTGGGCCAAGCCAAGACTTTGGATTCAACCAAAATCTTGTTGGGCCAAGGCAAGACTTTGGGTGAAGCCAACACCCAAACCAAGACATGGTTGAGTCAATCCAAGACTTTGGGTCAATCCAAGACTTTGGATCAATCCAAGACCTTGAGCCAAGCCAAGACTTTGGGTCAAGCCAAGACTTTGGATCAATCCAAGACCTTGAGCCAAGCCAAGACTTTGGGTCAAGCCAAGACCTCGTTGGGTCAATCCAAGACTTTGGACCAAGCCAAGACTTTGGGTCAAGCCAAGATCTCATTGGCCAAGCCAAGACCTTGTTGGGTCAATGCAAGACTTTGGGTCAAGGCAAGACCTCAATGAGTCAAGCCAAGACTTTGGGTCAATCCAAGACTTTGGGTCAAGCCAAGACCTTGTTAGGTCAAGCCAAGACTTTGAATCAAGCCAAGACTCGTTGGGTCAACCCAACACCTCACTGGGCCAAGCCAAGACTTTGGGTCAAGCCAAGACCTTGTTGGGCCAAATCAAGACTTAATTGGGTCAAACCAAGGCTTGGTTGAGTCAAGCCAAGACTTTGGGTCAAGCCAAGACTTTGGGCCAAGCCAGGACCTCATTGGGTCGAACCAAGAACTTGGGTCAGTCCAAGACCTCGTTGGGTCAAGCCAAGACTTTGGGTCAATGCAAGACTTTGGATCAAGCCAAGACTCGTTGGGCCAAGCCAGGACCTCATTGGGCCAAGCCAAGACCTTGTTGGGCCAAATCAAGACTTAATTGGATCAAACCAAGGCATGGTTGGGCCAATCCAAGACTTTGGGCCAAGCCAAGACCTCATTGGGTCGAACCAAGAACTTGGGTCAATCCAAGACTTTGGGCCAAGGCAAGACTTTGGGTCAAACCAAGACCTCATTGTGTCAAACCAAGAACTTGAGTCAATCCAAGATCTCATTGGGCCAAGACAAGACTTTGGGGTCAATCCAAGACTTTGGGTCAATCCAAGATCTCACTGGGCCAAGCCAAGAATTTGGGTCAAACCAAGGCATGGTTGGGCCAAGCCAAGACTTTGAGTTCAGCCAAGACCTTGTTGGGTCAATCCAAGACTTTGGGTCAAGCCAAGACCTCATTGGCCAAGCCAAGATTTTGGGCCAAGCCAGGACATCATTGGGTTGAACCAAGAACTTGGGTCAAGGCAAGACCTCGTTGGGCCAATCCAAGACTTTGGGTCAATCCAAGACTTAATTGGGCCAAATCAAGACTTAATTGGGTCAAACCAAGGCCTGGTTGAGTCAAGCCAAGATTTTGGGTTCAGCCAAGACCTCGTTGGTCCAAGTCAAGACTTTGGGCCAAGTCAAGACCTCGTTGGGTCAATCCAAGTCTTTGGGTCACCCCATGACCCCCCATGACCCCCATGCCCCCCGTGACCCCCCATGACCCCCATGACCCCCCATGACCCCCCATGCCCCCCATGACCCCCCATGACCCCCCATGACCCCCATGACCCCCATCACCCCCATGACCCCCCATGACCCCAATGACCCCCATGCCCCCCATGACCCCCATGACCCCCCATGTCCCCCATGACCCCCATGACCCCCATGAACCCCCCGTGACCCCCCGTGACCCCCCATGACCCCCCATGACCCCCATGACCCCCATGACCTCCATGACCCCCTTGACCCCCCATGACCCCCATGACCCCCATGACCTCCATGACCCCCTTGACCCCCCATGACCCCCATGACCCCCATGACCTCCATGACCCCCTTGACCCCCATGATCCCCCATGACCCCTCATGACCCCCATGACCCCCATGACCCCCCGTGACCCCCATGCCCCCCATGCCCCCCCCCATGACCCCCATGACCCCCCATGACCCCCATGATCCCCCATGACCCCTCATGACCCCCATGACCCCCATGACCCCCCGTGACCCCCATGCCCCCCATGCCCCCCCCATGACCCCCATGACCCCCCATGACCCCCCCATGACCCCCATGACCCCCATGACCCCCATGACCTCTGTGACCCCCCCATGACCCCCCATGACCCCCCATGACCCCCCATGACCCCCCATGACCCCCATGACCCCCATGACCCCCGTGACCCCCCATGACCCCCCATGACCCCGTGACCCCCATGACCCCCATGACCCCCCATGACCCCCCCGTGACCCCGTGACCCTCCCGTGACCCCGTGACCCCGCGGTGACCCCTGGCTCACCCCCTTGGGCACGCGGTAGTTGTGCAGCACCACGTCGGTGGCCGGATAGCGCTGGACAGTGATTCCAACTGGGTACAGCCTGCGGGACCAGTACGGACCAGTATAAACCGGTATGGACCAGTATGGACCAGTATGGAACAGTATAAACCAGTATGGACCAGTATGGACCAGTATGGACCAGTATGGACCAGTATGGACCAGTATAAACCAGTATAAACCAGTATGGACCAGTATGGACCAGTATGGACCAGTATGGACCAGTATGGACCAGTATGGACCAGTATAAACCAGTATAAACCAGTATGGACCAGTATGGACCAGTATGGACCAGTATGGACCAGTATGGACCAGTATAAACCAGTATGGACCAGTATAAACCAGTATGGACCAGTATGGACCAGTATAAACCGGTACAAACCGGTATAGCACCAGTGTAGACCAGTATAGACCAGACCAGTATAAACCAGTATGGACCAGTATGGACCAGGTGATGCCAACCGGGTACAGCCTGTTATAAACCAGTATAAACCAGTATAAACCAGTATGGACCAGTATGGACCGGTATAGACCAGTATAAACCAGTATGGACCAGTATAAACCAGTATGGACCAGTATAAACCGGTATGGACCAGTATAAACCGGTATCGACCAGTATGGACCAGTATAAACCAGTATAAACCAGTATAAACGGTATAGACCAGTATAAACCAGTATAGACCAGTATGGCACCAGAATGGCACCGGTCCCCCCAGTCCCTCCCAGTCCCTCCCAGTCCATCCCAGTCCATCCCAGTCCATCCCAGTTTATCCCAGTCCATCCCAGTCCATCCCAGTCCCTCCCAGTCCATCCCAGTCCATCCCAGTTTATCCCAGTCCATCCCAGTTTATCCCAGTCCCTCCCAGTTTATCCCAGTTTATCCCAGTTTATCCCAGTCCATCCCAGTTTATCCCAGTCCATCCCAGTCCATCCCAGTTTATCCCAGTTTTTTATCCCAGTCCATCCCAGTCCATCCCAGTTTATCCCAGTTGTTTATCCCAGTCCATCCCAGTTTATCCCAGTCCATCCCAGTTTATCCCAGTCCATCCCAGTCCATCCCAGTCCATCCCAGTCCATCCCAGTCCATCCCAGTCCATCCCAGTTTATCCCAGTTTCCATTCCCAGTCCATCCCAGTCCATCCCAGTCCATCCCAGTCCATCCCAGTCCATCCCAGTTTATCCCAGTTTATCCCAGTTTATCCCAGTTCCCACCTCAGCGTCTCTTTGATCGCCGCTTTCAGCAGCGGCAGCGCCCCCAAGAGTTCGGGGAGGGGTCGCGGCCCCTCGGGGACCCTTTTGGGGACCCCCTCATTGGGGACCCCCTCGGGGACCCTTTTGGGGACCCCCGAATTGGGGACCCCCGAATTTGGGGCGTTTTTGGGGTCGTTTTTGGGGTCCCTTTTGGGGTCCCCCCCCGCCGCCCGCAGCTCCTCCCGCAGCGCCCGTTGGACCTCCGGGTTCCGCCCGAGCTCGAACAGCGTGAACAGCAGCGGGATCGCCGTCTGGGGGGGGGGCAAGGTGAGACCCCCCCCAAAATATCCACCGGGACCCCCCAAAATATCCCCCAAAAAACCCCGGGACCCCCCAAAAAAACCCCGGTCTGAAATCCCCCAAAATCCCCCCAAAATCCCCCCAAAACCCCTCCGGGTTCCGCCCGAGCTCGAACAGCGTGAACAGCAGCGGGATCGCCGTCTGGGGGGAGGGGGCGGTGAGACCCCCCCCAAAATATCCCCAAAATATCCCCCGGGACCCCCAAAATATCCCCCAAAAAAATCCCGGGACCCCCCGGCTCCAAAATCCCCCAAAATCCCCCAAAATCCCCCCAAAATCCCCCCAAAATCCCCCCAAAATCCCCCCCAGCGTGAACAGCAGCGGGATCGCCGTCTGGGGGGTGGGGGGCGGTGAGACCCCCCCCAAAATATCCCCCGGGACCCCCCAAAATCCCCCCCAAAAAAACCCAGTCTGAAATTCCCGATAAACGCCCCAAAATCCCCCAAAATCCCCCCAAAACCCCCCGGTTCCATCAGTGTGAACAGCAGCGGGATCGCCGTCTGGGGGGTGGGGGGCGGTGAGACCCCCCCCCCAAAATATCCCCAAAATATCCCCCCAAATCCCCCCGGGACACCCCAAAAAAACCCCGGTCTGAAATCCCCCAAAATCCCCGATAAACCCCCCAAAATCCCCCCAAAACCCCCCCAGCGTGAACAGCAGCGGGATCGCCGTCTGGGGGGTGGGGCGCGGTGAGACCCCCCCCAAAATATCCCCCGGGACCCCCAAAATCCACCCGGGACCCCCCAAAAAAATCCCGGTCTGAAATCCCCCAAAATCCCCCCAAAATCCCCCCAAACAGCCCCAAAATCCCCCCAAAATTCCCCCAGCTCGAACAGCGTGAACAGCAGCGGGATCGCCGTCTGGGGGGAGGGGCGCGGTGAGACCCCCCCCAAAATATCCCCCGGGACCCCCAAAATATCCCCCGGGACTCCCCGAAAAAATCCCGGCTCCAAAATCCCCGATAAACCCCCCAAAATCCCCCCCAAATCCCCCCAAAACCCCCCCAAAACATCCCCGGGACCCCCCAAAACAGCCCCGGGACCCCCCGAAACACCCCCGGGACATCCCCGGGACCCCCCGGCTCCAAAATCCCCCAAAATCTCCCCAAAATCCCCCCAAAACATCCCCGGGACCCCCAGCGTGAACAGCAGCGGGATCGCCGTCTGGGGGGTGGGGGGCGGTGAGACCCCCCCCAAAATATCCCCCAAATCCCCCCGGGACCCCCAAAAATCCCCCCAAAAAAACCCCGGGACCCCCCGGCTCCAAAATCCCCGAAAAACCCCCCAAAATCCCCCCAAAACCCTCCCGGTTCCATCAGCGTGAACAGCAGCGGGATCGCCGTCTGGGGGGTGGGGGGCGGTGAGACCCCCCCCAAAATATCCCCAAAATACCCCCGGGACCCCCCAAAATCCCCCCAAAAAAAACCCGGTCTGAAATCCCCCAAAATCCCCCCAAATCCCCCCAAAACCCCTCCGGGTTCCGCCCGAGCTCGAACAGGGTGAACAGCAGCGGGATCGCCGTCTGGGGGGTGGGCGCGGTGAGACCCCCCCCAAAATATCCCCAAAATATCCCCCGGGACCCCCAAAATATCCCCCAAAAAAACCCCAGGTCTGAAATTCCCCAAAATCCCCGATAAACCCCCCAAAATCCCCCCAAAACCCCTCCGGGTTCCGCCCGAGCTCGAACAGCGTGAACAGCAGCGGGATCGCCGTCTGGGGGAGGGGCGCGGTGAGACCCCCCCCAAAATATCCCCCGGGACCCCCAAAATATCCCCAAAATCCCCCCGGGACCCCCCAAAAAACTCCGGTCTGAAATCCCCGATAAACCCCCCAAAATCCCCCCAAAATCCCCCCGGTTCCATCAGCGTGAACAGCAGCGGGATCGCCGTCTGGGGGAGGGGGGCGGTGAGACCCCCCCCAAAATATCCCCAAAATATCACCCGGGACCCCCAAAATCCCCCCAAAAAAACCCCGGTCTGAAATCCCCGATAAACACCCCAAAATCCCCCCAAAATCCCCCCCAAATCCCCCCGGTTCCATCAGTGTGAACAGCAGCGGGATCGCCGTCTGGGGGGTGGGGGGCGGTGAGACCCCCCCCCAAAATATCCCCCAAAATCCCCCCGGGACCCCCAAAATCCCCCCAAAAAAATCCCGGTCTGAAATCCCCCAAAATCCCCGATAAATCCCCCAAAACCCCCCCAAAACCCCCCCGGTTCCATCAGCGTGAACAGCAGCGGGATCGCCGTCTGGGGGGTGGAGCGGTGAGACCCCCCCCAAAATATCCCCCGGGACCCCCAAAATATCCCCCAAAAAAACCCCGGGACCCCCCGAAACTCCCCCGGTCTGAAATCCCCCAAAATCCCCCAAACCCCCCCCCAAAATCCCCCCGGTTCCATCAGTGTGAACAGCAGCGGGATCGCCGTCTGGGGGGGGAGGGGCGGTGAGACCCCCCCCAAAATATCCCCCAAAATATCCCCCAAAATCCCCCCGGGACCCCCCAAAAAAACCCCGGTCTGAAATTCCCGATAACCACCCCAAAATCCCCCCAAAATCCCCCAAAATTCCCCCGGGTCGAACAGCGTGAACAGCAGCGGGATCGCCGTCTGGGGCTGGGGGGCGGTGAGACCCCCCCCAAAATATCCCCCGGGACCCCCAAAATATCCCCCAAAAAAATCCCGAAACCCCCCGGCTCCAAAATCCCCCAAAACCCCCCAAAATCCCCCCCAAAACCCCCCCGGTTCCATCAGTGTGAACAGCAGCGGGATCGCCGTCTGGGGGGGGGGGGCGGTGAGACCCCCCCCAAAATATCCCCCCAAAATATCCCCCCAAATACCCCCGGGACCCCCCAAAATCCCCCCAAAAAAACCCCGGTCTGAAATTCCCGATAAAACCCCCAAAATCCCCCCAAATTCCCCCAAAATTCCCCCGGGTCGAACAGCGTGAACAGCAGCGGGATCGCCGTCTGGGGGGGTGGGGCGCGGTGAGACCCCCCCCAAAATATCCCCAAAATATCCCCCGGGACCCCCAAAATATCCCCCAAAAAAACCCCGGACTGAAATCCCCCAAAATCCCCCCAAAATCCCCCCAAAACATCCCCCGAAACCCCCCCAGCTCGAACAGCAGCGGGATCGCCGTCTGGGGGGTGGGCACGGTGAGACCCCCCCCAAAATATCCCCCCAAAATACCCCTGGGACCCCCAAAATATCCCCCAAAAAAACCCCGGTCTGAAATCCCCAATAAACACCCCAAAATCCCCCCAAATTCCCCCAAAATTCCCCCGGTTCCATCAGCGTGAACAGCAGCGGGATCGCCGTCTGGGGGGTGGGGGCGCGGTGAGACCCCCCCCAAAATATCCCCCGGGACCCCCAAAATATCCCCCAAAAAAACCCCGGTCTGAAATCCCCGATAAAGCCCCCAAAACCCCCCCGGGACACCCCAAAAATACCCCGGGACCCCCAAAACAGCCCCGGGACCCCCAAAACACACCCGGGACCCTCCCGGGACCCTCCCCGTTCTCTCCGGTTCCCCCCCCAGTACCCCCCGCACCCCAAATCTCTCCCCAAACCCCCCCGGTGCCCCTCACGGTGTCCCGCCCCGGTGTCCCCGGTACTCCCCGGTGCCCCCCGGTAACCCCCGGTTCTCCCCCGGTCCCCCCATTCCCGGTGTCCCCGGTCTGCCCCCGTTCCCCTCACGGTGGTCCCCCCGTTCCCCCCGTTCCCGGTCTCCCCCGTTCCCGGTTCTCCCGGTCCCCTCACGGTGTCCCCCCCGCCCAGTTCCCGGTGTCCTTCGGTTTCCTCCGTTCCCCCCGTTCCTCCCCGGTATCCCCGGTCCCCCCGGTGTCCCCCGGTCCCCCCCGGTACCCCCCGTTCCCCCCGGTGCTCACGGTTTCCCCCTGGTACTCCCGGTGTCCCCCCCGGTTTCCCCCCCGGTATCCCCGGTGCCCTCCCGGTACTCCCGTTCCCCCCGGTGCTCACGGTGTCCACGCCTCCCGCGGTGAACTCGGTGCCCGTTACGGTGTCCTCCCCGTTCCCCCCGTTCCCCCCGTTCCCCCGTTCCCCCCGGTACTCCCGTTCCCCCCGTTCCCCCCGTTCCCCCGTTCCCCCCGGTACTCCCGGTCCCCCCGTTCCCCCCGCGGTTCCCGGTGTCCCCCCGGTGCTCACGGTGCCCCCCCCGTTCCCCCCGGTGCCCCCCGTTCCCCCCGTTCCCCCCGTTTCCCCCCGGTCCCCCCGCTCCCCCCGGTGCTCACGGTGTCCACGCCGCCGGCGGTGAACTCGGTGCCCGTTACGGTGTTCCCCCGTTCCCCCCGTTCCCCCTTTTCCCCCGGTGCCCCCGGTCCCCTCCCGGTGCCCCGTTCCCCCCGGTACTCCCGGTGTCCCCCCGGTGCCCCCGGTGTCCCCCCGGTTCTCACGGTGTCCACGCCGCCGGCGGTGAACTCGGTGACGTTGGCTTTGATGTTGGGGAGGGGGAGGTGCCCCTGCAGCAGCAGCTCCGCCAGGACCCCCCCGGGGACCCCCCCGGGACCCCCCCCGGCACCGGCACCGGCACCGGCACCGGCACCGGCACCGGGAGCCCCCCGGCAGAACTCCCGGTAAATGCGCTGGATGCTCTCGTCAGCTGCGGAATGGGGGGGGGGGGTCAGGCCGGGGGGCACCGGGACCCCCACCCCAAATTTTGGGGTGCTCAAATTATGGGGGGGCACCGGGACCCCCCGGTACCGGCACCGGGACCCCCCGGGACCCCTCCCGGTAAATCCGGCAGCTGCGGGAACGGGGGGGGGGAAACATTGGGGGGGGCACCGGGACCCCCACCCACAATTTGGGGTCCTCAAATTATGGGGGGGCACCGGGACCCCCCCGGTAACGGCACCGGGACCCCCACCCCCAAATTTGGGGGGTTCGAATTATGGGGGGGGCACCGGGAACTCCCCGGTAACGACACCGGGACCCCCACCCCAAATTTGGGGGGTTCGAATTATGGGGGGGCACCGGGAATCCCCCCGTTAACGGCACCGGGACCCCCACCCCCAAATTTGGGGGTGTTCGAATTGTGGGGGGGCACCGGGAACCCCCGGTACCGGCACCGGGACCCCCACCCCCAAATTTGGGGGGTCACAATTGTGGGGGGGCACCGGGAACCCCCCGGTACCGGAACCGGGACCCCCCCCCGGTAAATCCGGCAGCTGCGGGAACGGGGGGGGGAAATATTGGGGGGGGCACCGGGACCCCCACCCCAAATTTGGGGGGTTCGAATTATGGGGGGGTACCGGGAACCACCCCCGGTACCGGCACCGGGACCCCCAACCCCAAATTTGGGGGGTCCTAGTTGTGGGGGGGGCACCGGGACCCCCACCCCCGTACCGGTACCGGGACCTCCACCCCCAAATTTGGGGGGTCCTCAAATTATGGGGGGGGTACCGGGACCCCCCCGGTAACGGCACCGGGACCCCCACCCGAAATTTGGGGGTTCCAATTATGGGGGGGCACCGGGAACCCCCCGGTACCGGCACCGGGACCCTCAAACAGAGCCCACCCCCCAAATTTGGGGGTCCCAATTGTGGGGGGGCACCGGGGCCTCCACCCCCAAATTTGGGGGGTCACAATTGTGGGGGGGCACCGGGAACCCCCCCCCCGGTAACGGCACCGGGACCCCCAAACAGAGCCCACCCCCAAATTTGGGGGGGTCCTAATTGGGGGGGGCACCGGGACCCCCACCCCCAAATTTGGGGGGGTCATAATTGGGGGGGGGCACCGGGAACCCCCCGGTAACGGCACCGGGACCCCCAAACAGAGCCCACCCCCAAATTTGGGGGGGTCCTAATTATGGGGGGGTACCGGGACCCCCACCCACAATTTGGGGGTCCGAATTTTGGGGGGGGGGTATTGGGGCCTTGTGGGGTGGGGGTCTCATGGGGGGTTCTATAGGGTGGGGGTCTCCCCACGGGGGTGGGGGTCCCTGGGGGGGTTCCCACGGGGTCGGGGGTCCCAGGGGTGGGTGGGGGTGTCTCGGGGGTTACCGAGGGGTGGGTGGGGGGTCCCATGGGTGGGGGTCCCGGGGTGGGTGTCCCACGGGGGTGGGGGTCTCATTGGGGGGGGGTCGGGGGTCCCGTGGGTGGGTGGGGGTCCCGGGAATGGGGTGGGGGTCCTGGGGGCGTGTCCCACAGGGGTGGGGGTCTCATGGTGGGGTCCCTGGGATGGGGTGGGGGTCCCATAGGTGGGGGTCCCATGGGGGTCGGGGGTCCCGGGGATGGGTGGGGGTCCCGGGGGGGGTCGGGGTCCCATGGGTGGGGGTCTCTCAAGGGGTTACCGGGGGATGGGTGGGGGTCCCGGGGATGGGGTGGGTGGGGATGGCACCCATGGGTGGGGGCACCCACCGTGCTGGAAGATGGTGTCCCAGGCGCGGGGGGGGGCGGGGGTGGGTGGGGGTCTCTCAGGGGTGGGTGAGGGTCCCATGGGTGGGGGTGGCACCCATGGGTGGGGGCACCCACCGTGCTGGAAGATGGTGTCCCAGGCGCGGGGGGGGGCAGGGGGTGGGTGGGGGTTTCTCGGGCGTTACCCATGGGTGGGTGGGGGTCCCAGGGATGGGGTGGGTGGGGGTGGCACCCATGGGTTGGGGGGGGTCCCATGGGTGGGGGTCCCACGGGGATGGGGGTCCCGGGGGTGGGTGGGGGTCTCTCAAGGGTGGGTGGGGGGTCCCGGGGGTCCCATGGGTGGGGGTGGCACCCATGGGTGGTGGGGGCACCCACCGTGCTGGAAGATGGTGTCCCAGGCGCGGAGGTGGCGCCGCCAGAGCGGGGGGGGGGGGGGGTGGGTGGGGGTCTCTCGGGGTTACTGGGGGATGGGTGGGGGTCCCGTGGGTGGGGGTGGCACCCATGGGTGGGGGCACCCACCGTGCTGGAAGATGGTGTCCCAGGCGCGGGGGGGGCAGGGGGTGGGTGGGGGTCTCTCAGGGGGTGGGTGGGGGTCCCAGGGATGGGGTGTGTGGGGGTGGCACCCATGGGTGGGGGGCACCCACCGTGCTGGAAGATGGTGTCCCAGGCGCGGGGGGGGCCGGGGGTGGGTGGGGTTACCCGGGGATGGGTGGGGGTCCCATGGGGGGGGGTGGCACCCATGGGTGGGGGCACCCACCGTGCTGGAAGATGGTGTCCCATGCACGGAGGGGGCCGGGGGTGGGTGGGGGTCTCTCAGGGGTTACCGGGGGGTCCCAGGGATGGGTGGGGGTCCCGGGGGATGGGGTGGGTAGGGGTGGCACCCATGGGTGGGGCACCCACCGTGCTGGAAGATGGTGTCCCAGGCGCGGGGGGAGCAGGGGTGGGTGGGGGTCTCTCAGGGGTTACCCATGGGTGGGTGGGGGTCCCGAGGATGGGGTGGGTGGGGATGGCACCCATGGGTGGGGGCACCCACCGTGCTGGAAGATGGTGTCCCAGGCGCGGAGGTGGCGCCGCCAGAGCGGGGGGGGGCTGGGATGGGGTGGGGGTCTCTCGGGGGTTACCGGGGGATGGGTGGGGGTCCCATGGGTGAGGGTGGCACCCATGGGTGGGGGCACCCACCGTGCTGGAAGATGGTGTCCCATGCGCGGAGGTGGCGCCGCCAGAGCGGGGGGGGCCGGGTGTGGGTGGGGGTCTCTCGGGGGTTACCCATGGGTGGGTGGGGG